>CM065592.1:282309024-282848829 GCA_033119425.1 Bufotes viridis | reverse complement strand
GAAAAATCACTCTGGCCACTCTAAAAATAGCCAATCCCTATCAAAAAAGCAGCTCAGCTGCAGTTGTTCAGATGAATCACAGGTGGAGGAGAGAAATTTGCTTCCAGTTATTCAATTATCCCTGCCTATTCTCGCCCTAGCATCAGCTGCGTCTATCCCTGTTCTATTCACATCGGGAGTGAGCACGTCCCGACGTGCGCACAAGCTTATAAAGAGGCTGAGTCACATGCTGCACTTAGCCAATCACAGCCTTGCCAATAGTAGGCATGGCTGCGATGGCATCTTAGGGCAAGTAGTATGATGCATGTTGATTGGCTGCTTTGCAGCCTTTCAAAATGCGCCAAAATACATGCCGAACGACGAACCCGAACCCGAACTTTTACGAAAAAGTTCGGGTTCGGGTCCGTGTCACGAACACCCCAAAATTCGGTACGGACCCGAACTATGCTCGAACTGTTCGCTCAACACTACTGGTGAGCAAAGGAGTCGGGACCCAGCAGTTGGGAGTAGGTAAGTATGCTTCCCTTTGCAGATTTGGCCAGATGGAGGTTCTTCTCAAATACCCCAAAAGGTGAATAATCCCTTTAATTTAGGATTTTGGAACTTAAGCCACCACTGGCATGGCTCCCATATGGCTCCTGTTGAACTCATTAATAAATCTCCTGAGCTTTCCTAGTGGTGGTTGTAGGCAGTCAATATAGAGGTCCTATCCCAAAAATGGTGGCTGATGGAGGGTCATGTGACCAGGCAAATCACCTCCATGTGATGTCTCCTCCATTCAAACACACTGTACCTGCACTAACCTGCCAATAGAACAAGAAAAGAGTTTTTAAACATGTGTGCCTACCCCATATAATAAATAAAATGGTGCAGAATTTCAACAGGGATTATATTACAATCAGACACATTGATATTGGTATCCAAAAGTGACCAGCCCCTTCAAAGGCTAGTGATACATTTAACAAGAAAAATACATTTTTACACATATTAGTGGTTATCATTCTGCACTAAGTGGGAGATTTAGTATCTCCCTGTGCTGCTTTTCTTGTGGAAAAAGTCACAAACACTCTTTGAGATTTCTTAAAAGACATTGCGACGATATTTTGCCACAAGTGGCACTGCACCGCCTTGCCACTTTATCACTTTCCAAAAATGGATCATGGTGAGGGAGGTAGGTGGTGTCTCTAGCCATCCTTGCACATTTGTTTTCATTTAACCAATTTTTGGGCATAAACGCACAGGCACTGCCAGAGAATGAGCTTAATTTATGACAAAGCGTGTGTTAACCTAATAGTATAACGCATTGCAAGCATGTTTCTAGAAGCAGAGAGAGGGTGATCTATGTTAGAAGCAGCAGCACAGTCAGCTATGTGAAAGAGTTGCACAGTCTCTAAGGAAACAGCATGTTAGAAATTTTTCTTAATGAGGACAGTTTTAAAAGTTGCTTAGTTTTTCATGACCAATAAAAAATATCACTGCAGAAGTGTCCATAGCCTTTAACAATACCTCTATGTAGATCATTTTATGAGGCAGAGATGATGGCAGATACTTTGCTTTCTCAGACAGACTCAGATGGATTCTGATTTTAGTTTCCATTGTCTTAATGTGATATACTGTATGTATTTACGAAGAAATTCACCAAAACATGCAGTAATTAATCAACAAGATTGGTAATGTAAATAACAATGGATTGAGTATGCATAACAAAAAAGAAAAAATGGTGGAGTTTCCCTTTAGTAAATGAACAGAGGCTGAAAATATAATTAACTGCACATCAAAGGGGTTGTCTCACTTCACCAAATGTCATTTATCATGTAGAGAAAGTTAGTACAAGCCACTTACTAATATATTGTTATTATCCATGTTGCTTCCTTTGCTGGCTGGATTCGGTTTTCTATCACATTGTACACTGCTCGTTTCCATAGTTACAGACCACCCTGTATCAGTGGTGGTCGTGCACAATAAAGAAAAAAGCTCTAGTCTATGTGAGCTCCCATAGTCCGGCCACCAGGGAGGCTGATGCTTTTTCCTGTAGTGTACAAGCACGACCACCACTGATGGATTGCAAGGTGGTCTGTAACCATGGAAATGAGGAGTGTATAATGTGATAGAAAAATGAATACAGCCAGCAAAAGAAGCAATATGGATAATAAAAATAAATTAGTAAGGGCCTTGTATTAACTTTCTCTATATGATATATGCAACTTACTGAAGTCACACAACCCCTTTAAGTTAGGTGAAAAATTAATTAAAACAATCTGTAATATTGTGTTCATTACTATTTTATTACAATTATACAAAAAATATATTAAAAAATAGTTTACAAAAAATAAAAGTACAACTTGTTTACTAGAACCCAGAAAATAAATATTCAGAAGATGATTAACATATCCTCTTTCAAGGCTGCATACAGTCGTCCTATAGTTCATATTTCTCTCGTTATTATCTAGATTTCAACAGTTTCTCAGTCAGTTGATATTGAAACCATGTTGAAAACTTTTCCATCACAATCATTAGATTGTAAGGTAATATATTAATAATTCCTTCACAGCCAGGCACCACCAGCGAGAGACGCGTGAACTTTTTTGACAAAATTAAATTGCATTTCAATGACTTTGCAAATGCACCTAATTAAATGAGATAGGTAAAAAAAAAAAAGTGTAAATGTTTCATTCCCAGTTTACTTGAAGTATTGATAAAATCTTCACTGTTACGGTAATTAACATGCCAGACTACATTAAAACACCCACATTTCAAACTATGAAATAGAATGACGTTACCCTAATGTTCCCAGATGTTATTCAATGTATTTTCACTGATCTCATAAATTAAAGAGACTTTTTGTGGAAAAGGGCTTTATCTAAGGTTGGTAATAGAAATTTTTGGGAAATTAAGTCCATGAACAAAAAATTATCCTAATCCACTTCTTTCCTTCATTTTGAATTTTCAATATATTTCTACAGATTTTTGAATAACTTTGTGGAATATCAGATGTTTTCCTCTACAAACATGAGTAAAGACTGGAATATATTTGTAGTGAAAGCATCATGTGCACCAAGGGCAACATATTGAGTGAACTGTCTCAACATTCAATTTTTTGAAAGGAAGCCGCCTCAGGGATTAGCTGATCACCCAGGGTCTGGCTCATAAAATCTCAAAGAGTTGAACAACAGTGAAAACCCACTGGAACACCAGGGCTACTGGCTACAGAAAGTTAGTCTTTATGGTGCTTACTCACAAATGTCTAACCATAATATATGGACGGACCCAAAAACTACAAGCAAAAGTATGCTTTTCCTGAGGGCCCTGAATGGTAGAACCCCATCTGCTACTGTATGTCAATAGTAGCTAAGACACCTCTTCTAATTAGAAATGAAAGAAGTCAACCTAACACTGACAAGATGTCCTGTCAGTTATTCACCCTCGAACATCACCTATTCACCCATCATGGCAGACAGTACCAGAGCCCCAGCCTTTAAGGGGTAGTTCAATGTAAAAAAAAAAAAAAAAGCTGCAAAAGCTATAAAAAAAATCCAAACTTATACTCATTTCACCAATCCCCCACTGCTACCACTCTGACAAGGTCCTAGCTTCTGCTGCCCTCCACTTCCTGTTGCTGTCCCGACTTGGCAGGAAATGGCTCTGAATGCCACCTGACTGCACCAAAGACCTGATTTGGCCAGTGATTGGCTGAGCGGTATCCACAGTCATTTCTTGCCATGTCAGGAGAGGAGCAGGATGTGGAGTTCAGCAGGGTCCCAGGCAATGGTGGCAGATCCAAGAGGTGAATATAGGCTTTGTTTTATGTTTTTTTGTTTTACAGCATTTGCATTTGATTGTAGCAGATCTACTGAAATATTCCATCAAAGTATACCAATCACCATTTCTGGCATGTCTTTTTTAATAAATAATAGTATTCCAAATGAAATAACAATTCTGGAGCTATGTTGTGCCAACCACAATAACTATTCTATGTTGTGCCATTCCTCTGTTGTTCCTATTAGAAAATTGTTTAGCTAAATTGTCAACTGGGAGTTACTCAGTGTCTACGCATCTCTTTGATAAGTGGAAGGGGAAGCTGGAAATATATCTGTAAAGTTCTAATAGAAATAATAACTGAAATACATAACTTACAGTTATAAGAAAAGCTAGATGCTATTTCATAGGTATTTCTTATCACAAAAAGTGATAGGTCCACTTTAACGTCATTCACAATCTGAATGTTCATTGCCTACTATCACACTTTTTACATGCACAATAATTATAGAGATTCTAAGAGAGTAATTAGTAATTTTTCCCTTTTTTTGAAAATAGCCCCTCTGAACTAAAAAAAAGAATTACTTTTACACAGCTTTTTCACTGATGTCTTTCTGAAAAACGGCCATTAAAATGGTTCCCTTCAATTTCATGAATGCAATATAGGTCATGTGCTATTTTTTGACAGCAAGTATTTAAAGAGGTTGTCTTACTTCAGCAAATAGCATTTATTATGTGGAGGAAGTTAATAAAAGGCACTTACTAATGTATTTTTTTTCATCCATATTGCTTCCTTTGCTAGCTGGATTGATTTTTCCATCACATTATACACTGCTCATTTCCATGGTTACGACCACCCTGCAATCCATCAGTGGTGGTAGTGCTTGTACACTATAAGAAAAAGCAGTGGCCTATGTGCACTTTCACGGTCCCGGCCACCAGAGAGGCCAGCACTATTTCCTATAGTGTGCAAGCACGACCACCTCTGATGGATTGCAGGATGGTCATAACCATGGACATGAGCAGTGTATAATGTGATAGAAAAATGAATCCAGCCAGAAAAGGAAGCAATATGGACAATTACAATACATTGGTAAGTTCCTTTTACTAACTTTTCTACATCATAAATGCCATTTGCTGAAGTGACACAACCCCTTTAAAGTTAATTAAACAAACAAACTTGCTAACACACCCATAGATTGTCATTGCTCTGAAAATGTTTCTTCTTTTTTTATTTTAATTATATACATTTAATTATATATTATATTAGTAAATTATAGATTTTAGTTTATTATTATGTTATTTGATAACAAGTGTCTATTTACTACTAACTGTAATCTAATCATTGATTTTTAAAAAGACACATGGATTTTAGTATGCTTAAAGCAATTTGCAGAGCATTTTCTATTGATTTGATATAAAATTTTGGAAATTTAATATGGAGAGGATGGAAATATCTGCATTGTTTTGGAAAAATCGAGTCCTATCATGTATTATTTCTCAGAATTATAGTTTCTGTGGAACACTTTATTACCCTATCTTCTAATGCCATATCCTGTAATTCATTGCACATTGAAGTCAGCTTTGCAGAGCACAAACTAGTACTGAATGACAAAGCACATAATAACACAGAGGAAGAATTTGATTTATACAATGCTGGAAGGCAAATCCAAATTTGTGAAACCCAATCCTCACACTGGAATATCAGATAGTCTGAAAAAGCTTGACAGTCTTATAGATTTTATATCCTTTATACTTCATGCGATCAACTTTTATGCCTATGGCTACCAGCAAGATGAACTTACAAGAAATGGGAGCTCATGGTCAGCTATTTATTGGCTTGTACTCCTGGCTTGTTTTACTGACTATGGAGCATTTGCCCTTTACACTCTTTGGCTATGATATCGTTGATGTATCCTGGGAGGAGAACATAAGACTTCCAATTCTGTAGCTGTAAAATAGTGGGATGGTTTATGCATTTCCTCTTTAATGTTCTTTAATATTTGAAACATTAATCATGTTTTGACATGTCTCTGGTGGTCCTTATATGGTATAATAAAGTGTATTAGATTTGGATGCAGTCACAACATATTAGACAAGGTCACCAACAACTTTACTACTGAAGAATACACTTTGCTAAACAATTAAAGCTTCAGGTTCATTTAACAAGTCACCCATTGACACTTCTCAGGTTGTATTGTTATTATAGCATTATATTTGCTATTACTTGTCCAGGCCCTTTTATGATCAGAAAATAATTCAGAGTGTAGCATTGCCATATAAATTGTATTAGTTTAACTTGTTTTAGATGTGAGACTCTATTGTACACTAAATCTTGTGCATCTGATGTCCACTTTTCATTTAGTAAGGCTGTATATAACTGCATGTATTTCTGCTTAATTCATTTTTAATTGTTAGATTTTTTTTATAGCTAAAAACAATAAGACATGGCAGAATTCACAGCTCAGTTTTGCTGCTGTCTGTGCTGCTTTTTTCGGAACTAAATGTTGTTTGATAAATTTGGTGAATCATTACCAGTAACTCTTTTGACTAAAGATCCTACTCCATGTTTTACGCCTCCACCGTACTGAAGTAATATTTAAATTTTTAAAAAATTTGCTGTTGATAAATCTGCAAATATGGCATACACCCAATTCAAACATAGCTAAAGAGGTTATACACTTTTTTACAACTGATGATCTATCCTTTGGATAGGTTATCAGCGTCTGATTGGCGGGGTGTGACACCAAGAACCCCAGCTGATCAGCTGTTTCAGAAGGCAGCGGCGCTCAGACCCTTTTCGATCAGATACCGATTACCTATGCAAATAATGGATCATCAGTAAGAAAAAGGTGTAGAACCCCTTTAATTACATCTATTTTCCTACCTATTTTTCAAGAGTGCTGAGAGCAGTGGAAAATCACTAAAAGCCTGACATTTAGGTGTGTGCCAAAATTAGCTACTTTTTTTAAATAGCAGAAAACTAGAACAAATGAAATGATAAATATCCTCCATACAGTTTTAGAGGAGGATGAGTTAATAGAATAAAGTCTCTCATTTAAGCTGTAGAGGATGAGTGTCAATGAGTAACCCTGAAGGACCTGGCAAATTCTTATATTTTACATGACACAGGCAACTCATAGATATGAGCGGATATCATGTGATCCTTAATTTCCCCTCTGGTGGCAATGTATGGAATTGAAAATTTGCTAAAAGGTTCCTCAATATTTTATGAATGATTGCTGTGGGTCCCAGGAGTTTTCAGAGGGACATTCTAGAAAAAAGAAATTATTCAAAATCAACAATCCCTTTTAGTTCCTCAAGAAGCAACTAGTTTGGTACATTATTAAACTTAGATTGTCCTTTTTGCAATAATAATGATACAATTTTTAGCTAATCAGCACTTATTACCAGAAAGGTAGCATTACCCTTACAACATTAAATTCTTTCTGCAAACTGTTGCTCCTGACCAGACACTATGAGGAGAACTTCAACATAGCCTTATATAAGTGAATAGGACTTTTTTAGAGGTCAGCAGGAATGCAGTGGAGCCAATGCACCAAAATGGGGTCTATAACCATTGACGCTAATTTGGAATAGTTGGAAACCCTCTTTAATGGACCAGTGGTTTGAGATGTTTCTGTAGTGGGGCTGTTTTTTTTTTTCAATGAAAAAGGATAAATAGATAGGATAGATAGATAGATCTTTCGGGGCTCCTTTCTCGATATCGGTGTGGGTCCCAGCGGTGGGACCTGCACCGATCAGACAATGGGGGCATATCCTAGCAATATGCCCCCATTGTCTGAGATGAAACAACCCCTTTAAGTGTACCTTTAGTTTATATATATATTTTTTTCTGAAATTATTTTTTAATTTGCATTATCTATCATGGTCCACTGATCCATTTATTTGGTACTGAGTGCTATTTTCTCACATCTACAAAAACTGTATTATAAAACAGTAACATATCCATCTAGCAAGCGCCAACATCAGTGGGTTAAAGTGCTAACCAAACAGTTACTCAATTAACTAAAGAGTGTAACAAGCATTGCACATTTTAAATCTAAATCAGCACAATAAACTTGTGTGTTAACATGCCAAAAATTACTTTAACGTCTGCTGTATCTGTATTTGAAAATTAGCAGCGTGCCCTAATCTCTCTGTGCATTTTTTTCCCACTTTGTGGAAATGATGTTTTGATAAACCCATTCACCATGTACTGTACTGTTCATGTATTGTACTGTTCATTTGTACTGTACTGTTAATATATTGTACATTGTTCCTGTGGTGTTGCTATACTTTTGAATAGGAGCAGCAGGGAACAACTGAAATATTTAAAGAGATCTTTTTGGGTGTCCTTACTCATCTGTAGGAATGAGTCGACCCGTGGATGTTCAGGTTCGCCGGGTTTGGCCGAACTTCGGGTCAAAGTTCGGTTTTGGGACCCGAACTTGACCTGTACTCGAACCCGAAACCCATTGAAGTCAATGGGGACCTGAACTCGGTGCACTAAAATGGCTGTAAAATAGTCGTAGTAAAGGCTCAAGGGTTGCAAAAGGAAACACAATGGGGGTAAGAGCAGGACCTTTTCCCTGCAAAGAAATGTGGATAGGGAAATGACTTAAAATAACATAGAATAGTAAAAAATAAAAATAATACTCTTGAACTAGGAGGGGAGGTCAAAGTGGAGTAGGTGGTTGAGGAGGCAGGGAACGTGGTGGTGTAGGTGGAAGTGGCTGTGGGAAGACCCCAAAATATTGAAAACTAGAAAAGAGAATGAAAAGAGAAAGTATGCTGGAGTATAACAATGGCTGGGTGCGGCCGGTATACTTGTCTACTCAGAACAAGGTACGGATAAGTCCTGTGGGATCCATGCCTGGTTAATTTTAATGAACGAGAGCTTGTCCACGTTGGCTGTGGAAAGGCAGCTGCTCTTGTCTGTGATTACACCCTCCCGTGCTAAACACGCGTTCAGACAATACACTTGCTAGAGGGCAGGCCAGCACCTCCAAGGCATAAAGGGCAAGCTCAGGCCATGTGCCCAGTTTGGAGACCCAGTTGAATGGGGCAGATCAATCAGTCAGTACATGTAGGCAAGTGCACATGTACTGTTCCACCATGTTGCTGAAATGCTGCCTCCTACTAAAAGTTCCGTATCAGCTGGTGGTGCTGGTTGTTGTGACGTGCTGACAAAGCTTTTCCACATTTTAGCCATGCTAACTCTCCCTTCTAAGGTACTGGCTGTGTCCCAGCTTTGTTGGCGACTTCTTCCTCCTCATCCTCTGTCTTCGCCTTGTGCGTCCACTGAGCCCCGCTGTCAGGTGTGAAGGCCATCAGCAGCGCGTCTACCAGCGTGCACTCACACATCTTACAATCACTCTCCAGTGACAGAATTAAGGTATGCAGGTTGTCCTTGTAGCGGGAATGTGTGCCACCCAGTAATGAGCATTGGTTAGAATGTGGGCAACTCGGTGGTCATTGCGCAGGCATTGCAGCATGTAGTCGCTCATGTGTGCCAGGCTGCCCAGGGGCAACGACAAGCTGTTTTCTGTGGGAGGTGTCTTGTCTGTGTCCTCTGTATCCCCCTGCCATGCTCCAGTGATGACCATGAGCTGCTTTGGATGCCATCCAGCTGTGAACATGGTTCCTCCTCCTCATCCTGCAGAACTGTATCTGGCCATTTGTGAATGACTGGCCTGATAACCATGGAAATGATCCCTCTTCCTCCTCCTCTTCCTCCTGTGCCACATCCTCTTCCGAAGTGTTTTTTCATGGAGACATAGAAGTGGGATAGTAACGCTGAGGACTGCGTCATTGGCACTGGCCTTGTTGGTGGAGTAGTCTAAACAACACAACACGGCACACACTTCCCGCATGGAGGCCCACTTCGGTGGTGAAGTGGTGATGTCCGCAGAGCGACTCACCCAGGCATGCTGCAGCTGAAACTGCGCTATCGCCCACTGCTGCTCGCATAGTCTCTCCAGCATGTGCAAGGTGGAGTTCCACCTCGTGGGTACGTCGCATATGAGGCAGCGAGCGGAAAGGCCTAAGTTTCACTCCAGCGCAGACAGGCGAGCAGCAGCAGGGTGAGAACACAGAAAGCGAGCACAGACGGCCCGCACTTTCTACAGCAGCTCTGACATATCATGATCATTTTTCAGGAAGCTCTGCACCACCAAATTCAGGCAAGAGATGTGTGTCAAACCAGCCAGCCCCAGAGATGCTACAAGATTTCGCCCGTTATCGCACACCACCAGGCCAGGCTTGAGGCTCAGTGGCACCAACCACTCATCAGTCTGTTGTTCCATGGTTGTCCATGGCTCTTGCACGGTGTGGAGTTTTTCCCCACAAACAGATGAGTTTCAAAACAGCCTGCTGTCATTTTCCCCTGGCTGTGCTAAAGTTTGTGGTGAAGATGTTACGCTGACCAGATGAGAAGGCGGTAGAGGAGGAAGCGGAGGAGGAGGAGGCAACGAGAAATGTCCTGCAATCCTCGGGGGCATTAGGACTTTTGCCAAACTGCTATCCGCCTCAGGCCCAGCCATCACTGCATTTACCCAGTGTGGAGTTAGGGAGATATAACATCCCTGCTCATGCTTACTGGTCCACGTATTGGTAGTTAAGTGGACCTTACCACAGATGGCGTTGCGCAGTGCACACCTGATTTTGTCCGCCACTTGGTTGTGCAGGGCAGGGATGGCTTGCCTGGAAAAGTAGTGGTGGCTGGGAACGACGTACTGTGGGACAACCACCACCATGAGGTTTTTAGATATCTCTGTCTCCATCAGACAAATGAGAGCATTTCAAGGGCCAGGAATTTTGAAATACTGGCATTCAGGGCCAGGGATTGCTGGTGGGTAGGGGGTACGTCCTCTTTTTCTCCAGTGTTTGGGGGATATACAGCTGAACGCTTCCATGGGATAGTGTGGACATGCTGGGTGACAGTGGTGGAGGTGGGGGTATTGCTGCCACATCCTTTGTTAGTGGGGGCGGATGAGGCCGAGATCGTAGCAGAAAAGGGAGCAAGAGGAGCTTGAGATCTTTTGTGGTTTTTCAGGTGTGTACTTCACTGTAGCTCGAGCTTTGCATTTAGATGCCTGGTCATGCAGGTGGTGCTCAGGTTTAGAACATTTATGCCTTGCTTCAGGCTCTGATTGCACAGTGTGCTAACCACTCGCGTCTTGTCGTCAGCACATTGTCTGAAGAACTGCCATGCCAGGGAACTCCTTGGAACTGGCTTTGGTGTGCTCATTCCATGGGTGGGGTGGGCAGTAGCAGGCAAACTGGCTAGGGGACAGCCACTCTGCTTTTGCACCCTGCTCCCTCTTTTGCTGTGCGTATGGCGCTGTGTGACCACAACCTCTTTCTCTGAACTGCACACGTCACTGCATGACCTTGATTCTATGTGGGGTCTGGGACCTCATCATCCTCCACATCATCTTCCACCCACTCTTCACCCCTGAACTCCTTGTCGGTCTGCACACAGCAGAAAGCCGCAGCAGTTGGCACCTGTGTTTCTTCATCATCATCATCAGAGACTTGCTGCGGTGGTCCTCCTATGTCCGCATCCTGAAACATAAGTGGTTGGGCATCAGTGCACTCAATCTCTTCTAGTGATGAGCGACAGGGACAATATTCGAACTTTGCGATATTTCAGGAATATGTGGTAAAATATTTGATATATATTCACGAATATTCGAATTCGAGATTATTCTTTTGATTGCGTAAAATCATCAAAGTAATATGCGCGGTAATCGAGTAAGGGAGGATTATATTATATGCAACTTTCCTATTGTTGGCTTGCTAGAATTCGCAAATATGTAGAATATAGTGTGATATATATTCTTAAAAAGAAATATTCGTCTTTCTTTATTTCATCTGAACCTATTACATTTACTAATGGGTTCAGATAAAAAAATATATATATTCGTTTTACGAATATATATCATACTATACCCTACATATTCGAGAATTCTAGCAAGCCAACCCAATAAGAAAGTTACCTATAACTCGCCCATACTTGATTAACATGCATATTACATTGCCGATTTTTAGCATAAGATGATATAAATTAAATAATGAAGAATATTCAAATTCACTACAGACTACGATATTGCGGCCTTCTCACATTGGCCCACAAGCAAGAAGCAGGTAAGTAATGGGTTCAGATCGAAAAAAACTAATATGCATCTTTACAAATATATATCACTATATTAAAAATATTCACAAATTCTTGAAGTGTCGATATTCGTGATAAAAATTTGTAATGCGAATATTTGCGCTCAACACTAATCTCTTCCACTTCTGGGGCAGGGCTAGGTGGATGGCCCATGGAAATCCCACCAGCAGAGTCATCATAAAGCATAAGAGATTGCTGCATGACTTGGGGTTCTGACTGCTTGGCTGATTTGCCAGGGGGTGAGGTGAAAGACAAATGCCCATGGGCTGCAGGTGCCAACTCTGCCATATCAGCAGGGAACCGGGTAGGAGACAATGTGAAGCAACTGGAGGCACTGTCAGCCATCCAATCTACTACCACCTCTACTTGTTCTGGCCTCACCATTCGTATACCAGTTTTCAGGCCTACAAAGTCACGCTGAGGAGGATATTTCATTTGGGCGTGTAGCTGGCACAGATCGACCACATCCTCTCCCTGCAACAGGAGCTCCACCAGCACCAGCAGCACTACGGCCAGGGCCACGTCCCTTATTTGATGCTCTACTAATTCATTGAGGTCACCTGTCGAACTAACAGACAGATTAACTATATTAATTCTCTGTCACGTGTGCAGTACAGGTGTACCTCACACCAAATATGGGAATATGTCACCTACCGAACTAACAGACGGATGAACTATATCAATTTCCCTGTCACATATGCAGTGCAGGTATGCAGAACAGGTGTACCTCACAATAAAAATGTGTATATGTCACCCGCTCGAACTAACAGATGGATTTACTATATTAATTTCCTGTCACGCATGAACTGCCGGTGTAAGTCACACCAAAAATGGGAATATGTCACCCATTGAACTAACAGACATATTAACTATATTAATTTTACTGTCACATATGCAGTGCAAGTGTATATGACACCAGATATGGGTATATGTAATCGGCAGAACTAACAGTCAGATTAACTATATTAATTTCCTGTCACGTATAACGTGCATGTGTATCTCACACCAAAAATAGGTATATGTCAACCACCGAACTAACAGACGGATTAACTATATTAATTTCCCTGTCACGTATGCAGTGCAGGTGTATCTCACACCAAAAATGGGTATGTCACCGGCCGAACTAACAGTCAGATTAACTATATTAATTTCCCTGTCATGCATAAAGAGCACGTGTATTTCACACCAAAAATGGGTATATGCCACTCACCTAACTAACAGGGGGATTAACTATATTAATTTCCCTGTCACATATGCAGTGTAGGTATACCTCACACCAAAAATGGGTATCTCACCGGCCGAACTAACAGTCAGATTAACTATATTAATTTCCCTGTCACGTATAAAGTGCACGTGTATCCCACACTGAAAATGGATATATGTCACCCACCGAACTAACAGACTAATTAACTATATTAATTTTTCTTTCACGTATGCAGTGCAGGTGTACCTCACACCAAAAATAGGAATATGCCACCCACCGAACTAACAGACAGATTAACTATATCAAGTTCCCTGTCATATAAGCAGTGCACGTATATCTCACACAAAAATGGGTATATGTCACCGGCCAAACTAACAGTCAGATTAACTATATTAATTTCCCTGTCATGCATAAAGTGCATGTGTATTTCACACCTAAAATGGGTATATGTCACCCACCGAACTAACAGGCGGATTAACTATATTAATTTCACTGTCATATATGCAGTGTAGGTGTACCTCACACCAAAAATGGGTATATGTAACCGTCCAAACTAACAGTCAGATTAAGTATATTAATTTCCCTGTCACGTATAAAGTGCACGTGTATCCCACACCGAAAATGGATATATGTCACCCACCGAACTAACAGACAAATTATTGATTTCCCTTCACATATGCAGTGCACGTGTATCTCACACCAAAAATGGGTATATGTAACCAGCCGAACTAACAGTCAGATTAACTATATTAATTTCTCATGTATAAAGTGTACATGTATCTCACACCAAAAAATGGATGTCACCCATCGAACTAACAGACGGATTAACTATCATATTTTTGTGTCAGGGGTACAAAAATGATGCATTGCACCCACCAAAAATCACTATAGGTCACCAACAGAATTAACAGCCAGATTAATTATTATATTTCAGTGTCAGGGGTGCAAAGCTAGTGTATAGGTCACTCACAAAACAAATAGCCAGATTCCTAATACTCTGCCTCACTTCAGCTGCCTGCTTCCTGTCCCTGCACTACTCAGAGGTGATAGGTGGTGCTATGCGTGATCCAGCTTGTATAGAGGCTGGGTCATATGATGCACCGGTCAATCACAGCCAACTTTACAGTTCGGGTTCGCTCAACACTACTCATTTATGTTAGAAAACACCCGTCTTCTCCCAAAAATAACAATTCTACTCAGCATTGTACTGTTCCTTTGTTATTTTAGAAATATATTAATACATTGATAAAATGTTGCATTCTTAGTGCCGAAGGGTTTACCTCTTCAGTCAATTGTTCACTTAATCCAGCATATTATTACCAGGGAATTCCTGGTCCTCTTTAATACAAAGCTCAAATTTGAAGCCATTTTCTTAGACAACTGCGAACCTAGCAAGCTAGAGTGTCTAAGTCAACCCCATATTAAGTCGGTCATAACATGCTGCCATTGTCATTCTGACCAAAAACCATTTACTTTCACATAAAATAAGAAAAATACTACATTTGGAATGTAATTTGTTTAATTGATTATATATTGTTTAAGATTAATTGGGTTTATTAATTGGGTTCATTGCACATAGATAATAATTTGCTATAAATTTCATTTTATTTTTCCTACCATTAAAGTTCTTTTAAGATCCCACTTAACCATACCATTCACACTTTTCTGCAGTGGATGCATCTATAAACATAGCCCCCGGTTCTCTAGCCTGTAAATCTCCTGGTCCTCTACTGTAATAAATCCTCTTGCTACCTTTTAATTATTTACATTTTTCTTTAAGCCATTTTACCAATTTCAATAAGGTCAGTTTCATAGACTAAAGAAGGAAAGTTTAAATCCAGAAAAATCTGGCTTTAAGTTACAAAAGTTCCTATTTTGCACTTAATCTATAATGGAAAGAATTATGAACTGGACTAATTAAAACATTAATTTTAAAAAAATGTGTACAAAAACTATTACTGAGCGGACTGAACTGCAAGGCCAGTAGTATTTCCGTTAATGAGACTTAAAATGGAAAATTGGAAAAGGTCTATGCATTCAACCACTTTTAACTATTCCTTTCATTGAATTCAGATTTTAGTTTCATCCAAATTAATAACTTCCAATCAGATTTTTCTATTGTCCTCCAAAGCAACTTAAAAGTGAGGACTGTGTGCATTTTATAAAAATATATCCTTAAAGGGTTTGTCAGAGTTTTTTTAATATTCTGGTAAAATACTTAAAAAATAATGACCACTCTAATCCAGCACAGACTTTCTGTCTTCTTAGGCTGAAGCCAGTAACGTATTGTTTGTCTGTAGCATTCTGTATACTGCTGCAGCCAGTCCCTGGCCTCAGCAGTCTAGCATCATACATGATTAGCTGCAGTGGTATACATAATGGGATGTAATTGATGTAGCCTAACAATATGTCTGGCTGTAGCCAGACAAGATGACAGAGAGGTAGTGCTTGATCAGAGTAGTCACAGAAAGAGAAGGACATTTTTTTAATTCTGTCAAATAAAAATAAATATATCTATATTTATATATATATGCCACAAATATAGCTTTGCTTTTAATTATGTGGCATTTTTGAAATGTCCTGCTAATGTTCTGCGCAAAATTACTGCTCTCTGTACTGTGTATGAACATAAAGTCCTGATAGATCCTCTGATATGCCATTTGACCCACATGTCCATGATTCATTCTTTCTTCCATCATTTACTATCTAGTAATCATGTGTCAAATCCACCATCTGGCACATGCACACTCGGAGCCATTTTCTATTTCTATTATGATGTTTTTATAAGCACAAAGCATAGAGACATCAAAAGTTTTGATTGACGGCTTTAAGTTACAAAAGTTCCTATTTTGCACTTAAGCTATAATGGAAAGCATTATAAACTGGACTAATTAATACATTAATTTAAAAAAAAGTTGTACAAAAACTATTACTAAGTTAACTGAACTGCAAGGCCAGTAGTATTTCCGTACGGGGTTCTGAGTGCTGAGACTATTGCACCTCTCTCCCTGCTCTAGAGGACAGAGTCAAGACCAACCCATAGACTATGATGCCCATCTTCTGAAGCAAGGAGAGAGAGCGCGATATGCGAATGCTTTTCACTCTAGCAATCAGTGATGGTCTCTCACTCAAACCTCACTTATCAAAACGTTTGATATGTCTCTATGACATATTAAATGTTTTTTGAAAGCTCAGTGACCCTTTAATATACACTTGTTTTTCAATTAAATTTTATAATGGGAAACTCCACCTCCCTTGTATTTTCCATTACTTCTATTCATTGGTCTAATAACCATCCATTAGAGAATTCTTTATATTTACTGTATAGAATAAAAGAGGAAAGTGATGATTTTAGTTGGGCTTTTTTCTGTAAAATCTGACATTTGTTTCATAAACATGTCCTGATATACCTGATAACACTAATTATATCCCCCTAATAATGTTTTTTTGATGGTTCTGAAAACAAGTGTCATGACATTTCACAGTTCATCACTTTTAAACAATCAAAGCAGAAAAATTAAAATAAAATGACTGTTCTATTTTGTAAACTGCAGTGTCAAATAATGGTACTTTCACACTAGCGTTTTTGAGGGATCCGGCAGGGTTCAGCAAAAACGCTTCTGTTACTGATAATACAAACATCTGCATCCGTTATGAACGAATCCGGTTGTATTAGCTTTAACATAGCCAACATGGATCCGTCATGATTTTTATTGAAAGTCAATGGAGGACAGATCCGCTTTCGATCGTGTCCGATTGTGTCAAAAAGATGGATACGTCCCCATTGACTTGCATTGTGGGACATGATGGATCTGTCTTGCTTCGCATCCTATGATGGAAAGAAAACCACAGCATGCTGCGGTTTGCTCTTTAGTATGAGAATGCAAACAAACCATTCTGTTCAATTACGCTTTGTCCCTATTGACAATAAATGGGGACAGAACGGAAGCGTTTACGGTATTGAGACCCTATGACGGATCTCAATACCAGCAAATGGAAACGTTAGTGTGAAAGTAGCCTAAAGCTTACAAGGGTTTTAAATACTGATGACCAATCCTCTCAACAGATCATCAGTATCTGATCGGTGGGGCCCCCACTGATAAGCTGGTTGAGAAGGCGCTGATGATCCTGTGAGCACAGAAGCCATCTCACAGATTGCCAAGCACAGCATCATACATTTAATGGCGGCTGTGCATGGTATCGTGCTTGCCCCTTCACATCAACGTTGCACATGTCATCAATGGCCTATGGAGAGCTAAGGCGCCACTGCCTTCTCAAACAACTGATCGCCAAGGGTTCCCATACTAATTGGACTCCCACTGATCAAATACTGATGACCTATCCAGAGGATAGGTCATCAGTATAAACTCCCAGAAAATCCCTTTAATGCAGTGTGATGAAAGGTAAAGTCATTTAATAATTTCATAGCTGTGGATTTCTCCTTAGAGATTATAACATGCTGTTCTCATGTCCCAACAATACTACTACTGGGTAATGTGACAATACATGCTAATCTTCTGTTTTCTACACAGAGCTGTTTAATATACAGTTTGACAGAGTTCATATTTTACTGAGAAATGTATTTTACTCCACAGCAGAGTAACTAAATCAAAAAGTATATAAGAAGATGTTCTTTACAAAACACAATATAAAAGAAACAGCAAGTGCTAAATGTATTAATAAATAGGGGATATGAAGATTACAGTCCATCCACTAGTAATTTAAGTCTTTGCTCTAAATGACAGTAAAGACACTAAATACATATTTAAATAAAGAAAAGACAATACCCATTCCATTTATCCAGTATCTGTGTGTTTATAAAATGAGTACATTAAGGGCGGTTTCACGTCATTGTTATGGATTCCGTCTTTGTTTTTCGATATAACATGGTTGTAACAGAAAATAACGGAATTCATAAGACGGGAGCCTTTAGAGGCATTCTGTTTTGATCCTTCATAATACAAGTCTATGGGAAGCATAACGGATTCGGTCCTGGTTTCCATTATACAGGAGTCCAGTCCTGCACAACGGAAACCAGGACGGATTCATGATGCTGCCCATAGACTTGTATTATGAAGGATCAAAACAGAATACAACTTAAGGCATGTATTTATGCTATTTTTCTGCTGCGCACCACTATCATAATGAACTACTATACATACACTGTATATCACAAGTGTGTCAAAAATCTGTTGATAGGACTGTTTTGACATACGATATCTCCATTTTATGCTGATGTTCAGAATTTCAGAGCTTTGATCAATACATCATGTTGGTCAGCTTAAGAACTTGACCAATAGTGACATACAGTATGTTTAAACACTTTACAACAGGGAATCCTAGTAATCATTAATTTATAATATATAGTAGATCTCTACTGTTTTTACTTATTTGTTGCTATCTTCTACATGCAAATGCAATCGAAATGATGTCCAATACATATTAATTTAGAAGATATTTCTCATTTAGAGAAATAGTTATTTGTGTTAAAGTCAATTTAATCCATAACTGAATAAAAAATAAAGTTTTCATATAAATTAAGGTGGGTTCACATCACCGTTACGGATTCTCTTGTTATTTTCCATTATATAAATTCCATTTTCCAAAAATAACGAAATCCATAAGATGGAAGTCAAAATGGAAGCCTTTAAAAGGCATTCCTTTTGCTTTCCGTCATAATAGAAGTCTGTGGGAATCATAACGGATCCAGTATGGTTTCCATTATGCAGAATGCAAAAGAAAGTCCCATCGACAGGACTTTGTTTTCCATCTTGCATAACGAGAACCAGGCAGTTATGATTCCCATAGACCTCTATTATTACGGATCAAAACCGAATTCGGATTTCGTTATTTTCGGAAAATGGAATTTATATAATGGAAAATAACAAGAGAATCCATAATCGTGATGTGAACCCACCCTAATTTATATGAAAATTTATTTTTTATTCAGTTATGGATTAAATTGACTTTAACACAAATAACTATTTCTCTAAATGAGAAGTTATCTTCTAAATTAACATGTAATGGACATCATTTTGATTGCATTTGCATGTAGAAGATAGCTAAAAATAAGTAAAAACAGTAGAGATCTACTATATATTGTAAATTAATGATTACTAGGATTCCCTGTTGTAAAGTGTTTAAACATACTGTATGTCACTATTGGTCAAGTTCTTAAGCTGACCAAAATAATATGTCTTGATCATAGCTCTGAAATTCTGAACATCAGCATAAAATGGAGATATCGTATGTCAAAACAGTCCTCTCAACAGATTTTTGACACACTTTGATATGCAGTGTATGTATATTAGTCCATTATGATAGTGGTGTGCATCTGAAAATAGCATAAATACATTAAGTATCATTTAAATTGGCATTCCTTCCATGAAATAAATGCAATATCAGTAACTTTGATAGTGATTTGTGAGTTTCCAATTACAAATTAAGGATTCCATAAGACTTCCAATAAAACATGATTTTAAGGGCCAGCCTCTAACTAAATAGGACAAGCAGCAACTATCACCAATAAGGTTATTTGTGCAGTAACCTATAAGAAATACACCCCAGTGGTAAGGTTAGCTCAAACTAAGGTTGTCTTTGGCTCTGTTCCATTATTGTGTCTGGGCTCACCAGTGTATCAGCCCAAGATGAAGCTTCAAGGAGGGCTTTGGCCAAAGATTTTGTCTCAGCAGGAATATCTTGTGACGGATACGTTGCTGCTAAGCATGTAGAAGCTACTAAATTAGGTACTCAAAAAGGACTGGAGAAGAAGTGAAACCTCCATAAAAAATATATATGACCAGACATTTTGATTAAGTTAAAATTATGAAATTCAGGTTTAGTGATGGGCAAATTTGATTGTTCCCTCCAATTTCAAGATAGTCCTAGTAGATAATTTAAAGGTGCTATCCAGGATTTTGATATTGATGGTCTATCCTCATGATAGGCCATCAATACCATATTGGTAAGGGTCTGACTCCCAGCACCCCCATGGGATAAGCTATTTGAAAAGGCTTCTGCACTCACTGGGGCTCCAGTAAGCACTACGGCCCCTCAAGGCTTACCAAGCACAGTGCTGTCCATTAATAATAATAATCATAATAATATTATTCTTTATTTATATAGCACCACCATATTCCGCGGCGCTTTACAATTCAGATAATTTACTTACAAATCAAAAGACATCACAGAATTACAGGTTAATAAACAACTAAAACACTAGGAGTATGGGCCCTGCTCGCAAAAGCTTACAATCTATCAAGGAATGGAGGTGATACAAAAGGTGAAGTTAATTGGTTTACAAAACAGTCCAGCCACCTATGTATTACATATAGTGCATTTGGGGTTTTCAGTTCAGAATAAGGGTTGATGGATCGGGGCTACTAGGGGAAGACACATTTTAACTAACATGATTAGCGTGCCTGAAAAGATGTGTTTGAAGCTAATGAATTTGGGAATAAACCTGATTGTCCAAAAAGTGTGTTCCAGAAAGCAGGTGCCACTCGAGAAAAGGCTTGAAGATGGGAGTGAGAGGTTCAAATTATGTTAGTCAGAGATCATTGGCAGAACAGAGAGCACAGGTAGGGTAGTAGACAGTGATGAGGGAGGATATGTGCTGAGGAGTAGCACTGTGGAGAGCTTTGTGATTGATGGTAAGAAGTTTGAACTGTATTTTGTGTTTGATGGGCAACCATTGAAGTGACTGGCAAAAGCTAGAGGTACAGGTGTAGCAGGTAGACAGATAGATGAGCCTAAATGCTGCATTTAGGGCAGACTAAAGGGAAATTTTTTGAGGGAAGACCGATTAGTAATGGGTTATAGTAGTCAAGATTAGAATGAATCAAAGCAACAAGAGTTTTGACAGTTTCCACCATGAGAAAAAGTCAGATTCTGGAGATGTTCTTGAGGTGTAGACGCCAAGAGTGTGTAATTGATTATGGGGAACAAAGGAAATATCTGAGTCAAACATAACCTCAAGACAGCAACCGTGCTGCCCAGGAGTTAGGATAGTACCAAATAAATTGAAATATCATGTTTAAGTGGGTTAGTATATGGGGAAAGAAAAGAAGTTTCAGTTTTGACATAGAGAGAACATAATATTGGAGACAGCTGCCAGACAATCACTGGTGTTTTGCAGTAAAGCATTAGATAGTGGTTGTGCTTGGTATTGCAGCTCAGGCCCATTCACTTTTAATGGGAGTGAGCTGCACCTCGGCCATGTGACCGATGAATGGTGACGTAATTGGCTTACAAAGAGGCTTAGCGCTGAAGAAGCTCCACGGCTTGTTCAAACAGCTGATCGGCAGTGGTGCTGGGTGTTAGATCCTCACCAATCAGATATCGATGACCTATCTTGAGGATAGGCCATCAATATATAAATCCCAGAAAACCTCTTTAACATTTTATACTTCAAACTGTAAATTAGTTCTAGCTAAAATCTAAAATCTAGGTTTTAGCTTCCACTTTTATTATACGGGAATTTTTTTTTTTAAATGAATGGATTGTATCATTTTGTTTGTATCTATCTGTATTTTTTCAAAAACAGAAAAGGAGCATTTTGGTGAAATATATATATTTTTAAAATATACCATAACTTCAATATACCAAAGGTCTACCATACTTTCATATTTGACTCATCATTTTCCACTTACTGTCTTGTAGAATAAAAGTATGTTTAAAATAATATGTGTTCTCTTATGAAGATCAAGTGTTCATGATAAAAATATGCCTTATACAATTTCTAAGATTTTCACTTCCTATCCTTTTTATCTATTTTAATGCAAACCAGTGGAGGTGAAAAGTGATATTGTGAACTGTTTTGAAGCTTATTAAGGGTTGTTCCATAATATAATGAGATATCCCTCATCTAATTTATCATCAGCATTGCCAAATCCTTGGAGCATATGACTGGATAATGCAAATTGAATTTCTGTCTCATTGAGCATTACAGAGAGAATCTAACATGGGTCTTCAAGGGCAGCTCTTGTAGTGTCTAATGTTTTTACCCCATACAAATTTTTATTGAATATTTTACATTTATTACATAAAGCACATTACAAGGCCACATTAACCCTAGCTGAAATGAACTTGCAAATTTGCAATGTGTTGACCATATACTGAAAAGTGTATTACGATGATATAGAGTACAGTATATAATTATTTTAATCATAATTTATTTCCCATTATGCTGTAATGTTGCACAGAATTGTAATTTGAATATTATCATCAGAGATGAGCAAATCTTTAGCAAGAAGAGCAGATGAGTCACTTTTATTTAATGTGTATCCCAAAGCAGGCAAATCAATTCTACTATTTCAAATTTTTATTATTTTGCACGAAATATATAAACACAGTGTAGCCACAATACTTGGAATGAAATAACTAAAACCCTTTCCATATCTTAAAACTGTCTAATAAACGCATGAAACCTACAAATACTTAAACATAATCAATATTTTATTATAATAATGTTCAAGTAAAGTTTTTATACTCTGATGATAAAAAAATTCTCACATCCGCTCTTCCATAGAATTTGCACAGTTTAAAAGGAGTAAGCTGGGTTACCAAATGTCTGATGCTTATTGCCATGCTTTTTGATTACTTTTATTGGAGCAAAACCTGCAGAGGACAGATGTTATACGATGACCAATAGGGAATTATAAAACATCACATAAACACAGATTTTTTCATATTCTAGAACATTGTGGGGAGATTTATTAAACTGGTTTAAAGTAGAACAGACTTAGTTGACCATAGCAACTAATCAGATTCCACCTTTAATTTTCCAAAGGAGCTATGAAAAATAAAAGTTGGAATCTGATTGGTTGCTATGGGTAACTAAGCCAGTTCTACTTTGATAAATCTCCCCTGTGTTTTTGATCCTGTGTTTTTATTATTATTATTATTATTATTATTATTATTTAATTGCAGCATGCTCTGTGTTTTGCCCCTCAAACATTTTCACATAGACATCTTCATAGTAAAACGAAGTTAAAAAAGTGTAACAAAAACATTACCCCAAACCAAAAATGTGAATAAAAAATAAATAAACTGGAAATGTGTAGTATATATTTTTTCAATCCAATAAAAAGACTTAGTGTGGCAGCACACAAATACAATACTATCAAATGAGTATGTATAAACAAATGGTCAATGATCACTCAACCAAGGTGGTGCACCCTTTATTTTAGGGTCTGCAGCAGGTTATATTTTTATGTTGAGGCTGGGTCACATTAATATTGGCTGGCATCTCACATTGCTGTGATACAGGTTACACTCTGTTATGGTAACATGTCCTACACATACTGGATATCCCCTGTGGTATGTCATTCCAAGCTATTTCAATTTGGACTTACCGTATGTTTCGCTTTATAAGACGCATCTGATTATAAGATGCACCTAGGTTTTTGAGGAGGAAAATAAGAAAAAAGTATTTTGAACCAAAGGTGTGCTTTCAGTGGGTTTTGAACTAATGGTGGTCTGTGGATGACACTATTATGGGGGATCTGTGGATGACACTTATGGAGGGGATCTGTGGAAGACACTGTTATGGGGGCATCTTTGGATGACACTGTTATGTGGATCTGTGGATGACACACTGTTATGGGGGTTCTGTGGATGACACTGTTATGGGGATCTGTGGATGACACTTATGGGGATCTGTGGATGACACTTATGGGGATCTGTGGATGACAAACTGTTATGGAGGCATCTGTGGATGACATTGTTATGGGGATCTGTGGATGACACTGTTATAGGGATATCTGTGGATGACACTGTTATGGGGGGGATCTGTGGATGACACATATATAGCATCTTATGTTATATATGTGTCATCCACAGATCCCTCATAACAGTGTCTCTGTGTTACTAGTGATCCCCAATACTCTTCTAACACTGATACATCGCCGCCCACTATGCTGCACAGCGCGGCCTGCGATGTATCAGCGTGAAGGGAGGATGGGCTGGAGGCTGGCAGCACTCGCAACAGGGCCCAGTACCATGACTCTACTGTAATACACCAGGTCTCGCACACAGCAGTAAAGTGTAGTCATGTAATGCTTATTCTTTGTAAAAGTAGCGCAAACCTCTGCTGTAATACTAACTATCTAACTACCGTGCCATGCAGGCCGGCAGCATAACGTCACTCGCTCCGTATAGTTTTTGCTTCACTATTAAAGTGGGAGGAGCTCCTCCTACTTTATGAATGAAGCAGGCGGAGCAGGCGCATGATGGAGTGAGTAAGGTTACGCTGCCGGCCGGCCTGCATGTCAAGGTAGTTAGATAGTTAGTACTACAGCAGAGGTTTGCGCTACTTCAACAAAGAATAAATATTACATGACTACACTTTACTGCTGTGTGCTAGGCCTGATGTATTAGAGTCACTGCACTGGATCCCACTGCGTTTGTTACCAGCTTCCAGACCCTCCTCCCTTCCCGCTGATACTTCGCAGGTGGCGATTGTGCAGCATAGCGGCCGGTGATATATCAGTCTTAGCAGAGTAAAATGGCAGCATTCATTTTATAAGACGCACTGTCATTTCCCCCACTTTTGGGGAAAAAGTGCACCTTATAAAGTGAAAAATATGGCATACGTCCAGGACATAGAGTTCTTGAAACAGCCCTACTTTCTTTTTTGACTCAGGAGGCATTGTGTTGTAACAAGATAACACCCACCCACACACTGCTCATGCTACACCATGTGCTCTTCAGGGTATCCATCAGCTCCTCTGGCAAGGTCAATTGCCAGATCTCTTCCCTGTCAAGAATGTCTGAGACTGGATGGGGTGAGGGATATCCAATTCGCAGCAGCCAACAACCACCTTGGCTGAACTATAGCTCCATGTTGAAAAAGTTTAAAATGACATACCATAGGAGTATATCCAGCATCTTTATGACAGTTACCATTCAAGACTGGCAGTCTGTGTCACAGCAAGGGAGATGCCACCGAGTATTAATGTGACCCTGCCTCAATATATACCATGCTGCAGACCCCAAAGGGTGCTCTACCTTGGTCGTATGACCAACTGCACCACTCGCAGTTTATATCTTGTCAATCTTAGTTCAATCTCAGGTGTTCTGTTGTCATTTTTAGGTACTGTATATACAAAAATGTTTTCTCTTACAGTCATTTACCTGAATTTGCAGCATTATTCATTCCACTGTAAGGTATCAGGAAAGGCTGGGAGTTGGAGTTTCACAATAGCTAGAAAGCCAAAGGTTTGAGATAACTACTGCATGATGTTTGTCCATTCATTCACTTATATACTTTTTTACATTATATTATATTATACACTTTTTAAAATTATATTATACAAGTATGGCTATGTTACTTTAATCATATTATCAACATTCATATTTATTGGCTGTAAGCTGTAACTGTATAATTTCAGAAATAAATTCATTAAAAGTAGTAGTAGAAACTGATGCTTATGAGATGAAGAAACTGTTCATGCACTTTCAATTAATTTTCTTGATAATTGATTTAACATTTTGAGGTGTAAATAACATTTGGATCAAATTTGCTCATCTTTAGTCTGTACCAACTTTACAGATGGTTTTATGACTGACCAAATTTACAACAACTTTTTTAATGTACTAATTTCTGTACATGTATATCGAATTTCTATGTATGCTTGATTGTAACACATCAATTATAACTAGTGTAGGCTAATCCAAGTCAAAAGAGTGGACTTCGATCCACATTTCAGAAAAAATTTAATTCGCCATGAAGCAGAATTTGCTCATGCTTCGTGGTAGCGAATCTATATTTTCTGAATCGTGGTAATTTAAACAATAAAAAATCATACTTACCTCATCCATTTGATCACGACGAGCCGGCCGCTGCCATCTTCATTGAAGCTCTTGCATGAAATCATTTGTGCCGGCTCTTCGCGATCAAATGGATGAGGGTAAATATGATTTCATAATATTTTTTAAAAGTTACATTGTAATATCAATGTCAGATCCCACAATCAGCTATGAACGCAGAATCACTCCCTGTCATTGCACCTACTACTTACAAAGAAATGCGCTTTGTGATGAAGTCAGTTGTTGTAAAATTCAATGAAGCAGCCAAATCAAATGTTTTAATACTTCGCTTATCACTAATTATAACCAATCATTTTTTTATAATTTGTAGTCAATTTTATATTTTGTGAAACCAGTGCTATAACGAAACTTCATATCATGACACATTGTGTTAATAAGATAGTTTTTATACTTCATATTTTTATCAAGATGCTAATTTATGCATAAATTATTATCACACATTGTATAAAAAACGTGTAAAGTTTAATACAATGTAAAGAGCAGTAGAATTGATTTCAAAAATAAAACTTTCTGTACAATTTGTCTTCTATTTTGTAAGTCTCTCTTAGGATGAGTACACAGCATATTCACTAATTATGTTTGGTTGGACCGCCAAACATATTCTCCAGACATATGCAACTACAATATATAACTTCAAAACTGCACAAATCTGCTATTGAAAAACATGTATACTGTGGAGTATATGATTTCTTTTTTCTGTATACAGTTAAAAGGGTTATCCCATGACTAATGTAAAACATGAACATCAGACTGTCACAGGATGCCGGCGACACGGGTTCTCCTCCTTGCGCCGGGGCGTACTGTCAATCTCCGGCAGCAGCAGGAGACGTCTTCCCAGCAGAGCAGGGAACCGCTCGGCGTCTCCGCTGCCATGGCAATGGAGGGTGGAGCGCCTGGCCTCACACTCCTTCTATCTGCTGCCAGTGTCCTCAACAATAAGCTGGGCATTCGGCGCTCAGCTTTCTGTCCTGGGGCAGGACATGTGACGCTGGCCACATCACATGACCTTAGCCTTTGTGTATATAAGCAGGCAACCTGCTGGCCACAGGTTGCCTGTGATTGTGTTTATTTGGGCTACTTTGTACTTTGCTTATTGCTCTGAATTTGACCTCGGCATGTTATTTGACCACTCTTCTGCTTCTCCCTTGGATTCTGACGTGACCTCCAGGTTTGACCTCTGGCTTGTTACTCGTACTGTCTTTGCCTCTCTCTTGTACTTTGACGTGACCTCAGGTTTGGCCTCCGGCTTGTTACTCATACTGTCTTGCCTCTACCTTGTATTCTGACGTGACCTTTGTTGTGACCATTGCCAGTTTGTTTACCCGCCTAGCCTGCTGTATGCTCCTGCTGCCGCACGCGCCCGTTACCTGTCTCTGTCTTTCTCTGTCCCTCCTGCACATACTTAAGTGCCGTCCTGTTGTGCTCCGTTACCTAGGACGGGTAAGTGCAAGTAGGCAGGGAGGCATGGGTTGCAGTCTAGTGGGTGCACGCTTTCTCTCTCTGATTCCAGGCGGCGTGACACAGACATCATATAGTACATGACAATCTCTTTCTAACAAAGCTAGAACTAGCCCTGTACCTCATATGGATTTAGAGATCTCCCCATTCATTGCTCTACTATATTTATATCAAGCTGGCAATTCAAAGGGAGTGTCTTTTCTGCTTGAGCTCATGGGGTGTGTTTTTCTGCTGGAGCTCTCTCTCTATCACAGCTCAGAAGGCAGTTGAAGGATAAAACTGAGCATGTGCGACCTTCTCACTGAGCTGGAATAAGAAAGCAGAAAAAAAACCTGCAGGTTTTGATTGATATAATAATAAAATATAGCACCACTATAATTCGCAGGGCTTTACAATTCAGACGGTACAAAACAAAGTATACATCACAGGATTACAGGCTAGTAGATGATTGAGACACTAGAAGTGAGGGCCCTGCTCATAAGAGTCTACAATCTATCATTATTTTCATGAGTTCTGCAGAAAGTTCAAGTTCTACAGTATCTAAATTGTGTATTACGATTTTCTGTAGCATTTAGAGCACAGTACTATATAATCTACTATATATATGTCACAAACCAGCTAATTTGAACCCACTGTGCCCACATGACCAACCTCCTCTAAGAATGTTGTCTAAGTGAACCCCTGTTCTTTGCAGTACCCCAGATGGTGGGGATAGACTTTCCCGAGGGGAACACCAGGTTGCTACATTTTGAATAGGATTGGCACACAAGGCAGCTGGTCCAAGCGAACCAGAGGGTACTAGAGCAAGATACCAGAGGTACATTCATAGTCAGCAGGCTGATTCGTAACCAGAAGCAACAGTGAAAGACCAAAGGATGAAGTAGTGGTGAAGTCAAACAAGCAATGGGTCAACTCATGCGGCACAGGTACAGGTCAGGCAATCTGGGTCGGCAACAGGAGAGTCAAGGCAAACAGACATGGATCAAACAGCCAGCGGAGTCCAAAAATATGCATGGATCAGGTATATAGGAACACAAGCCTAGAAAACGACATCCTTTGCAGGACCTTGATCAACCTTGATCAACCTCACCTTGACGCTCAGGCACCAGGGAAGGGGCTGGACCACTTATATAGAGTGAATGAGGGCTAGGATTAGTCAGCCCGGTCACATGTGCTAAACCCATAACTACACAAGAAGTGGCCGTACGCCCTTAATGAACTGCTACAGAAAACAAACTGAAAGCATGCTGTGCTCAGGGCTGGAAGGAAACTGTGGTGCGGATTCCAGGACGGACGATGCCTACAAGGACAGAGCCAAGGACTGCAGCAGTGAATGTGGAAAAACTGACAGCTGATCAACGCTGAACAAGGAGCCTGGGAGCACGGCGAGAAGCAGGGAACAGTGGCAGACAGCAACCACTGTTATAATATACATGCTGTAGCTGTTGAAAAATCAGTGTTTTTCAAAAGTGTGAGTGTACTGCACAACATCCACAGTTTTAGGCACCCCGAAAAACTAATCTTGTTAGGTTGGCTAATCACATCCCCTGATATTACTGTTCTCCATTCACTACCCCCACCCCACCACCACCACTCCCTTTAGTATCATTCTTCTGAACATGAGCTATTGTCAAATATCCACACCCGATGCACTCAGAAGCACTACAGATATCGGCTGCTAACTGGCTCATGCAGACTTATATATACTCCTCTATTGTGTTAAGATGACCGAAGTATTGTACAAATCAAGCACTTTTAACTTCTGTGTCACCCCAATCTCCCCATAGATTGTAAGTTCTTGTGAGCAGTGCCCTCATTCCTCTTGTTTTAATTATTGACTTGTCTGTTGCTGTGTTATTTATGACTGCGTTTGTACATGAACCCCTGATTGTAAAGCACTGCGGAATATGTTGGCGCTATATAAATATTATAAATATAAAGATTATTATTATTATTATAGTCAGTCAGTGGTTGGCAATGGAGACATAGGGTGAAATTTATGAAGAGGATGCACTACAATTGTAGTGTGCTCTCACCACTATTTGTCTAAAGGCTTAGTTTTAGGATTTCTATACTTTATTTCAGAAATTGGCATAAAGTTCTTAGCTGGACTCGATTTCAGTTTGTTTCATAGAAACAGCCCAAAGTGGCACCAAATTTATTTAGATTCATCTTTTAATAAATTATGAGTATCTTATCTTCACATGAAGACTAACCAATGAAATTCTAGCCTTAGTGAATTCCCTCCACCAGGTAGTGTTACTTATTTCTGTATAATCTTTAGGTTCTGACATCAGGATGTGATGCTTACAGGTTTACATATGATATATAGATATATATATATATATATATATATATATATATATATATATTAGTGTCTACAGCAACGGATTTTAATGTCAATGTTTAAAATATGACTTGCTAGCAATTATAGGGAAAATATAAGAAATAAGTAGATATTCCCTTTAAATGCCATTTTCTGGTCATTGCATACTTAAAGCTGACTGCCATTTTAAATAATTATAGTGGTTAAGAGTCATGAATATTCATTTTTCCTCTGATATTTCTAATGGAGAGGAGTCATAGCAATTAGAGTGATTTAGAGTGATCTGGTAGTAAAGTAGTTGAAATATCTGCAAGACAATATTTAAGCTCTTATGAGTGCATAGGGATAACTGTATATGCTGTAATTACACTGTTTTGTAACGTTTGCATTTCTCCTAAATGGTCGAAGAGAATAATGATGTGAGTTATGAAAAGCATCTCTATTCTGGCGCCTAGTGCTTACCTAACAATGAACAGCTTAACCTCGGCTACATTACTTTGGGATGTTTTTTCTAACTTTCAGAAAAGATATTGACATATTTGACATATTATTTTACTGGAATGTGAAGTAGACATCACTATAAATTTAAAGTTCTTTCAATGAAGGACAGGGGGTTCAGTTGTTTCAACACAGCGTATTTCATACAGTAAAATAATATAACATTAGTCAAAACATATCATTTATTTTGGAGATGTGAATCAATTCTACTGATTCAGAATTCGTCCTGAGGAGGGATAAACTGCACTGGAAAAGAAATGCGCAAGTCAGTTCTCCTTTCAAAAGAGCAATGGTACTGAATGATTAATGCTACTCTGAATGAGATGTACAAGTCAGTTCTCCTTGTAAAAGGACATGAAAAGAGTTGTTTATGAGAAACTGCCCTAGTTGTTGAGAAGACTTTGTTGGAGTCTTGGGGTTCCCTTTATCATTAGCAGGGGCAATTCTAGGGTTTTAAAGATCCGGGGCCCAAGCCCCAATGAATATGGCCCAGTTCTCTAAGTCCCCCACACTCACTCCCACACACTACATTTTGCTGTACTTGCTATACAGGAGCACATACTGCTCACATCCAGGGCCTCCCAGGTGACATCTCCTCTGATATAGATCTTCTCTGTCATCATCTTCTCCATTTGGTCCTGCTGCTCACTGTGCACCCTAATACCCCCAAATATTATCCTGAAGAAATATGAGTGCCCCCATAGTAATAGTGCTCCTCATAGTCCCATCAATATTAATTCCCTTCTAGAATACCCTCATTAGTAATACCCTCCCTACCGTGCACCAAACGGTGATAATGCTCCCAAGAATGCCCCAACTAGTAATACTGCCCCTACAGTGCCCCCAAACCGAGATAATGCTCCACAAGTCTGGTCCCATTCATAGAAGAGCCCTCCAGTATTAATCATACCCTCACAGAGCCTCCAGTAGAAATTAGGCCTCCTATTGTTCCCCAGTGGTAATAAAGCTAGTAAAAAAAAATGTCTATGATGTCCCCTGGATTTTTAATACCCCTACAGATCCCCAGTATTTATACTGTCCCCTACTGTTAAAATGCTCACCCTGAAGTGCCCCAGTATTTATAATGTCCCTGCAGTGCACCCTGTAGTTATATTGCTTCCTCCACCATATAGTCCCATGTAAAAAACATCCCACAATCTCTCCTGCCCCTTCCAAAATACAGTCCTATCTAAATAACATTATTCCCTCCTCCAACCCCTCCAATATATATTCCCTTGTAAATAACACTATTTTCCTCCCTCTGCAATAGAGTCCTAAAGAACATCACACTATCTCTCCAGGCCCCTCCAATATACAGTCCCATATAAATAACATCACCTCCTCCCCAGCCACCTTCAACATACAATCCCATGTAAATAGCATCGCCCTATCAACATTCAGTCTCATGTAAATAACATAATTCCCCTCACCAGCCACCTTCAACATACAGTCCCATGTAAATAGCATCGCTCTATCAACATTCAGTCTCATGTAAATAACATAATCCCCCCACCAGCCACCTTCAACATACAGTCCCATGTAAGTAACATTGTCCCCTCAAAATTCAGTCCCATATAAATAACATCACTCCCTCCCACAGCCATGATCAACATATAGTCCCATGTAAATGAAATCACTCCCACTCACAGCCTCCTCGAACATACAGTCCCATGTAAGCACGGGTTAACATCACCGTTAAGGATTCCGTTTTGCTTTTCCTTATAACATGGTTTTCCATTCCGTCATAATACAAGTCTATGGACATCATAATGGATCCGTCCTGGTTTCCGTTATGCAGGACTAATGTAAAACAAAAACGGAATCCATAATGGTGATGTGAACCCGCCCTATATAACATAATCCCTCGCACAGCCGCCATGTAAATAACATCACTCCCTCCCAAAGCCCCCTCCAACATACAGTCCCATATAAATAACATCACTCCCTCCTACAGCCACCATCAACATACAGTCCCATGTAAATAGCATTACCCCTCCTCAGCCACCTCCAACACACAGTTCTAGATAAATAACATCTCTCCTTCAGCCCTAACATACAGTTCCAGTTAAATAACCACAACTCTGCCAGCATTCCTCTGCCTCTCTCCGTCACTTACTTCTTTGTCATGTAGCAGACATCACTACAGCTTCTTTCCCCAGGTCTTCTCCTCTTCACTGCTGTCCTCTCCTTCACTGGTCACATGATGGTGAGGTGAGATCATTGCAGGTTCTTCTCTACCATTGCATGTTTTACAGGTCACATGACCTGTGAAATCATCACACATCCTTCAGCTCTTCCAGTGCATTAGATTCAATTGTATTGCCGTCCTGAGGACGGCAATACAGTTGTATCTAGCTGGCAGGCAGGACATTCGGAGCCTGGGACAAAATATCAGCAGCCTAGGCCCTGAATGTTTTAACCTAGCAATGCCCCCATTAGGGAGACCACCTAGTATGCATGAGGAGTATTGTAGTCCAAGCAACCCTGCTCTGTGTTTCTAGGAAAAATATATGCAAATTAGTATATCTTACTTCTACTGATGTTAGATATGCTTAGTGAATATCTTTACTCAGAAACTAAAGGTATTCAAGTTAGCATCATTTTATGAAGAAGCATCGATTGAACAGTTCAAGGCTACCACCAGGGGATGATCTTATTATGAAAAAGCACTGATTGAATAGTTCCAGGCTACCACCAGATTTAAGTTAATTTTTTAATTTAGGGAATCACAGCTGTAACAAATTTCAAGAAAATCACTAATCTCTAATACATAAGGAAATTATGCATTATATATGTGCCAACATGTATACCAGTGTATGTGTGTATGTGTATATACATAATGTATAAGTGATCTACAGTAACTAAGATAGCTCCAATCACTAGAGCTATATAACTTAGTCTATTCAAGAGGTGTCCAAGGGTAGAAAAAAATACAGCACTAACGCTGATGCTCACCACCACACAAGCGCTGATGCTTCAGTGGCCTTTGTTTAATTTCCAGCAATGTTGAACATATGACCTCTGCATTTAGTCACTGTCCTCAGTAGGTATAGCATGTGACTTGTGAGGCTAGAGATTGGCTTCTATGTTCACATGCCCCTATGGAAACACATTGATTCTGGAAATTAAACATAGGTGGACTACCTCTTTAGTTTTCTGACAGACAACCCCTTTAAGTCTTTGGAGGTACATCATTTGATAGTTGTAGAATGACTATGACTATGATTAGGGTTAAACTGTAGTCCCAACTAAGTTCTGTGTCAGAATTATTTAATAACATAATTTTTGATGAGCAAATTTCTGGATATTCGATTAGGGTCTGATGTGTCCAAATCTGGCATGTGATTTGATTAGGATCCAAATCAAAAATACTTTAATCTTCCTGAAATCTGTGACCAGCATTTTGGAATTCTCTCCACTCTCTCTCTTTTTCTATCTCTACAAAAATTCTTCTGAATCGAATCACATGAAATTCTGATTCTATAGAATATTGCATTTGGAAAAATCCAGGTTGAATTTTAATTCTAAAGAATTGATTTGCTCATCTCTGAGCATAAACTACTGTATAAATAAATGTTTTTTTTTTGTTACTCAATAATTTTCAACATTATTTTCTAACTTTTTCAAGTCCTATAAAGAAGCCTAAGGGGAAAAAAAACTAAAAAAAAATCTTTTTCTACAGCTTGCTGTGTTTTGGAACAGCCCTCCCTCCAAAAAAAGAGAAGAAAAAAAATGAACATTGTGCATTTTATAATTTACTATTGGCTTCTCACAAACACACATCAGTGCCCCAGGACAATATTTCTAGCCTATATATTGTGGCAGACTAGTATTTTCATACAGTACAGTAATCAATTTTTGTATCATGTTAATACAATGAATCAAAACTTTAAAATGGTGACAATGAGGCAAGAAATTACACTTTGCAGGGGCAGAACGAGTTGACTGGTGTGGTAGTCTCAACCCAACCAAGTGGGAAAGTATTGTATATGTAAGAATTAATCTTCATTATACATAGCCGTTTTACCTCTATCATTCTGTTGATAAAGCTATTCTGTAACAGCTCATTTATTGGCCTGCTAGGAGGAAATTGTAAGAATTGTGTCACAGGCCTTCAAGCAATCATAACGTTATCATACAAGATTTTAAAACTTGATGGATATTCTCCTTCTAGTGATAACTTGGCATGTTTCTTTCCTTTTAGATAGGTAGAAAGCAGTGCAAGTGTAAGTTTGTTAATAGGGTTTTCCCGAATTTTCACATCTCCAAAATATATCATCAATATTAGATTGTCAAGGGTCCAAGTCCCAGCATCCCCACCTACCAGCTGTTTGAGGAAGCCACAGTTCCCACAGGAGCTTCAGTGAGTGCTGTGGCCTCCTCACAGCTTACCAAGCACAGTACTGACCATTGGATAGCGGCTGTGCTTTGTATTGCAGCTCAGCCTCATCCACTTGCTGCACCTAGGCCATTTGGCCAGTAGAGATGTCCCAAACATAAAATTTTCCGTTCACGAACGGCGAACGCGAGCTTCTGCAAATGTTCGGGAACGGGCGAACCGGGTGAACTGCCATAGACTTCAATAGGCAGGCAAATTCTAAAACCCACAGGGACTCTTTATGGCCACAGTAGTGATGGAAAAGTTGTTTCAAGGGGACTAACACCTGGAATGTGGCTTGCCGGAGGGAGATCCATGACAAAACTACCATGGAAAATTACATCGTTGACGCAGAGTTGGGTTTTAATCCATAAAAGGCATAAATCACCTAACAATCCTAAATTATTTTGAACAACGTGGTTTAAAACATCCAGTGTGTGTATACGATCAGGTATGATGTTGTATCAATCAGGTAGTGTAAGGGTTACACCCGCTTCACAGTGACAGACCGAACTCTGACAGACCAAACTCCCCGTTTAACACACCCCGCAAAAAAACGCAAACAGTCCATTTGCACAACCGCAAACTCCCCATTTGCACAAGATTGGATACCAAGCTAGTCATGTCCCGTTCCTTGTCCTCACTGACGTCATTGAAGTTCTCTTCCTCACGCAATGTACTGTGCCACCCTATATGAGTGGTGTGTTCAGTAATCAGTAGTACTAATTTTATCAGTTTAATCCCTGTTACGTCCCCTATCAGGGGACGTGTATCGAATAGATTTTAGGAAGATGGAAAAAGAAGCTTGGTCGTTCCTCCTACTTCCAATTTGGGGCACTTCGCGTGTGCCGTGCAATGTACTGTGCAACCCTATATGAGTGGTTTGTTAACTAGTACTATTCTTATCAGTTTAATCCCTGTTATGTTCCCTATCAGGGGCCAAAGTAAATGCCTCTGCCTGTCATTTTTTTTTTGATTAGTGGTACTATGCGTGCAAGTATGAGTGGTGGGAACTGGCAGTGGGCACACTATAGTCAGTGGAAGTGAGTCTGACACAAACTGGCAGGCAACTAACCTTAGATTAAAGGGTAAAAATTAAATGCCTTATTTATCGGCAAGCTACTGTGCCACCCGGTATGAGTGGTGGGCACTAGCAGTGGGCACACTACAGTCAGTGTAAGTGGGCCTGACACACACTGGCAGGCATCTAACCTTAGATTAAAGGGTGAAAATGAAATGCCTTATTTATCGGCAAGCTACTGCGCCACCCGGTATGAGTGGTGGGCACTGGCAGTGGGCACACTACAATCAGTGGAAGTGGGCCTGACACACTCTGGCAGGCAACTAACCTTAGATTAAAGTGTAAAAATTAAATGCCTTATTTATCGGCAAGCTACTGTGCCACCCGGTATGAGTGGTGGGCACTGGCAGTGGGCACACTACAGTCAGTGGAAGTGGGCCTGACACACACTGGCAGCAGGCAGGCAACTGAAATTAGATTAAAGACTAAAAATTAAATGCCTTTTTTAATGCAAAATCCTGTGCCACACAGTATGAGTGGTGAGCATTAGCAGTGGGCACACTACAGTCTGTGGAAGTGGGCCTGACACAAACTGGCAGGCAACTAACCTTAGATTAAAGGGTAAAAATGAAATGCCTTATTTATCGGCAAGCTACTGTGCCACCCGGTATGAGTGGTGGGCACTAGCAGCGGGCACACTACAGTCAGTGTAAGTGGGCCTGACACACACTGGCAGGAGGCAGGCAACTGAAATTAGATTAAAGTCTAAAAATTAAATGCCTTTTTTTATGGAAAGTCATTTTTCACACGGTATGAGTGGTGGGCACTGGCAGTGGGCACACTACAGTCAGTGGAAGTGGGCCTGACACACACTGGCAGCAGGCATGCAACTGAAATTAGATTAAAGTCTTAAAATTAAATGCCTTTTCTTTATGCAAAGTCCTGTGCCACACGGTATGAGTGGTGGGCACTGGCAGTGGGCATACTACAGTCAGTGTAAGTGGGCCTGACACACACTGGCAGCAGGCAGGCAACTGAAATTAGATTAAAGTGTAAAATGAAATGCCTTTTTTAATGCATAGTCCTGTGTCACACGGTATGAGTGGTGGGCACTGTCAGTGGGCACACTGCAGTCAGTTGGCCGGACACACACTGCCAGCAGGCAGACAACTGAAATTAGATTAAAGTGCAAAAATGAAATGCCTTTTTTAATGCAAAGTCCTGTGCCACACGGTATGAGTGGTGGGCACTGGCAGTGGGCACACTACAGTCAGGTGAAGTAGGCCTGACACACACTGGCAGGCAACTAACCTTAGATTAAAGGGTAAAAATTAAATACCTTATTTATCGGCAAGCTACTGTGCCACCCGGTATGAGTGGTGGGCACTAGCAGTGGGCACTCTACAGTCTCTGGAAGTGGGCCTGACACAAACTGGCAGGCAACTAACCTTAGATTAAAGGGTAAAAATGAAATGCCTTATTTATCGGCAAGCTACTGTGCCACCCGGTATGAGTGGTGGGCACTGGCAGTGGGAACACTACAGTCAGTAGAAGTAGGCCTGACACACACTGGCAGCAGGCAGGCAACTGAAATTAGATTAAAGTCTTAAAATTAAATGCCTTTTCTTTATGCAAAGTCCTGTGCCACACGGTATGAGTGGTGGGCACTGGCAGTGGGCACACTACAGTCTGTGGGCCTGCAGTCTCTCACACATGGGCAGGCCAGGCAACTGCAATATATATATGGAGAAAAAATAAATAAAAGCAGACTAATGTAGCAGCCCTAAAAAGGCTTTTTGGGGTGCTGTGATGCTGTCCTTACAGCAGATGAGTCTGTGGACACAGAACACTGGTCTAGCTAACGCTTTCCCTATGAATTCATTAGCACAGCAGCAGCAGCTTCACTCTCCATGCTCTCACACTGCAGCTTCAGACTGAATCTAAAATGGCTGCTGTTTTTATAGGAGGTGGGAGGATGTTGGAGGGAGGGTGCTGATTGGCTGGAATGTGTCTGCTGACTCTGAGGTACAGGGTCAAGGTTTGCTCAATGATGATGTATAGCGGGCGGACCGAACATCGCATATGTTCCCTCGCCGCAGCGAACGCAAACAAGCTATGTTAGCCGGGAACTGTTCGCCCGCGAATAGTTCTGGACATCACTATTGGCAAGGGAAAGTAACATCACTGGCGTAGGAAGAGGCGGCTGCGATCGCTTTGTGCAATACCTTTTTCAATACCGTCAATATGTAAATCCAGGAAAAGCCATTTAACATTCATCCCGAACCACAAAAAAGTAAATTAAAAATTATTTAAGGGTTTATTGTCAGTGTAGCGTCAAGAAGGTATGTTTCCATTCTATGAAACCTTGGTATACGCTATTCAAGGATGTTTTTTTGCCTTTCTGGTTCAACTTGTGTTTGCGGGCGTAGATGACTGAACTTCATGGACTTTTTGGAAAAGTCTCGGTGCATATTGTGTCCGTGCTCGAGATTTACACCAGGAACAAGCTCTCCAATATATACATTGAATGTATATATTAAACACATCCATAGGGCTTTTTAACCCCACAGAGGCCAAAATTGTATCCTTTTGGATCCCATCATGTTGGTTTGTGTCAACATAACTTTTTGTAACTGTATAGGAAAATGCAGCAGATTGTGTATTCCTGCATAGAGGACCACCACAAAATACTGCCCAGCATCCTTTTTTTCCAATGCCACCCTATTGATCATATATTCAACTGTATTTTTAGATGGTGCCATACTTCAGAACCTTCTTCTAATAGAAGTATTTGTTGGGACCATATAACTCTGATGGAAGGCTCAAACACTGTGTGCACAGAGCCTTACTATGTAATTAGGTAGCCTAGAGTGCAGTTGAAAATTTCTAACATTCCAAGGGGTCTCTGAGACCTCAGTTACTGTGCTCCGTAGAAGTGTCTACTTTCCTGAAATGAAACATTTCTAATAAAATATTTCTACAGTAAATATGCTATTGCTATCTTTACCCCAAATTCAAGCTTCCCTCAGAGCCTATGTCTAATGTGGCGAGGAAGACTATGGCACATTTTGTTCATTAGCGTTGCTGTGTTGTTTTCATGCTTCAAAATCTTGTCCTCCCTCAACACCTATTCAAATCACCTCAGGCCTTTGTTAATGTATCTGAAAGTTTGCAAACTCCCAGCTATTTCTGTGATGTTGGAGCCGCAGAGATGCAGGCCTCATCATGTTCAGTGCTGTTTGTCACAATGAATCTTTTCTTCAGACGCATTTATCCTTCCTTTATCTCAGTAAAATCAATCGGATAACACTGATACAGAATTCTGTTTATTGTCTAAATACGTCTTCTGCTACAATAGGCTTTTGCATCCCATCCATAATATTGGCAGGTTGCTTTCCATTTACAACGTGGGGCTGATTTTTGTTGTAGTAGTAATTGTATTTTGTGTGATTTGTGCTCATAGAATGGCTGTAAAAATGCTCTGTTCATTAGTCTAATGCTGCGTAAGAATGTGTAGTCTGGAACTGATTTCTTCCCTTTCTTTACTATATTGAAAGTAAAACAATGTACTAATCAGGTTTAATCCACTAGCATCAGATCTTAAAGGGATTTTCCGAGACTTAAATACTGATAACCTAGCCTCTGGATAGGTCATCACTATCTGATAGGTGGTGGGTCTGACGCCTGTGACTCCTGACAATTAGCTTTTCCTAGGCCAAATCATGACACTTTCATCAGTCACATGACCTAGATGCAGCTCAGCCCCATTGAAGCATAACTGCTATACAATTAACGGCACTGTACTTGGTTAGCAGAAAGAAGGCCCCAGTGCCAGATACCGATTATCTGTATAATGTCCTAGCCAGACCCTTATTTTTGATATTCACGGACTCCATACTGACAGGGAATGTTCCACCAGACTGGCGTATAGCAAATGTGGTGCCAAAATTCAAAAAGGGTTCAAAAACAGAGCCTGGAAATTATAGGCCGGTAAGTTTAACATCTGTTGTGGGTAAACTGTTTGAAGGTTTTGTAAGAGATGCTATCTTGGAGTATCTCAATGAAAATAAGCAAATTACACCATATCAGCATGGCTTCATGAGGGATCGGTCATGTCAAACTAATTTATTCAGTTTCTATGAGGAGGTAAGTTCTAGACTTGACAGCGGCGAATCAATGGATGTCGTATATCTGGACTTCTCCAAAGCATTTGACGCTGTACCACATAAAAGGTTAGTATATAAAATGAGAACACTTGGACTAGGAGAAAATATCTGTATGTGGGTAAGTAACTGGCTCAGTAATAGAAAACAGAGGGTGGTTATTAACGGTACACACTCAGATTGGGTCACGGTCACTAGTGGGGTACCTCAGGGTTCAGTATTGGGCCCTATTCTCTTCAATATATTTATTAATGACCTTGTAGAAGGCATGCACAGTAAAATATCAATTTTTGCAGATGACACTAAACTGTGTAAAGTAATTAACACTAAAGAGGACTGTTTTCTGCTACAGAGGGATCTGGATAGATTGGGGGCTTGGGCAGAGAAATGGCAGATGAGGTTTAACACTGACAAATGTAAAGTTATGCACATGGGAAGGAATAATGCAAGTCACCCATACATACTAAATGGTAAAACACTCAGTAACACTGACATGGAAAAGGATCTCGGAATTTTAATAAATAACAAACTAAGCTGTAAAAACCAGTGTCAGGCAGCTGCTGCTAAGGCCAATAAGATAATGGGTTGCATCAAAAGGGCATAGATGCCCGTGATGAAAATATAGTCTTACCACTTTATAAATCACTAGTCAGACCACACATGGAGTACTGTGTACAGTTCTGGGCTCCCGTGAACAAGGCAGACATAGCAGAGCTAGAGAGGGTTCAGAGGAGGGCAACTAAAGTAATAACTGGAATGGGGCAACTACAGTACTCGAAAGGGTATCAAAATTAGGGTTATTCACTTTAGAAAAAGACGACTGAGGGGAGATCTAATAACTATGTATAAATATATCAGGGGTCAGTACAAAGATCTCTCCCATCATCTATTTATCCCCAGGACTGTGACTGTGACGAGGGGACATCCTCTGCGTCTGGAGGAAAGAAGGTTTGTACACAAACATAGAAAAGGGTTCTTCACGGTAAGAGCAGTAAGACTATGGAACTCTCTGCCTGAGGAGGTGGTGATGGTGAGTACAATAAAGGAATTCAAGAGGGGCCTGGATGTATTTCTGGAGCGTAATAATATTTCAGGTTATAACTACTAAAGATGGGTCGTTGATCCAGGGAGTTATTCTGACTGCCTGATTGGAGTCGGGAAGGAATTTTTTTCCCTTAAGTGGGGAAAATTGGCTCTACCTCACAGGGGTTTTTGCCTTCCTCTGGATCAACTTGCAGGAAACAGGTCGAACTGGATGGACAAATGTCTTTTTCGGCCTTATATACTATGTTACTATGTTACTATGTTACTATCTATTTGGAGAATAGATCATTAGAGTTTAAGTCTCGGAAAACCATTTTATAGAGTTTTATGTCGACAAAGACCTGACAGATAAAATGAAAAGGTCTGCAACCTATCAACAGCATCACATTGCAGAAAATACTTTTCCTACACCTAGGCTCGCATTAAGCATTGCTGGAACTTATGACATATCCATAGGTCTGATGAGCCACATATCATATAAATTGTGCCATACACTGATTGAATATGCCTGTGAAGGTTCTCATTCATCCAGGTCATGGTCTATCAGTAGTAGAGCTACTCATGCAACTGGCTTTCTCAATTAGAAGGGCTCAATTAAAATTGAGAAGTCAGATGATTATCAAAACATCTTTAAGAGAAAACATAGCAAGTCCTGTTACTCTGACTTATTATTACTGATGCACCTACTGAAGTTTATGGAGAGTGATAAAAATCTGCAGTCCATGGAGATGCAGCATACAAATGGAAAAGTTATAATAGATGCTTCCTAAACACTAGGTTAGGAAGTCCTTCAGACTCTGTTAATGCCCCTCTGCCTAAGAATATAAGGAAATTTGTTATGATGAGAATTTTTAAAAGCCAGTTTTGCAGAAGTCAGCACACAACAGTTTGTGTCACATTTATCAAAGGTTACATGATGTTTGATAATATGTCTTGAGACGTTACTCCACTTTCTACACTACCCCTTTGCTTAAGGAAAAGTATTGTTGCAACTTTTTATAAATTGATAGTTCTGGCTTACAGTTCACATCCGGGGCATTTTTAATGATTTTATTTTACTCATTTTGAGCTAAAAATAAAAACATTTTTTCAATTGGTCTTTATTTAAAATGCTCACCTGTTTCTGAGATGCAAGAATTAAAAACTGCTGTTTGCAAGCTGTGACTTTGTTTCCTTTGAATCTTATCTGCTGACTGCTTGTGTAGAGCTTTTAACTCTGACCTCCTGAAAACTTATTATAGTTCAATTCTTATCAAGCTGATAAAACTAGGACTTAAAAAAGTGTTTATGAGGTCAGTAGTTCAGACAAAACTAGGTGCACATGAGCCATCAGCTGACAGGATTAAAAGAATACAAAGTCACAGGTTGCAAACAGACTGAGTTTTTTACTCAAAAATGGCTGAATATTTGTAATAAAGAAATAAAAAATATTTTTCGCTCAAAATAAGTAAAATGCAGTCATAAAAATTGAAGGTGTACACAGCCTCGATTTTTCACCTACTTTTTGGAGTTAGTGGTGTAAAAAAATGAAAAACGCATCACAAATAGGCTCAAAAAGGTCCCAGATGCCCTATTTTACGGCTTCTCGAAGACAAAATTCTGAGGTGCAGAGCTTGATAGATTCCCGTCATAATTATTTGTAGTCAGAATGCAGGATATGTGATGTATGAATGGAAAGCTCAGTTCTCGTGTTAACCGACGTAGCAAGCGGTTCAAAACATATGAATATTTTGTATCATTACATTTATAAGCGATATTTTTGAATACTTCCCATCAATTAAAAGATGTAACTATGCACCTCCCCATGCCTACACTCCACTGGTACATTCTGCAGATAAATAGAAAGCTTCGTCTTTTTGAAAATGTCATACTAGCCAATTAACACCCCAGCTACATTCGCTGATAAATTCTACTCTCGGAGAGCAAATAGCTCATTAAAGGGTTATGTTATATCTTCTAAATTCATATCACTCAGTTAAAAAGAGAAGAAAAAAAAAAAAAGACTGGAGAACAGTGTGGAAAACTGTGTGAAGCTTATTAAGTGAGCAGTAAGATTTATTTGCACAGTGTGGAGGTGACAATAAATGACCATGAAACAAATATGAATTAAACTAATGTAAAGGGAACAGAAACAGTTTTATTCTTTGCTTAAAAGAATTGAAGAATAATTGCCCTCACGCAGTGGCAACAGATAGAAGATCTGGATAGGGTAGTGTCAGCACTACTACCCTTAACATCTTTTCCTTCTTCGTTCTTAGGTTATATTCAATATCCACCGATTTTTGTGACCGCCCCAACCTCTAGAATCGGGCTGGCAGAAATCCATGTTCTTTTTGCGAAAATACCCAATTTAGATGAATGGAACTGGTGTTCAATTGTAGAAATTTCTGTAACAAATTTGCTGCATGTGAGTATACCCATAAAGTGCTAAATCTATGCATGCACGCTAGGCCCATGAGTGCAGCTCATATAGATGAGCAAATTACACAAATTTGTTCAGTTGATTTGATTGAATCAACTAGAGATGAGCAAAGCAAGCTTCAGATCTAAGATCCGAAGTCGATTCGCTTTAAAACTTCATTTTAATGCTGTACAGAGATCTGTCTCCATACAGCATTAAAATGTATGCACTCGGTGAGGTGAAGTGAGTTATCGGCAAAGTCTTGCGGGACTTTGATGAATAGCATCGGGATTAGATTTTTGAGCTTGAAAATCATTTTAAAACTTGGTTCCAAAGTCAGTTTCAGTACTGAAGTACCAATGAGTAACGAAGCCGACTTCAGATACCTATTTTTAAATTGTTTTTGAGGTTAATAATCAAACACCGACATTATTTACAAAGTCCTGCCACACTTTAGTGATAACTCACTTTGCCCAGCCAGAGCGAATACATTTTAATGATGTACAGAGACGGATCTCTGTACAGCAGTAAAACAACGTTTGCAAAGTGAAGATCGCAGTAGGCAGTACTCATCCACTGTGTCATCAGACTCACACCTATAGTCCCTCATGATTGGCTGTGCGGAGGGAGGACTGCCTGCCAGGCATCATAGGGAAACCGTGCCAGGCTGCTGCCCAAGCTCATGTGATCCTTCTCTTCTGTCTTCTGTGTCTTCTGATCTGTAAAGTTTCGGCCACCATTTTAAGTAATTGTATGGGTTGAATCAAAAAGTTTTGGATTCGTTTAAATATGAAACTTTTGGACAATTTGTAACAAATCCAATGTGTGCCAAATAGATTTGCACATCTCTAACAGCTAGACTCCATCAACTAGCTCAGGGACAAATGAAAATTACAGAAAGAGCCTGCAGGGGGATGAACTGGTGAAAAATACCACATATAAGTCATATAATGGACAGATATATGGGGTCATTTATCAAACTGGTGTAAATTAGAATTGCCTTTCTTGCCCAGAGCAGCCAATCAGATTCCAACTTTTATTTTCCAAAGGAGCAGTCAAAAATGAAAGGTGGAATCGCATTGATTACTATGGGCAACTAAGCCAGTTCGACCTTACATCAGTTTGATAAATGACGCCATAGTGTTTATTTTTCCTGTAAACCCAAATGGCAGTTTATTCTGAAGCAGCTACACATTAATGTTTACATGTTCAGTCTAAATAGGTGTTTAGCAGAAAATACTTTATTAACATCAGCTGACACTACAAATATTATTTTAGTTCTCTTGGTGTAAAAACTTTTTCTATCCATATTTATGTGCTTATTGCTCTTCGCATAGCAAGAACTCAGTTCACATTTGGCACCTGCAGTCATCTATTTAGCACCCTGTTGTGATGCTTTTATGAGGAGCATCACAATGTAATGCTTACTGAAAAGTATTTTTGTCTGAAGAAAACACATAGCTTTCCAATATACAGTCATCAGGTGGGGCCTCGTGAACTTAAATAGAAATCACAGCTGAATGTAGATTATTACAATTAAGATAAAAAGTACATCTAAAAAGTAGATACACTTACATGTTAAATATGTCTCCAAAAGCCAAAGGACTCTAGTCTACAGGGCAAAATTCATACACAGTTTATACTACATGAATATAAATGTTTAACAGAAAATCACTGAAGATACCTAAAGCAACTGAACTGCTCTATTGCTTCCAGGCCCATTTGGTCATTCATCTGGACGGAGCTTAAAGGGATTTTCTATTTTAACTAAAAAAAGCTGCTTTATTGATTAATTAAAAAAATTATAAAACTTTCAAACATTCTTTGTCTCACAGTTTTAAAGATCTGTACTTTTTAGTGGCAAATAGAATCACACTTGTTTATTTGGTGAAAACAAGGTGTTTCAAGCCCAGGCGATACGCTTGTTGAAGCAGTACTCTAGTGAAATACTTTTCTCCATGTTATACCCTGCAACTTCCCTTGTACCTGGTTAGTGCTGTTTTTTTGTATTTTTATATATATACTTTTTTAATAAGAATACTTAACAATAGCTGGATAGCAAAGGTCCTATGACTGCAAGGCGGTCACTCACTGTGCTTAGATTTCAGTGTAATGTAGTGGTCGCCTTGCTAGGGAGTCAGGACATCCTTTTGCATTTTAAATTAATTTGCTACATTTTTGGTAGTCCACGTGTGGATGTACCCTAATTGTAAGTTGGATATAATTAGAGCAGGTTTTCGGCCTTTAAATGAGAACTGCAGTGTTCATAGTCACTGATAATAAGCAGAGATCTTGGATGCTGTAAAAGCAGAAAGTATAATGAAAAAAGTGGTGAAAGAATTACCTTAAAGGGAGTATGTCAGAAGTTTGACTGTGCTAAACTGCTAACAGCAGTAGATAGGGGCTGGAGAGAGCAGTACAAACATGCCTTGTGTGGAGCTTTTATCATCAGGAGTAGTGGTAATTTGAAGTTTTGTTCCGCCAGATTCTAATCCTGCAAGTGGCCAGGAGGTGTGGCTTCACTAAGAAGTTTTCTCTGCATTGAGCTGTTTAACAGCATTTCCATCTGCTCTGAATGACAGGTACTCGTCACCTGGTTCAATACTTCAGCTGCCACTCAGAGTAGGGGTGGTGGGGGGCTCTGACACAGTTCAGTACAGGTAGCACTTCACAGTAAGGCTCCACTTTCTGGTCACTTGCAGGAGCTGAATCTGACAGAATACATCAATATTCTCACTACAGCTTAGGATAAAACCTCCCCAAGAGGTATGTTTCTAATGCTCTCCTCAGCCCCTACCTAGTTCTGCCAGAACTACTGCATGGTCAAAACTGCTGCCAGACTTCCTTTAACACAATGTAGCACTGATATGGTAGTATCAATGCTTTATTGACATACTGTTCATAGGAATGTATTAATTGACTCCTGTTTACTGTGAATTACATACTGTATATCAGGTGCAATGTCTGCCTATGAAGAGACAGGTAATATGTATTAGCTTTCTAAGCATAAAAACACTATTCCTAATATAGTAAAACCATATCCTGGAGGTAAGTGATCTGGCTTCCATACAGAGTTTTCATGTTTGAATCCAAGTGCAGACTTATTCTCCCTTATTTAACCAATAATATAAGTTGTTAGAAATTAATATCATGTGTGCATGGCACAATGCCCTGATGCGAGTAATGCTGTTCTTGCTTGACTGAAAGTAGTGCATATGATATCATATTATGACTAGTGATGAGCGGCAGGGGCAATATTCGAATTCGCAATATTTCACGAATATTTGGGCTAATATTCGCCATATATTCGAAAATTCACGAATTTGTAATCTCCAGTATTTATTTTCTTGATTGCGAAAATTCGCATATAAAAATTCGCAGAAACTTCACATAAAAATTTGCATTTTTGTGCTAATTTTATGCTAATTTTTATATGCAATTTTCGCAATCAAGAAAATGATGACATTACTTTCTTGATTGCGAAAATTTGCATATAAAAAATTTGCATAAAAATTCGCATCAACTGCTATTTAAAAAAACAATATTCGCAATTGCGAATATTTTTCGCGATATTATAAATATTCGTGAATTCTCGAAGTGCCGATATTCGCAATTAAAATTCGCAATTCGAAAACTCGTGATCAACACTAATTATGACATAGGTCTAGGATGAATTATACCTACAGTGCTGACCATAATTATTCATACCCCTGGCAAATTTTGACTTAAAGTTACTATTATTCAACCAGCAAGTAATTTTTGATGGGAAATGACATAGGTGTCTCCCAAAAGATAACACGACAATGTACAAAAGGCATTATTGTGGAAAAAAAACATTTCTCAGCTTTTATTTACATTTGAGCAAAAAGTGTCCAGTACAAAATTATTCATAACCTTCTCAATAATCAATAGAAAAGCCTTTATTGGCTAGTACTGCAATCAAACACTTCCTATAATTGCAGACCAGTTTTTGCATGTCTCCACAGGTATTTTTGCCCATTCATCTTTAGCAATGAGCTCCAAATATTTCAGGTTGGAGGGTCTTCTTGCCATCACCCTGATCTTTAGCTCCCTCCACAGATTCTCAGTTGGATTCCAGTCTGGACTCTGGCTGGTCCACTCCAAAACGTTAATGTTGTTGTCTGCTAACCATTTCTTCACCACTTTTGCTGTGTGTTTTGGGTCATTGTCATGCTGAAATGTCCACTGGTGCCCAAGGCCAAGTTTCTCTGCAGACTGCCTGATGTTGTTGTTGAGAATCCTCATGTATTGCTCTTTTTCATAGTGACGTTTACTGTGATTAGGTTCCCTGGTCCATTGGCTGAAAAACACCCCCAAAGCATTAGGTTCCCACCACCATGTTTGACAGTGGGGATGGTGTTCTTTGGGTTGAAGGCTTCTCCTTTTACGCCAAATGAAGGAAACATCACTGTGACCAAACAATTCAATTTTTGTTTCATCTGACTATAACACAGAAGACCAGAAGTCTTCTTTGTCCAGATGAGCTTTTGCAAAGGTCAAGCAAGCTTTTGTGTGCCTTATCTTGAGAAGTGGCGTCCTCCTTGGTCTGCATCCGTGGAACCCAGCGGTATGCAGTATCCATTGGATTGTCTGCCTTGAGACATTGCCACCAGCAGAGCCTAGATTCACCAGGATGGCCTTGGTGGTGATCCTTGGATTCTTTTTCAGCTCTTTAACTATCCTCCTGGCCAGCACAGGTGTCACTTTTAGCTTCCGACCACGTCCTCTGAGATTTTCCACAGCGCTGAACATCTTGTATTTTTAATAATACTTTGCACTGTAGCCACTGGAACTTGAAAACATTTGGAAATGGCCTTGTAGCCTTTTCCTGACTTGTGAGCAGCCACAATGCGCAGCCGCAGGTCCTCACTGAGCTCCTTTGTCTTAGCCATGACTGTCCACAAACCAACTGCAGAGAGCTGCTGTTTTTCACCTGTTGAGTTGATTAAAACAGCTGTTACCAATTAATCAGGGTAATTTGGATGCTTTAGAACAGTCTGGACTATTTGGAATGGTATAGAACTTTGGATTTTCCCACAGACTGTGACAGGGTATGAATAATTTTGGACTGAACACTTTTTGCGTAAATAAAAGCTAAGAAATGTTTTTTTCCCACAATAATGCCTCTTGTACATTGTCTTATTATCTTTAGGGAGACACCTATGTAATTTCCTGTAAAAAAAAATTACTTGCTGGTGGAATAAAAGTAGCTTTAATTCAAAATTTGTCAGGGGTATAAATAACTATGGGCAGCACTGTATTTCACTATATATACATAAAATTCCCCATATCTAGTTCCATCTGTTTCTCAGTTTGAAAGCAAAGTTTAAGTCAAATCCGAGTGTCACAGATAAGAGAAGCATAATTACATCTACTGTTTCTGCCCTCACTGCTTGTTATCTTGTCCTGTCAATAAAGGGGAGAAGGAAGTGTGCGAGCACAGGGCGTTACAAAAACATAGATCCAAGGACTCAGTTCATAGATTATAAAATAGATAATAATAATAATAATAATAATAATAATAATAATAATAATAATAATAATAATCTTTATTTTTATAGGGCCAATAGATAAATGGATGGATAGATGGATAGATAGATAGATAGATAAATAGATAGATAGATAGATAGATAGATAGAATAGCAGTCTTTATACATGTAAGTCAGAACACTTTTTTAATTAGAATCAAATCAGGCTGTCTCTAACCTGTTTTAATGAAACAGTGAATCTGTATCATTTACATGTACCAATAATTAAAGGGGTGAGTTGACATCTTATAACAAGACCAGACAAGGAATATAAAGAGATATAAAAGGAAAGCGTGATAACTAGACTGGAAAAAGAAATGAGCCTTGTATGCGTTCTTTTACTTACTGTATGTCAACATTTTGACAAAAACAGGACTGGGGATAAGATCAGAATAAATATCAGGAAGTATTTTTACACTGAAAGAGTAGCTCAGGCTTGGAACAATCTACCAACAGAAGGGGTTGGGAAATCTACAGTCAATTAATTTAAACATGCCTGGGATAAACACACATCTATCCTAAGATAAGTAATATAAGGGCAGACAAAAGGGACCATATGGTCTTTTCCTGATGTGAATATTCTAGGTTTCTATGCTGTCCATTTTCTATTGCTACTTATGGTATTGATTCTTCTTTAAAGGAACTGTGAAAAGTTTTGAAGTTATCCCCTATCCACATGATAGGGGATAACTAACCGATCACTGGGGTTCGACTACTGGGACTTCCACTGATCAAAAGAATGAGGAGCCTGTTGTTCTGACCTGATGAAGGGAGTACAATGTTTGCCTATTTCTGACATTCCCAAAGAGAATTAATTGGGCGCATGCTTGGCCGGCCACTCCATCAGATCTGGGGAATAAGACCCCCTTTCTTGGAAAAGATGGGGGTTCCAGCGGTCAGACCCCTACTGATAATTTAGTTATACCCTATACTGTGAGTAGGGGATAACTTCAAAACTTGCCCCAAACCTTTTACCAAACACCAGTGGTGTTCTCACATTTTGTTGAGCATTTCAGTGGCATTATGAAGAGTAAAAAAAGATTGTGCCCCTTCATGACTTCATCAAACCAACGGAAAGAGATCTGGACCGTAAATTGGAGAAAATTAGCATTGCAGCAGATCAGAAGTTCTGTTCAGCTGAAACATTAAAACTGACTATTGTATAGATCCCCGCCATGTAGCCAAAATAATCTGGACCTGTCACAACTTAGTCTCCACAAGACCTCAGAATTTTGTTCCATTGTATGTGTTGTTTTGCAGATCCAATCTTCTAGTCATCACTCTTTGGCCTTTGTTAAAATCACTCAGATCCTTACACTTGCCTATTTTTCTGGCTTCCACCACATTAATTTCAAGAACTGACTGTTCATTCTCTACCTAATGCATCCCATCCCTTCAAAGGTGACATTGTAACAGGAGAGTCAATGTTATTCCCTTCACTTGTCAGGGGAATATACTGTATATATACAGCAATTACTATTGCTTTTTGAATTCATGCACACATGCATACATGGCATGACCTGTCTTCGTGGTTTATCTCATGGCCTATGCACATTAATATTTGAACACCTGATTGATAGGGTTTGCAGCACGCAACAACCAGTGTCATTTACATATTCATGGAAATAAAACTGTGCCTGCAGGTCTTTCCGAATCACTTTGCTCTGTAATTCCATGTAAATTGTTATACTTCAGATGATGTTTTACACTTTCAAAGACTCAAATGATAAGCTAGAATGTAAAGGGAATCATCACACGGGAAACAAGGGAGTCCGCACTTAAGTCCCCCTTCATTCAAACCTCCATCATTCTACATTTTCTTTGCTTGATTTAACCAAACGTAACCTCCTGATTTTTATCATATATTTTGCTCTTGATTGAACAGCTGGAAGGTCCCCATGAAGCTTTCAGACCTTGAATGACATCTAAATCTGCTGATATATTTAGTGTTTAGTCTGTGTTATATGGGCACAGCATAGGATCCTGTCGGCTAAGAGTAGTTCATGAGATCTAGGCATTCTGTGCTGAGCGAATAAAAGTATCCGAAGTGGACTTTTATCCGAATTTCAGGGAAAATTTCCTCGAGCTACGTGGTAACGAATCAATTCTGCCTGAAATGGTAGCAAAAAGAAAACTACAAGAAAATTTAGACTAGCGCATTCATAATTGCAGATTCATATCCATAAAGCTAACATGCAGGAAAAAGAACACCTCATACTCACCTCATCCATTTGAGCGTGAAGAGGCCACCACAGCCATCTTGATTGAAGATCCAGAGCGAAATCTCATGCGTGGTAACGTATGATGTCACCACACCAGCCAGCGTGATGATGTCATCAATCACCGCGTGAGATTTCTCACTGGATCTTTAATCAAGATGGCCATGTTGGCTCCTTCACGCTCAAATGGATAAGGTGAATATAATAATAATAATTATTATTATTATTATTATTATTATTATTTTTAACTGATTAACCCCTTAAAAAAACTACAACACTTTTTTCTTTATTGCTTTCTTTGCTTTGATCCTATTTTTCTCACAGAAAAAAATGAAAAATAGAGAAATATATAAAAAAATGTTTGCCCTGTCACTCAGGAGCTCATCAATGTACACCTCACCTTAATCACTATCCTGTGTATGGCTGTAAGTTAACTGACAGTAGCAAGAGACTCCTGCCTCTGTCTGCAGCAGGACCAAAATATTGCTAAAGAGATTTTCCAGTTTGTAGATATTGCTTTGAATAGATCAGCTCTTTGTAGCAACTGCCAGTGCCATAACCAACACAGAGAACTGAGCTTGAGCCCTATGTACTGGCAATGTAGGGTTACCATGCTCAGGAGCTGCAGTAACCTGACACAGTGGGTGAGCCAGGTGTTGGACCTCACTGATTTATGACAAAGAAAAACCCCTTTGCCCCTGCCCCCTCTGCAGGACTGTTTGTGTCAGGGTCATTCAGGAGTTACTGTAGACTGACAGGCTACTACATTTTGGGTTTACCTTTAAGCATTAATTTCTATTTTTTTTTATCCCTTTGACTTGGAGGTTGAAGGTAAGCAGTTAAAAATGTTTCCTTTGCACACGATTTACCTGGACAAAGCATTCCCATGATTGTTAGGACTAGAGCAGGGAGTGGCTTCTAGATCTTTTGGGGAAGACAGGGATGTAAAAAAAATGTCTCTGCCTTCTTTATGGGAAAGCTGGCTGTCACTGACTGTGGGCCTCTCTACAAGGACATTCAGAAACATCATTGAAGAGTTAAAAGCAGACTGCTTAGACAAATATAATCTTTGGGCTATATTCTGCAAGTGGTTAAAAAGAAATCTTACAGAGAATGGAACCACCTGGTGTTCAAAATATGTAGCAAGGTGCATGTCCATCCTGTGCTACTAGAGCTCTCTGTTCCTTGCAGATAGAAATAGCTTTCTGACTTTCACGCAGGGTATCCACCCTGGGTGGATGGACCCTAAAGGTGTATTTATCACAGATTTGGATCCTTGTTCTGGGACTTGCACCTATGTTGTGAAAATGACAACTGTCCAGTGTGAAGGCCACTGCATTTCTCTCCATGCACTTCTATTGAAGCAATGTGTGTATGCCATAAATATCTGTGCTAGGAACCACCCTCAATATCCAAGAGCATAGTCCATTTTCTGCTTCTTCTTTTAACCCTTTGATTTCGAGGCCAGATAAACTCTATTACTGATTCTGCAGTGTCGGTACTTAAAAGGGTTCTCCAGGATTTACATATTGATGACCTATCCTCAGGATAGGTCATCAATTTGAGATTGGCAGGTCACTTCTCAGCTATATGTAAAGGCTGCAGCACTCCATGAGCGCCGAGGCCTCCTCCTAAGCCATGTGATGACATGTTAATTGGTCACAAGGCCTAGGTACAGATTAGCCTCATTTAAGTAAATACCAAGCACAGCCACTATGTAATATATGGTGGTGTGCTTGGTAAACTGTTAGGAGTCCCCTTGTTCAGAGGAGCTCTGCAGCCTCTTCAAATTGCACATCACTGGGGATGCTGGGAGTCAAACCTGGTGGATCACATATCGATGACCTATCCTGAGGTTAGGTCATCAATATGTACGTCCTGGAGAACCCTTTTAAAACTATAAAATGCCATGCTATGACAAGTTAACAATTTTAACTGTTGTATATGATATTGTACGGACCTAATAAACCTCATTTAACCCAAACCATTAATATATATTACAATGTCCTTTCTCTGCAGAGAGTTTACATTATGGATTTTTAGTTAGTCACGATTTACAACTCTCATGATTACTTACTTACTTATTTCCTGTCCCGTAAGAACAACCTCCATTATATCATTTCAATATGGTCTATTGCCCAAGAAAAGTCTTCATGCGCAAGGGACTATTGACTAAAGACAGGCTGTAAAGCAGTGATAACTATGTCGCTTACAGTTTTGATTGATCCCATTGTTTCATCAATTTTTCTTTTTTCCCGTTTCCTGGGTACAGAAATCTAAGCAAAGCAGATTAGCAAACAGTATATCATAAGAAAAGTCCTTCGTCTCACAGGGTAAACAGGATTTACTTGCTTGAAAAAGGACTGTAAGATGCCTGACTTAAAAAAATACTTAGATCAACACTCGGCTTCTGTTAGTTTTGATAACAACATGGAGGAAAGTGAGCTGTCTAGAGTTTGATGTATGGCGGCTGTTTTATATATAATAAAGCACATTATACATTAGCCTTTTATGTGCCAGCCTTTTCTTTCTCAATGGAACACTAACCTATTCGAAGCATTTAATTACTTTTTAATTACATCTCGAGAAGAAATTGCATCATATTACCAGAAACCACTTGCAATGTTGTCATGGTGACTGTGTTACAAGGACATGTTTAGCCCTTTACATAAGAATAGAGCTGATAACTCCACTTAAGACTCCTAATCATTTCACTAGATGTTCTTGATAAAAATAACATTGTTTGTAAAAGTTTGTGTAATGCCATATTTAAAATCCATAGCAAGACTTAATACAATGCCAGTGAATGGCGCTTTAGGAATCTGCACCATATAGATTGCAAAGTTTTGCTACTGGGACATACAAGCAGATCATTTCTGTTGTGCTTAAAACTAGTCTTAAAGGGGTTGTGCAGTTGTTTAATATGGATGACCTGCCTCAGGATAGGTCATCATCAGTATCAGATCAGAAGGGTACGATTCCTCGCACCTCTGTGGATCAGCTGTTTAAAAAGTTCCACTGCTTGTGCGCGCACTGCCTCCTTTTCAAATATTAACTGCACACCATCTCCCTTGTAGTGGTAGTTCACTATAATTATAACTGCTTGTCCTGTTCACTTGAGTGGGATGAGCAGCTGTAGTTATTACATGAGGAATGCAAGCACTTAGGCCCCTTTCACACGGGCGAGTTTTCCGCGGGTGCAATGCGTGAGGAGGACGCATTGCACCCGCACTGAATCCGGACCCATTCATTTCTATGGGGCTGTGCACATGAGCGGTGATTTTCACGCATCACTTCTGCGTTGCGTGAAAATCGCAGCATGTTCTATATTATGCGTTTTTACGCAACGCAGGCCCCATAGAAGTGAATGGGGCTGCGGGAAAATCGCAAGCATCCGCAACCAAGTGCGGATGCGTTGCGATTTTCCCGCATTTTTGCTTAGAAACGGGACCCAATCTCTATTATTTCCCTTATAACATGGTTATAAGGGAATAATAGCATTCTTAATAAAGAATGCATTGTTAAATGAAGAGGAAGGGGTTAAAAATAATAAAAGTTAACTTACCTTAGCCACTTGATCGCGTAGTCGCGATCTGTCCTCTCTTTCCTGCAGTATCTATGATCTGAAAGGACCTGTGATCTTACCATGGTGATGGACCATGTGATTGGACCATGTGATGTGACGTCATCACAGGTCCTTTAGATCATAGATGCTGCAGGGAAAGAGAGGACAGATCGCGACTACGCGATCAAGTGGCTAAGGTAAGTTAACTTTATTATTTTTAACCCTTCCTCTTCATTTAATAATGCATTCTTTATTAAGAATGCTATATTTCCTTATAACCATGTTATAAGGGAAATAATTAATTCTCCAGTATACCCGAAACCGGACTTCAGTGATGAAGTCCGGCTTCGGGTTGGGTACCAAACATGGCGTTTTTCTCACGCGCGTGCAAAACGTGTTGCAAACGTTTGCACCCGCGGGAAAACGCACATATTCCCGCAACGCACCCGCCTCTTATCCGGGCGTCAAACATGACGCCCGTGTGAAAGAGGACTTAATAAAACGGACATGTCGGGAGAAGTGGCAGGTCCTCTTTAATAAACATTAGTGACGAGCGAATTATTGAAAAGCTCAAATCGGCTGATTCAATGAATTTTACAAAAAATTCACTTTGTGATGAATTCCTTTGTCACAAAGAGCAATTCTTTGTAAGTAGTGGGTATAATGACAGGGAGAGGCGATTGCTCCACTTCCTGTCATTGTACCCCTCAGATGCCATGTTTATACATGATTGCGGCATCTGATGTAAATAACAGAGTGTCAAATTAAAAATAAATAGATAACAAATCATACCTGAGACATTTGCCCTTGATGGACCAGCCACCGCCAGATTGCTTGAAGATCTGGAACGAAATCTCGCGGGGCCTGTGATGACGTCATTACGCCGGCCGGCATGGTGACGTCATATTTCACCCCACAGGGATTTCGGCTGAGATCTCCAAGCAAGATGGCGGCAGCCAGTCCATCGTGAGCAAATGGATCAGGTAAGTTTTTTTTTTAACTATTTCAGGTTAAATCGAATCGCTACCACATCGCACAAAAAATTTGGCTTCACAGCAAATCAAATTTGTCCTGAAATTCAGATCAAAGTCTACTTTGTAAACTTTGATTCGCTCAGCACTAATAAATATGATATGGTATCTAGGCGAAGGACTATGCATATTGTTTCATTTGTTGCTTGACATTTGTTAACGGGGTTCTCCAGACATTTCTTCTAATCTATAGTTAGTAATAGCCCATAAAAAGAACTTATTTTATTTTAGGTAGTTCTAACCTGTCACTCAATCCTCTGAAGCCAAAATCTTCGATGTGTTAGCGCAGAGTCTGGATGTGGATGTGTCTGGATTTTTGCCTGTTCTACTGCATTTGTGCTAATACAGTGAAACAGGAAAAGAAATGGGCAGAAAAGTTCATAGCCTGTGCAAGGGCAGTAAAGGCAGCGGCACAGGCAAAGTGAGGGACAGGTAAGTGCTATGGACAGTAAACCATCTTCCTTCCACAGGTTATTACTAATGACAGATTAGAAGAAATAACTGGCGAAACCCTTTAAATCTTACAGTTGCCATAACAATAATGCATCTAGAAACATAGATAGATAGATAGATAGATAGATAGATAGATAGATAGATATTAGATAGATAGTCTAAATTTGCTTTCCAAAATGTGTACAAAGGCAGCACACACAAAAGGTTAATGTCTTGCTCCTCCCATCTAGGATTTAAGATAAATAATTTGTAAATCAGACTAATTAACCCCCTATAAAAGAGTGCACGCCCACTAGGCAAATGTGTTTTTTCCAAGCAATGTCATTTTAAAGGAGGGATATGTGCTGCCTTTGGACTCCATTAAAGATACATTTTGGTAAGCAAATTTAGATTTTCCTTATCGTCCTTCAGGCAGCACACACAAAGGGATCCTTCAGGCAGCACACACAAAGGGATCTGAAAAGCAGTATTAAAAAAAGGGGGGGAGGTTGAAATCACAGCCTTGATAATCACTTGTCTGTCAAAAGCTGAATCGCAAGCACCAGATAAATCCAATTTATATTGTTTTGTAAAGATGCATAGAGAAGACGATGTAGCGGCTCTGCATATTTGATCCAATGCCTCCCCCCCCCCCCAATTTTCTCTGCCCAAGTGACTAAGTGGACCAAGTTAAGTGTGCTGTAACTCCACCTGGTAACTGGAGTAGAAAACTAGCCTGATGGGAACGATCCCATCAGGCTAGTTAATCTATTTGTGGAATAAGGGACTTATACTTCTTTACACTGATTTAAGGTTTGTCTGGTAACTGGAGTACTTGAAATTTAGAAGGCTTTCTGGCTTTTATACTTCTGTATAAACAGCTGGCCAGCCGACCTGTAGGACCCTGTAGATGAAGCTTGTTTTGTTCAGCTGATTGAGGATTCTTATGGATGAATTTCTTAACTTACATTAATGTCAGATAAAACCTTTGGTAGGATATAGGGCATCAACCTTAAAATCAAGTCCTCTTGATGTACTTTCAGATATGGCCCTTTACATGATAGAGCTTGCAAAGTCTGACACCTTTTTAGCTTGTGCAATTGCCAACAGAAATAAAACCTTCCAAGCAGTGGTGTACATTGAGACGTAAGGGCCCTATAGAAAGGATCAAACTAGCCCCCCCCCCCCACCCACAGGACATAAGGGTTTCTGCCTAGACCCTTTTCAATGACCCTTTGGCCATTTTTCGACTGCCTTATTTGCTAAAAGTTGTTCCTTTAGAGGGTAGAGTCCTGACCAAGTTTTCACCTCTAGTAAAAGAGGAGATAATCCCAACTAAGACTGGGCTCCCACTTGCCCTGGGCTCCAAAGCAGTTGCATGGTCTGCCGCTATGGTAGTTTTGCCCCTGCTTCCAAGATACAAACCATAGTGGTGCTTCTGTAAGAGGCTCAAATAGAGATTCAACCAGGGTCTTGAGGAGAACAGCCCAATCCCAGGCTGGAAAAGGAGGCTTAATCGATCAATTTAAATTGAATAAAAAACTTAAAAAATGCATGAATGCACAAAGGCTCCATCTATGCAAGCAGTGGCAGCCGTGAAATATATTCTTACAATGTTAGGTTTTAATCCAAAATGGAAACCATCCTGTAAAGAAAATGTAAGACTTCATGAAACAAAGATCTACAGAATCCTCCTGATCACAGAGACAGAGTCCACATCCAGATGAGATGAGGCAGTAGATAAGGAGAAAGGAGTTGTAGATAAGCAAGGTCTTATAGACATATGAGCAGAAATGATGGAGTAAAAGCTTCTGACCGCTGAGAAGTAAACCATTCCACAACCTCTGTACTATGTCAGCACTGGAGACCTTCAGCTGGGAGACAATGGTGCAGACATCTCCTACATTGTCCACAGTTGGTGCAGACATCTCCTACATTGTCCACAGTTGGTGTGCATCCTAACATTAGATTTATGGATTCTTTGCAGAGTTCTGTAATTGTAACATATTAATTCGACCACACATACATACGAGCTACATATGAGCCATTCCAGGATACAGGATCCTTAAATCTGCTGTGATTCCGCTGCTGCAGTAAGATCTCACACCTGTGCAAAACCAAAGATGTAGCTGAGCTAAAATGACTCTGATAACACATGGCACAGAGTTAAATCTCATACCATTTTGTGACAAACTATTGAAATACATTGAAAGCGTTAGTTAACCTCTTGTGCTATTTTATACTTAACATGTTACCATCAAGTTTAGCTCAGCTGCATCTGTATACTTCTACTCCAAAATGGCTCCTGAGATGGAGACACTGCTTTCAGGCCTGAAGGTAATAATAGTGCCTGTAACAGCTGAACCAGCACTTCTCACATGGACACACCCTGAAATATAGATTGATACCTTGCAGGGAAAACACGCTACATATAAGAAACTCACCACGACCACTCCAGGATAAATCTCAGCTCAATCTTCCCATGAAACAACCAATGGGGAAAATAAACTCTGGAAACCACTTCCAGTTCAGTACATGCAGTTAATTCTGGAGCACACCTCCAGATCTATAACATGCATATAACTCTGGAAACCACTTCCAGTTCAGTCATGTCATGCAGTTAATTGTGGAGCACACCTCCAGCTCTATAACATGCATATAACTCTGGAAACCACTTCCAGTACCTCATATGATACATAATACTCTGGAAACCACTTCCAGCTATATAATATCAGGATTAGCAATCATACTGGCCTTCATAGCAGAAGGAGCCTCTGTATGTGTGAGCTTCATTGTCCTAGACAGAAGAAAAAAACATTTATCTTCTGTTCTAGATGGGAGGAGCAAGACATTAACCCTTTCTGTGTCCTGCCTGAAGGACGATAAGGGAAGATATATAGATATGAGATAAATAGATGATATGTAGATAAATAGATAAATATTGGAGTTAAAAAAATGTACTACTGCTCAAAATGTAGCTATTTTGTGAATTTCATTGCTATACGGGAGACATAACTAGCAGCTGACATTAACGATTACCCATGTTATGCCCCATTAGTGAAATCTCACCTTTAAAAATGAATAGTGGACTTAACACCACATTTATTTAGCTTACCTAATTGCATTGCTAATGAGGCTAGAATTAACACTACAGACTGCAAATTACATACATGGCTTTTACAATTGCATTATTGAGAGACAATTCAGAGATTTGTGACTCAAGCGCTCACATTACACTGCAAAATGTTCAAGAAATCAATGTTATGTGGTGATGAGTCTCACAGCATAAGGTATACAAATTCCTATAGGTAACTCAAGCTATAATTCGAGTTGTTCTAAGGCTCGACATGTAGCTTACAGTACATTCTGTACGACATCTTATGATTGCAATGCATTATGCATGCTTTTATCCTACTTCTAAAGAGCCCCGGTGTTAGAAAGTGACACATTATATGACTCATTTTCATGGTCAGAGATTTCTTCCTGTAATTGCCTGTTACATTAATATTTTCATGTTTACTGGTTCATTCAATTTGCTAATAATATTTTTCAGGCAATTATTCAGGCCACCATATTTACATGTCCCCATTGTGAATGATCACTTAGAACAAACCTACAGTAAAATGTTGGGCTTAAGGTTGATTTTTCAGCGTATATTAGCATATTAGCTAATGCCTGCAATAATTTAATATTGTAGATTAATAAAGGGTAATTTGTGTCCATTAGAGGAAGTCATTAATACTGCTGCAGGGATTTTGTCATAAGTGCATTACCCTTGAGAACAATGCAAGTGTTGTGAGCTGTAATGCATGCCTTAGTCTAAATAGAAGTTGCTACCTGTATTTAACCTTTTGTATAGTAGGGAGGTAATAGGTACCCACTACACACTGCACTGCTCTACAATAGATGGTAATGATGTGATCCTGCCTATGATATGTCATGGCTGAGCAGCCTGACAGAAACACACACCAATATGTAATACATACATGTACAATTTCTGTTGCCCATGGGGGCCAAGCAATACATACTAGTGTGTATTGAGGCCTCACCTCCTCATCCCCCAAGGCAGCTTTGCAAATAGAGGCAACCGGCTTACATTCTAGGACAGGTTGCTTACAGCTATTTCAAAATATTCCCAGAGAACCCCTTAAGAAAAATAGAAATACACAGTGAAACACCTGTACTACAGTGTCTATAGTTCTGAAAATGAGAAAAGCTAGCAAAGATATTTTTATCATTTTTGGTTTACCATATACTCTCCCAAAAATATTCAGTAAGCTTGGTGAATGGGTCTATCGGACCTGTACAGAGGGAGTTTAGCTCAGGTTGCCACCAGCTATTTTCCCATGATGGTCACACTACCCACCCCTTTAACATGGAATTAATATATAGGTATATCAAGCGCTGCATCCTTCTTTCATAGGATAGAAGGGATCTGTTTGCATCTTAACTTTTGGATAAAATTATTGCCCCCCTCTCCTATATGCAAGGTAAAATACAAAATGCCAATTTTATTGCATGTACAGGTACAAATCTTTCTGTAATAGTTTTCTTCCGTGTAGGTTTTATCCCTGGTTTTGACTTCCAATTATGGATGCAAAATAGTGACCAAAATACTGCAAAGTAAAAGTATACTAACTGGTAACACATTTAGAAATTCTAAATAGAAAAAAAAAAAAAGAAGCAGCGAAAGAATCAAAAATACAGAATCCAGCTGTACAACTACATGTAACACATCTATTATTCAAGAAATGCTAAGCGCAAATGAGAATTGACAGATTAGATGTCAGTACACCTGTTTCAAATAAAGTCCTGGAATTTAATATCCAATAATCAGTCGTGATGATACTGTATAAGGTACAACTTGGAACCGAACCAGAGTTCGGGAAATGGTTTTACAATATAAATCAATTTCTGAAGTTATTATGCAAAGTCTTGTGAGACTTTGTGAAGTAATAACTTCGGCTCATCGGAGCCAATACATTATAATACTGTTCGAAACGCTCGCTCTGTACGGTATTGAAATTACGTTTTATACGAATCGACTTCGGATGTTTCATCAAAAGTCGTTTCGCTCATCCCTAGTTATGGGCAAGATATTTGCAAATCAGCAGCCTTAGGTAGCAGAACCTGTGTAGGCAGTGCTCATTAATGTCCAAGGAAAACACAAAATCACTCAGCGTTGGTACTTGATGTTTAATGTATTCTCTAGTTTCAGGACCATGAATAAAGAACAAGGAGCCTGGTAAGACGGTGGAAGAAATGATTGTTGATTTTTCTGTTAAAACTCAATCAGTGCCATTCAGAAGGTCACAAGATTAATTAGTGAAACCTTTACTCTCTCCAGAGTCCTCTCTTCATATTATAGCTGGCTTCTAATCAGCTTTGTCCCAAAGATTACAGTACTTTGCAGGTTGTGATGCATATCAGTAGAACGGTGTATCTGTCAATAGTTTAGCTCCAGAAAATGTTTGAATTATTGATTTAAAAAAAAAAATTACAGTTACTAAATTCATGACATATAGAGTTATAGGAGTCCCTGCAGCCCCATTGAAAAAAATGTGGATCGGATGCAGACCGAAAATATGGTCGTGTAAATCGACCTTAAAGGGAATCTATCACCCGTTTTATGCTGCCCTAATTTTTAAATCTTAACAGCCCCAACACAAGCCGATAAGTTCTGATATTCATGAGTTTCTGTTTTCTCCACCCACCTGCTGCTATATTTAAAAAATCCCACTAATCAAAAAATACCACTGAAACACCAAAAAATTACATTTAACAATATATAACCAAAGAAGTAGTATCTGTCCTTTTTTCAACAAAAAATATGCATCAAATCACCGTTTGCAGAATTGCCACATTGTCGTTTTGGCAATGAGAGCAATACAATAAGTTCTCAATGCATTAGTATGTCTTTTTTTTTTAATTGACAGTTTCTGTATATGTAATAATTCCCTGCGTCTGCTACTTGAGTAGGGGCTTAAAAGTCCAGAAATGAGGCCTAAATGAAAATTCTAATTGAGTTAATTGCCAATATATATCGCACATAGTAGTAGTAGGATGTTCAGCCTTAAAATCCTGAACTTCACACCAGTTTACCGTAGCACAAATAATGGACATTAAAAACAAACTTAAGTGCCTATGCTTCTGTTCCCACACAGTGTATATTATTAATAGTTTTACATTAGGATGATCAAAATTAATTGGCTGGAATCTTATAACATAGGTTCCTCAAAGAGCAGTGACTGCAAAGGATAAATTTCTCCAGGAGTGGAATGGCCATAGAATCTGCAGGGAAATTTCTGTTGCCCATGGGGGCCAAGTGAGCCCTCCTCACAGCCAGCAGCCAGGTACATAACAATCTGATGCTCTCATCATTACTTTATGTAGGAGCTTCAGGTACTTTTGCACCTGGCTAGTGGCCACAGATGTCCTCCAGAATTACTACATTACTACATCATCATCCTATGGACAGTGATACAGTTAAATACCAAAACAAGGCAGTGGTATTTTGTGCTACACTGTGGTATTTGGTTCTGCTGGGGTGGTATTTAGTGCTGCACTATAATATTGCTGGCCCCTCCTACTTGTTTTGTCCCTGCCTACTTGTGTTGTCCCTGCATATTTGTATTGTCCCTGTCTACTTGTGTTGTCCCTCCTTCTTTCAATTTGGGCCCGCCAACATGGGGCCACTTTTAGTTTTTTTTATCAAGGACCAGTCCACCCCTGAATCTCTCTTATGTGATATATCTAAATACCTTCCCACTACCCGTTCATATGGGAATACTAGCCCCAATTTAGAATGTAGGGCCCATTGTCCTATTACTTGCAGTCTGTTATTGCATTTACCTCTTACATTCACTGAGATTTCTAGAACCAGCTTACAAATGACAATTGTTTTTTCAAGAGAAGAGTTGTCAGAAATAAATCATCCACTTTAATGCATGGACACCACTTTCAGAAAAGCAGCTAAAACTGAAAAAAGCACCTTTTCTAGGGATGAGTGATATTTTCTGATAGTATCATGATGCCATTCTTTCAGCTGCAAGGATGAGAGGTTTCATACTTGTAGGACAGTCTGCTCACGGTTCACTTGTTTCAATTGTGCATCCTCTTGCATGAAGCAACAAGACAATTGTTCTTGGTTGAGCAGTCTTAGGAGTCTAAGCGTTTTTCCATGTCTTCTTGTTATTTCTTTGCACTTAACCTCACTGAATTCCAGTAATATAACTAATACACAAGGTTACTTTTAGCTTTTATGAAAATATAATGTATCACATTTATTTTACTTATTGTAAATTATATTCTTTATGTGTTTTATGTCATTGTGAAGCAGCTGCTCCTGCTACCCACATAATAAAAGTCATTGGCCCGCACTTAGTAATGTGAGTGTGCCTAGATTTTGGTGTAAACTGAGGCAAAAAGCGGGGCAATTTGGTGCACCTAGATTTAGAGAAAGTTTCTGCTCCTAGTCTAAAAGGAGTTTCATGGGGCAGTGTGTGTGGCTTCACAGGAAAGGGGCATATACTAAAAATGTTATGCCATCTATAAACTTCTTTAATCTACTGCATTGACTTGTTAGTGCTTTGGACATCCTCTTACTAGTTAGTGCTTTGGACATTCTCTGCTACTTTGGCAGAGGACACTGTGCTGGGTCAAAGGATGGAGGAGGCGCGAGGTGAAGAAAGAACTGAGCAATTCCTATCACTTATTGACAATGGTGGGATTTTGTGTTATCTGTGCCTAGATTTATAACTAAGGTGCATCTTTTCATTATTTTTCTACCCTGCCATGAAAATGAGATAGCAGAAACTCCAAACTACTGGATGCTGATACTGTAGTCATATGAATGGCATTGTAATATACTAAACATTCTAACCATGGTTCATCTAAATCCTCATACTAATAGGTGACATGAGGGTGCTTATCCTCAGCAACTTTATTTACCAAATCCCTAAAGAGGACCTGTCACTTCTCCTGAAATGTCTGCTTCAGTAAATACTTCCCCATGAAATGACAATTCTTGACCATCTTTTCTTAGAACTCTGTTTTCTGCTGAGTGTGCCCACAATGGCTAACTGTGTAAAAAGACAATGGTAATACCAAATTGTAAGTAATTCATAATTTTTAAGAGGAATAACAGAAGGATAACAAAAAAAAACAGAGTTCTAAGAAAAGATGCTCCAGAATTCTTATTTATAGGTAATACAAGTATTTACTAAAACAGACTTAGCAAGTCCTCTTTAAAAGGATTCTGTCATAAGATATGTCACAATAAAACTATCTCACCTGAAATATGTGTGCTTGACAATTGAATATCATGGTCTTGGTCTCATCTTCCTGGGTGAACACATTTTTGAGAATATGCAATATGCAAATGAGCTCCTGTGAGCGCCTACATCATTGTACAGCGCAGGCACGGAACAAGCTCCCATAAGACTTTAAGGCCAGGCGTGAGTATACCTTTACCGCCTTGCCCTGTCAGTGAGCCATGACATAAAAGGTAATGAGTGGAGCCTCTGGGTGCAATAAGGTGCAGTGGCACTGCCTTCATTGCTCCTAGGGGCTTATTTGCATATTATAAAACAGCAATTTTCTCAAGAATGCAGGCACCTAGGAAGATGCAACCAAGACCATGATGTTCAACTGTCAAGCACACATGTCTCAGCTGAGACAGTTTTATATCTGATGACAGAACCCCTTTAAAAACTGTATATAGGCATCCTTTGGCAATAATCTCCACCTCCACCACTTTATGAATAACTCTCACAACAATTGCTGGTAGATACATATGATGTTACATAAAACATTGAAATAGGGCAGGCTGTGCCACTAGAAAACCACTTAAAAATTACAGAATTCTATAGACATGGGATCTGTGGAGAGAATGTGAATTTCAATGACTTGACTTCTAGTTGATTATTCTTTTGTGAAAGCGCTTATCACAGCCAACGTTCATGGTACATTTGGTATGTCTAAACAACTGCATACATCTGCCACTGACTATGAAATGTACACATGTATTGAAATCTTAGTCAACTCTGGTATTGGCACTCTTTTGACATGTGTTGCCCAATAATTTGCAGATTGTCCCTCCGTGTAACAACCAATGTAGTGGGAACTTAAATATAGTGAGATAATCCTATACACTTCTAAGTATCATTCCAAAATGTAATCTTTAAGGTCACCAAATATCAGACCATAATACTAGTATTTGGGTATGTACATACTGAGTTTTTTTTTGTATGAGGATTTATGGCAGATTTTCCTGAAGATTTTTCAACCAAAGCCCAAAATGGATTCTGAAGGAATTGGAAATATAAAGGAAGGACTTTGTCCTGCTAAATCCACTACTGGCTTTGGCTGAAAAACCTGCTGGAAAACCTGCCTCAAATCCTTCTCCAAAAACTCAACATGAACCTACCCTTAGGGCTCTTTCACGCGAGCGGATGCCGTGCGTGGAATCCGCTGCGTGAAAGAGTGCAAAGCTGTGCTCTGGACAGCAGAGACACTGAGCATTAAAATTATTGATAGTGCTCCGTGCCTCTTTGTGATCTTTTACTACAAAATTACAGTGAGATAAAGTCACTGTGATTTTGTAGTAAAGATCACAGAGAGGCACGGAGCATTAGAAATCATGTTAATTCTCCGTGTCTCTGCTGTCCGGAGCGCAACTTGGAACTCTTACACGCAGAGGATTCCACTCACGGCATCCACTCGTGTGAAAGTGCCCTTACTCTTTGATAAGGATGAAAACATATATCATATGGAATTTATTTAACCACTTTGTGCAGAATTACAATTTTAAATCTGACATTTAGATTCAGAACTAAAGGGGTCATTTACTATCCAGAAATACGCTTAGATAAGGCGTATTTCTGGCATAGATTACGGCGCAAAGGTTATAGTATGAACAGTATGAACATAGGTTGCTCACAGTATTTCAGAAAGAATAGAGGATTCCCACAGTATCTCAAATATCTTCATCTCTAACACATTACATTTTACCCAATTTAACATATTAATTACTAAAGCTATATCTCAGCCTTTGAAGAAAAAAATCATTCCCTCTAAATTTTTTAATTCACATATTCCCTTGAGGCTGGCGAGTTTTCCATTTCACAATCAATCACTGTCAGTACCCAAGTATCCACAGCTGTTCCACCAAGCAACGTGGCAATGCTGCAGAACCATTTAATTTTCAGCATGCATTTCCCATTAGGGCCGAGCATGGTACATCCAAGACTCTGTTACCCTTTGCCCCAGTTTCTTGTGCCATCAGAAAAAGAAACAGATTAGTTCATGGCCCTATTCAGAAGCGATTAAGCAGAAAGCGGGCACTCAGTATCGCATGTGAAAGCTTGGAGACAGTGGAGAAATTGTGTAATATGCATTTCATCACAAAGTAGTTACTATCCCCATTGAAATGTTGTATTACATAAAATTGCACAGAAAATACATTATTTCATGTTTTCCACTCTGAATATTAACATCTACAATAATGGCACAAACATAATAATATTAATTGCAAATAGTGATAGCCTTGCGGTTCGCCCGGCGATCGTTTCGCGGCGAACTTTGCATGTTCGCGATTCGCCGAACATGCAAACATATGGCGATGTCCGCCAGGGCCATATTCTTTTCCATTGTGCCGAACTTTGCTCCATGACACATCCATCAGGTGGGACAGGACAGCCGAATGAGACGTTTCAGCACATGGACACACCCCCACCCTATAACAGAACCCAATCTTGCTGCCATTTTATATTCTGTGTTTTACCAGTGTAGGGAGAGGTTGCTTTGTGGAGCAGGGACAGACTGTTAGAAACACCAAACGCTAGCTAATAGGGCCAAAAAGTTCTTTTAAGGACTGGTATAGGTGTGCTATGGATAGGTGTGATATACTGAGGGGTGTGATATACTTATAATATACTTTCTAACATAGAAAGTATATTATAGTGCATTTGTATTGTGCAGTAGTTGTGTGCGGTTCTGCTGAAATACCGCAGCTATATAGAGGGAACAAAGGCTATTGGAATAACTAATTGCAACTGGTGTGATACACCTGTTGCCCCCAAAAACTGATTGAAGGGTTTGATATACCTATAATATACTTTCTAACATAGAAAATATATAGTGCATTTGTATTGTGCAGCAGTTGTGTGCGGTTCTGCTGCGATAACTCAGGTATATAGAGGGACAAGCGCTATTGGAACAACTATTTGCAACGGGTGTGATATACCTGTTGACACCCAAAAAAAAACTGATTGAGAGGTGTGATATACCTTCTTCTACAAAATACTGATGAGGGCTGCAATATACCTGTTGCCCCAAATAAACAGGGTGGTGTGATATAACTGTTGTGGCAAAACAAATAATTGAGTGGTGTGATATCCCTGTTTCAACCAAATATTGATTGAGGCCTGCAATATACCTGCTTCCACAAAATATTGAATAGGGGTGTGATAAACCTGCTTCCACAAAATACTGATTAAGGGGTTTGATATGTCTGCTTCCACCAAATATTGATTGAGGCCTGCAATATTCCTGCTTCCACAAAATATTGATTGAGGGGTGCGATATACCTGCTTCCACCAAATATTAATTGAGGCCTGCGATATACCTGCTTTCACAAAATACTGATTGAGGGGTGCAATATACCTGTTGCCCCAAATAAACAGGGTGGAGTGATATAACTGTTGTGGCAAAAAAAATAATTGAGTGGTGTGATATCCCTGTTTCAACCAAATATTTATTGAGGCCTGCGATATACCTGCGTCCACAAAATATTGAATAGGGGTGTGATATACCTGCTTCCACAAAATACTGATTAAGGGGTTTGATATGTCTGCTTCCACCAAATATTGATTGAGGCCTGCAATATACCTGCTTCCACAAAATATTGATTGAGGGGTGCGATATACCTGCTTCCACCAAAAATAATTGAGGCCTGCGATATACCTGCTTTCACAAAATATTGATTGAGGGGTGCGATATACCTGCTTCCACCAAATATTGATTGGGGCCTGTGATATACCTGCTTACACAAAATACTGATTAATGGAGTTTGATATACCTGTTTCAACCAAATATTGATTGAGGCCTGCGATATACCTGCTTCCACAAAATACTGATTGAGGGGTGCAATATAACTGCTTCCACCAAATATTGATTAAGGGGTTATATATACCTGCTTCCACAAACAGTTTCTTCTGACTACCTGCCTCAGCTACTACTTTGATGCTGCAACCCACCTGATGCCACACATCTGATGCCAAGTGTTCCTTATTTTACCCACCTTCATCAGCGGGTACTGGTATTGTCACCCACCGCCCCACTCTGTTACCATGTCTCTTTGTGGTCTCCTGATGCAGCTGCTGCTGTCATCTTAAAACTATGTCACATTGCCACTCTGCGGTATCCTCCTGATGCTGCTGCTGCTACTGCCATCTCCAGATTATGTCACCTAGCTACACTGTGGTCTCCTCATGCTGCTGCCATCTCCACACTATGTCACCTTGCCACTCTGTGGTATACTGCTGCTGCTAGTGCCATCACCACATTATGTCACCTTGCTATTCTGTGGTATCTTCCTGATGCTGCTGCTGCCATCTCCACACTATGTCACCTTGCCACTCTGTGGTATCCTCATGCTGCTGCTGGCATCTCCACACTGTAATTGTGCCACTCTGTGGCCTCCTCATGCTGCTGACACCTCCAGACTCTGTCATTATGCCACTCAGTGGCCTCCTCAAACTGCTGCCAAATCCAGACTCTGTCATTGTACCACTCTTTGGCCTCCTCATACTGCTGCCAACTCGAGACTCTGTCATTGTACCACTCTGTGGCCTACTCATGCTGCTGCCACCTCCAGACTCTGTCATTGTACCACTCTGTGGCCTACTCATGCTGCTGCCACCTCCAGATTCTGTCATTATGCCACTCAGTGGCCCCCTCATGCTGCTGCCAACTCCAGACTCTGTCATTATGCCACTCCGTGGCCTCCTCATGCTGCTGCCACCTCCACACTGTCATTGTGCCACTCTGTGGCCTACTCATGCTGCTGCCACCTCCAGACTTTGTCATTGTGCCACTCTGTGGCCTACTCATGCTGATGCCACATCCAGCCTCTGTCATTGTGCCATTCTGTGGCTTTCTCATGCTGCTACTCCTCTACACTCTGTTATTATTCCACTTGGTGGCCTCCTCATACTGCTGCCATCTCCAGACTCTGTCATTTTGCCACTCCATGGCCTACTCATGCTGCTGCCACCTCCACACTGTCATTGTGCCACTCTGTGGCCTACTCATGCTGCTACCTCCACACTGTCATTGTGCCACTCTGTGGCCTGCTCATGCTGCTGCCACCTCCACACTGTCATTGTGCCACTCTGTGGCCTACTCATGCTGCTGCCACCTCCAGATTCTGTCATTGTGCCACTCGGTGGCCTCATCATACTGCTGCCAACACGAGAATCTGTCATTGTGCCACTCGGTGGCCTCCTCTTGCTGTTGCTACCTCCAGACTCTGTCATTGTGCCACTCTGTGGCCTACTCATGCTGCTGCCACTTCCAGACTCTGTCATTGTGCCACTCGGTGGCCTCCTCATACTGCTGCCAACTCCAGACCCTGTCATTGGGCCACTCTTTGGTCTCCTCATGCTGCTTCCACCTCACCACTGTGTCATAGGTCCACTCTGTGGACTTCTCATGCTGTTCCCACCCTCCCCACTTCATGACTGGTCCACTATTTTGCCTTTCAGCCTGTCTGACATCTTCATTTATTTGACCTTTCGTCTGATCTGTCAGAAGGAAGGAAAAATGAGACGCACAATGGATACTGTCTGTGTACCAGCTGTAAGGCCTGTATGGTCCCATCAGAATTTGCTTATGATTTGGTAGCCAAAAGCAGGAGTGGGTACAAAACACAGAAGACATGCATATATTCCATTCACATGTCATCTCTGTTTTAGATTTACTCCTTTTTCTTTTTTTCTTTAGCAATACTGATGGATTATTGAGCAAATGCTTACCGAGTGAAGGCGTATGCTCCCCAGACAGGATCCGTTTTTGTGGGTTATTGTACTGACAGATCAGAGGAAGGGCAAATTAATCAGCGATGTCAACACAAACTCACGACTGTCACCGTCTCCACTCTGTCAGGTGGGCTCTACTTGTATACCCGCAGTGGCGTACCTACCAAATAGGCAGATCACGCAGCTGCTATGGGACCCGTGATGAGGGGGGGACCGCAGTGGAGGAGAGTACCCGCCCCCTAATTGCGCCCGTCTATCTTCCTAACTGCCTCCCGTCTGCTAGTCCTGCCTCCCGAATCCTAGCCCCACCTCCCATCTGCTAGCTCCACCTCCCATCTCCATAGGTGCAAAAAACATGCTAAATCTTACTACGTGTCCCCAGAAGATTTTTGTCTTCTGAGCTCTTAAGGCCTGATTCCTCTAGCTTGCCGCATCCCCTCCAGTAATGAAGTAAGTGACAGCTTGTAGGTGAGGACAGTGCAGAGGTGTGTGTGTGGAGGGGGAGGGGTCACTCAGCTTTCCCAGACTATTCCTCTGCACATATGCCATTCAGAACAGGAGGACAGCTGGTTGTCACTACATTATGTAATGTAGTGATGTCCTGCATGGTACAAGTGCAGAGGCATGAGAAGATATGAGGATTGGTGGGAGTTGAATTACTTAGCTTTCTCAGACTATTCTTATGTCTCTCCACATGTACCATGCAGGACAGCAGAAAAGCTGGGTGCTATTACATCATGTAATGGCACTTAGCATAAAGCATAAATGCAGATAATAAGAACATGGAAAGGCAGGGGAAGGGGTTCACTCAGCTTTCCCAGAGACTCATGTCTCTGCACATGTGTCATGCATGATAACAAGTAGTGTCAGTGTCTCCCAGCTGTCCTGCATGACACAGAGGATGGGGGAAGGGGGCACTCACCTCCTCAAACTTTTCTCATGTGTCTGCGCATGTGCCATGCTGGACAACAGGAAAGTTGGGTAGTATTACATCATGTAATGCCCCAGATTCTTGTCAAAATATGCTGAACACGGCAGGAATCTAATAGATTCCATTCACTATAATGGGTCTGTTGGGTTCCGGCATGAGTACTGCCATTTTGTAGAACAAAATACTGCTGCATTAAGGTGGGGCAGGGGAAAAGTTAGAGAGGGTAGTGAAAGGAGCCAGGGCACATAGTGGGAGGGACTAGGAAGGGCATTGGGGCCCAATTTAACTTCTTGCTATGGGGCCCAATGATTTCTATGTACGTCCCTGTATGCGTGTTTAATAAAACAGTTTCTGTTGACATCGATGAAATAAGTGAAGTGATTTTAAGAGCAACACCTGTCATCTGCATGTCATAACGGACTCACAGTATTATTTCACTACCAAAGCAGACTCTCTATGCGTGTTACTGCAAGACACAGTGTTCTACACCACTAGAAAGGCTCTCAGCAGCCAGGAAATAGACGTTTTTTAACATAATTCACCGTAAATATATTCCAATCTTATAAAATGTTTCCCGAAAAATTTAACGAACTGGCCAATCGAATTTTTGAAAAATGCGCTCATCTCTAGAACTGAGCATTAATGCACAGCTGCTATGGCTATGGCCAGTTCAGGGTAGGAAGGGGTTAAGTACAATATGCTAGCTGTGTATACATTTATCAGATTTACATCTATATGTGACAAAAGAAATTGCATTTTACATCACAGCTGTCTTGTTTACATGTTGAAAAGCTTCATGATTTCATATTGTGAGGCTCTACAGATGTGTTTCCTTGTATATATTCATAACAAATGTGCAGTTAGGAGACAACTCCTGTAGTGTTTATAGACCTGCATGTCAGAATCACTTAATTCAAAGTCTAAAGTAGTGTAGATCACAAGCATCTCCGCACAGTGGCAGACCTTTATGAAAATGCATATAATACACTGAATACATCAATGGTGTTTCCACAAATGGAATAGCAATTTAAACAAAGTTACTTGTTCACCCAATGAGCTTTTTGTTTTTTACTTAAACAACTGTAAAATCTGTTGTGGTTTAATGTGAGTAATACTGTACAGTATACTGTATCTCGCTGCCGCTGTGACTTTGTCCTGGGTAAGTTTTATAGAGTACGCTTTTATTTTCGCATATGTTCGCTTATAATACTGCGATTGGTGCACCAATATAGACTGGCTGTATAGTGTCTGATGTAAGTATCATAACTATTGACAAGCAAAGTATTTGAAAATTCGATTCGGCTGTCTCGCCAAATTTTACAAAAAACTTGCTTTGTGATTAATTACTTCATCACCAAGCGCATTTCTTTGTAAGTAGTGAGTGCAATGGCCGGGAATGGAAATTGCACCACTCCCCATTATTGTACCCCTCAGATGCCACGTTCATCGCTGATCAAGGCATCTGACAGTAATAACACAGTGTAAAATTTTAAAAAATATGTCATACTTACCTCATCTATTTTACGCGACGAGCCGGACGCCGCCATCTTGATTGAATATCTAGTTCAAAATCTTGCGCAGCCCGTGAGGACATCATCAGGCTTGCCTGTGTGGGGACATCATATGTCACCTCACATGAGATCTTGTGAAAGATTTATTCCTGAAAGACACTTATAGACATTTTTAGTGGTTGTTAGACAGGTGCATGCCTGTCTATATGGCTGGTAAAAATGGACATATTGATTTCAAAGGGGTCTGTATGGCCATGAAAACAGCCAAAAGATTGGCCTATTTTTTGACCGCTGCTATTCACTGGCTGTCATGTGAATAGCCAAAAATAGGAAATGATTTGCCCATAATCCAATAGTGTAAGGAATATATTACACTCTTTGTACAGACAGTTCAGGAACTCTGCATTCACTGAAAACAGTATTAACTGTTAGGCGTGAACATTGTTGACATATTAGTATGACTGAGGGACAGAGGGAACCTGGCTGCATACACATGTATACATAAAACTTCAGTTCTTCTTCTAGGCATGTCATTATCTAGTAAGGATTATGCTAACTATAGTACAGTGCTTCTGAGTGTAGGAGAGGTGAGAGAGCATAGCAGGCAGTGCCTAACTTCTCTGAAGATAAGCTTGGAAAAAGTTTTAACTAGAGAAGGAACATGCAGAGAAGAGGAAAACTTTATTATTGGTCAGGGTCCCTGCTGTGAGGCTCCATCAATTGTGAGAATGAAGTATTACTGTGTTTCTTCACTGATTTTCCCTGCCTAGCAACACCCTGGCTCCCATGTGCAGCACAACCACGTTCAAGTGAATAGGGCTGGCCGTTGTTCCTTAAACAGCAAGATGTTCCCTTTATTTTTAGTATCAGTGGTGGTCCAAGAAGTCAGACCCCATGATAATAAAGTGATGCCATATCCTAACAATATATTATCACTTTATTAGGATAGAATAACCCTTTAGGCCATGTAACATTTACTGTAGAGAGAACTACACTAGATTTCTGTAGAAGCATTTTCAAAAACTTGTGTCTTATAGGAAAATATCAGAACAGTTAGGCTTGAGCAAAGAGAGCTTCGATCATAGATCCGTACAGTATTAAAATGTATGGGCTCTGTATAGCAAAACTTAGTCTGGGTTTAGTCTTAGTTGCGCGAGACTTCGGTGAATGACTTTGGTATTCATATCTGCGTATTTAAAAACATTTTAAAATAGGAATCCGAAGTTGGCCTTGGTACCGAGGTACCAGCCAATACCAAAGCCCACTTGGGATTCCTTTTTAAAATGTTTTTAAATAAGCAAATTGGAATACAGAGGCCATTCACAGAAGTCTCCTGCAACTTCAGCCGAGTTGAAGTTTTGATACATGGAGCCAATACATTTTAATGCTGTAAGGAAACAGCATTACAAACAAAGTTTTTTAATGAATTGACTTTGAATCTATGATGCGAAGCTCTGTTCGTTCAAGCCTAATAACAGCCATAAAATATGTTATTGCCAACATGCAATTTTTTTATTCTGCAAGACTGAGATTTCAAATAAGCGCACATGAAGTGTTGGATTAACACTACTTTAAATGAAATGATAGCAGTGAGAGTGATAATGTGCTAAAACTAACAATGTCAGCTGCAAAAGCTAAAGCAAAGCAATGAAAAAAAGAAAAGAAAATATTCAGGCACTAAGTTTGGACTGGTTGGAAATACAAATTATTATACCTTTACACCACAAATTATACAGAATGGCCTTTTTCAACAGTTATGGCTCCAGTAAGGGATCATGATACAGCAGGAACACACTGATATTGGCCCATATTTGAGTTAATGCTCAGATTCTCATTGGCGTCGAGCTGTGTTCCTACATTAGATGTCAAAATTTTAATTATATCCTTTGTGAGTTTTCAAGGACAAAAACATTTTCGCTTCCAGACAGAAGAAAACCAGATTTCCTGTTTATACTTTTCTGCTGTAAGTATGAAAGCAAATTGATCTATTGCCTCTGCATTGCTTGTTCTATTTGTTCCTAGCAAATATGGCATGACTGGTGCCTTTGTTTGCATTTGCTTTTTCCTGCTCCTAAGGAGATATTTTGGCAATTGCAATGAGAAACATTTTTAGGAGGAAATCCGCACTTTGTTAAGTAGCAGGTAATCAAAATTATCTGCAAAATATACCTTGAAAAGCAATACAGATCTTTATGCATTGCAATAGTGTTTACTGTACTGAACTAAATGCAAACACCTGTCAGGCATCTGGTTTTAATCCAGGTTGCATCTGCTGCTGATTTAACAGTTTAGATTAGATTTGTTAGACTGATGTCAGCTTGTCAGTTAAAAAACAGTGTTAATTTGCTGACGTCTCAGATTTTTCACCAGCAGCTAAATTTGTGAACACAACGCTGAAAATGTTTTGGAGAGCAATGAGAAAACCAAAAATACAGGCCTAGGTTATGTTCATCTGTTTATTTGAAATAGAATTGTGTATTTTGAAGTATGGTTAAATATGAAATAATGCAGGAATAGATGGTTCAATTGTAGTTAACTCCGCATCTCAGATACTCATGGGAGGGTCTATAGTAGTTCTCCAACTGCTATTGGTATAAACTATAGACAGCCTAAGAAAAACCTCGTCATTCAGTTCTTCTATGTATAACCACAGGGTGGTTGGGCGAATATTCGCCATATATTCGCGAATTGGCGAATTCCTGATTTTCAGGCATTAATTTCTTTTTAAAAATTCGCATAAAATTCGCATAAAAATTCGCATAGACTGGTAATTAAAAAACTGACCTGGATGAACTTCGTGGGGGTGTTTATCAGCCCCCAAATGTGCAATGTCCCTTTTAGTAATGGAGTCCTTGTAGTACTAGTTGCAACTCTGTAGGCCTGACACAAAGCAGAGACACTAACTATCTAACTACAGGCCTGATCTCAGTCTCTAGGGGCCAACACTGCAGTGTGATGCGTGAACGATCTTACCGACCCAGGTCTGCTCTTTATCCATTGATATCTCTGAACCAAACAACCAGTCTCTCCAGCAAACATGAGGTCCCACAGGGTATGCAGCTAGTTCCTTAGCTCTTTTCAGCCTTCCTGGAAACAATCCCCTTTCCCCGGACAGGATCTGGGTCTTGGACAACAATCAGCTTCACTCAGCTGCAGCTGTGTCACAGAGGAGGTCCTCTCACTCCTGGATCCTTTAGCTTCTCTGCTCACACTCAGTTCCTCAGCATTCAGCTCCTAAGATGGCTCCCCTTCTTTATGCTCTGAGAAAACCACACCTCTTATGAATATGGAAATATCTATGCAGTCAGTCAGCTGTGCCTAGGAAACAGCAGTATCTTGTGGCCAAACAGCAGAACGTCAGCCCAGAACATTTAATTTAATTCACACACAAACAGTTGAGCTGTTTCTCAATCTCACACAGTCTTCGAGTTGATTTATTGGGGCTACTTGCAATCCATTGCTGAATGTCATACACAACTTCAGCCGCCCTGATCGATGGAGCTCTCTGTTTCTTCATGTTTGCTACAGAGCCAGTTTGATGCCATTTCTGAACCAGACTCTGAATACAACGTTTAGCTGGTGGTTCTGTTCCTGGGCACTTGTTGGCAAAGGTCTCTTGCATTTCTTTAATCGATCTGCTTCGCATATAGCCTTCTACAATTACTATTCGCTGTTCCCGGAGAACACCGTCTTTTCTGACAGAATAGGCCACTTTTATCAAGCTGAATAATTAAATCAATCTAAGTTGCCCATAGCAACCAATTAGAGCTCAGCTTTCAGTTCTTACAGGGCTCAGAAAAATGAAAGCTGAGCTCTGGTTTCTATTGACAACTAAGACAAAATTACTATTAGGCAGTTTGATTTGGAGATATTGTAGACGGGCTACTTTTTCCGTGGGCCACACTGTATAATGAATTTTACACTGTAATTAATAACAATGTGTCTTTTGAAAATAGATATTAGGTGTTATTTACAATATTAGACTAAGATTCAAATTCTGGATTTTTTTCTTGATAGAACAACATCCAAGAGATATTATAGAGCATTGTATTATTTCCTTTTATTTTCCAATTTGCCAATCTGTTCCTTGCTACACTAAAAGATAATATGTAATAATATGTCATTTCCAGAAGAAGCCTATTATTAAGAAAGATACTACTTGTTAAAAACCGCAGGGAATGTTGACAATCTAAGAAAAATAAAGAAATATGTAAATTGGTCGCCCTGTGATAATCTTGGGAAACGGCATGTTATAAAAACATGGCGCTGTGTCTTTATTTCCCTCCAAGACAACTACATTGCAATTCAAGTCCTATTAAGTTTTTGACAACTGATTCTGGTTGTGATTTATTATTATTATTATTAGTATTATTATTGTTGTTGCTACATAACAAATTTTCTATGGTCTGCTAAGTATAAAATTACCTGTGGGGTTTTTGAAAAATGCTGTGTGTTCACTCATGTAGATTGTTTGATTTCTATTACATTGTTTTTTCATCATTAGCTCCATCTTTTTATGATTTTGTAATATTATGTAATTGCTTCTAACATGGCAAGTTAAACTCAGGCGGTATGTCATCAATTTAAATGCTTAACGGTGACTTCCCCTAATATATGACATTTTTATTATCGGTTTGTTGGTAAAGAACCTAAGCTACAAAATTGGAAATATCAGCCTTTTGTTGCTGTTTGGTCTGTTTGAAAAACTTTAAGATGAGACTTCTTCTAAGATCTAAAAAGGGGTCAAGGGGACGGGCTGGCAGGACGTTTTATTCTTCATTTTCTACACCTGCTTCAGACGTCGAAGTGTAAGACAGCAAGGAAGGTGGCTCCTCTACATAAGTTTGGCAATCCACCGCAGGGGGCCTATTAAGACCGACATCTAAAACGCCTGTCTTAATAAATGACCCTGTAAATTATTAAAAATAGGGATAACACAAAACAATGTTTTTTTAAAAGTTAAAATCCTTTTGAAAGGAGTTGTATAGCGGTATTAACCAGTTTATATATGGCTTACGATTGGTTGAAAAGAATCCATACTCACCATCTTGATCCTGCTGCCATTTCAACAAAGCCCCAGTACCAAATACTCTCTAACTCCAGGTCCTGTTTCAACACAGTGGAAAGGCCATAAGATACATCTGGCCATATATGACTGTGCAGACATCTGCTGGCATTTCCAAGCAGTATTAAACTGGCAGTGGTAGGGGGTTGGTGAGGATAAATAGAGCTTCTTTTTTATATTAAATTAAAAAATGTCTGAATAACCTGTTTAATGGCTGTAAAACTGAATAATCGTAACTAAATCTATGACATATTGTTTACTGGTTTGCTTTTGTATTGTCAAATTAGATCTACAGTATGTTGATCAAACCTCCAGTAATGTACAATAAAGCAGGCCATTCTTCTAGTGGTCCTCATCTCTACTTTCTCCTTTACCATTTGACTTTTACTCTCTTCTTGGATGCTGCACTGGCAACCATCTGCTTCAGAGAACAGAAGCACTGTACAAGTATTGGTCATGCTCTAGCTACAAGTACTTTTGCTCTTTGAAGGTGACCATAGTGGACCTATTGAGGCCTCTTCTGACCCAGCAGAACATCCTCTGCTGGTTGCCAAGTAATCTCATGAACTGATTTGGCTGTTGCTTTTAGTGTTGATCGAGCACCCAAGTACTCGGGTGCTTGGGCCCAACACTTTGGATTCTCGGGTGCTCTACAGAGCACCCGAATATAATGGAAATCAATGTGAGAATCTGAGCATTAAACCAGGCACCCCCTGCTCTGAAGAGGGGAGGGTGCCTGGTTAAGAGGAAAAGGTCTGAAATTGATGTAAACACCACTGAAATGGTTCAGGAACAGCATGGGGAGGATGTCTGGATGCAACTTGGACTCCCAGGTCGCTTCTGGGAACGATGTTGTCCGAGTAGTACGCCACTTTTACAGACTGACAATAATACGCACAAAACCAAAGATAAAATTTATTTTAGAGGAAAAATTGTTAGGAAACATTCTTTCCTGTATATTTACTTGTATATAAAGTGCAAGTGCTGCCAAAAATTACAAGCAAGAGGCACTCCGGTACAACCAGTATATCACATAAAGGAGGGCCTCATTCACATAGTGGTACAATTGTTCAAGTAGTGGGACTCCTACACTCATAAAGCCCATGCAGTAATTGAAAGGGCTGCCAAAATTGCAAGGAACCTGCACTCCAATACACCATTTATTACACATAAAGAAGGGCATCATACACACCCTTGCAAAATTATGATTGATGTAATGCTGGTAATGCTCAAAAACATTTGGAGCAAGGGCCTGCTGATCTGACCATCTAAAACATTAGGAGTAAGGGCCTGCTGCTGAGCTGACCCTCTAAAACATTAAGGGCGAGGGCCTGCTGCTGAGCTGACCCTCTAAAACATAAGGGGTGATGGTCTGCTGGTGAGCTGACCCTCTAAAACATTAGGAGTGAGGGTCTGCTGGTGGGCTGACCCTTTAAAAGATTGTAGGTGAGGGCCTGCTGGTGAGCAGACCCTCTAAAAGGTTGTAGGTGAGGGCCTACAGGTGAGCTGACCCTGTAAAACATTATATGTGAGGGCCTGCAGGTGAGCTGACCCTGTAAAATATTATATGCGAGGGCCTGCAATAGAGCTGACCCTGTAAAACATTATATGCGAGGGCCTGCAGGTGAGCTGACCTGTAAAACATTATATGCGAGGGCCTGCAGTTGAGCTGACCCTGTAAAACATTATATGCGAGGGCCTGCAGGTGAGCTGACCCTGTAAAACATTATATGTGACGGCCTGCAGGTTAGCTGACCCTGTTAAACATAATATGCGAGGGCCTGCAGGTGAGCTGACCCTGTAAAACATTATATGCGACGGCCTGCAGGTTAGCTGACCCTGTTAAACATTATATGCGAGGGCCTGCAGGTGAGCTGACCCTGTAAAACATTATATGCGAGGGCCTGCAGGTGAGCTGACCCTGTAAGACATTATATGCGACGGCCTGCAGGTTAGCTGACCCTGTTAAAAATTATATGCGAGGGCCTGCAGGTGAGCTGACCCTGAAAAACATTATATGCGACTGCCTGCAGGTTAGCTGACCCTGTAAAACATTATATGCGACGGCCTGCAGGTGAGCTGACCCTGTAAAACATTATATGCGAGCGGCCTGCAGGTTAGCTGACCCTGTAAAACATTATATGCGAGGGCCTGCAGGTGAGCTGACCCTGTAAAACATTATATGCGACGGCCTGCAGGTTAGCTGACCCTGTAAAACATTATATGCGACGGCCTGCAGGTTAGCTGACCCTGTAAAACATTATATGCCGAGGGCCTGCAGGTGAGCTGACCCTGTAAAACATTATATGCGACGGCCTGCAGGTTAGCTGACCCTGTAAAACATTATATGCGACGGCCTGCAGGTTAGCTGACCCTGTAAAACATTATATGCGACGGCCTGCAGGTTAGCTGACCCTGTAAAACATTATATGCCAGGGCCTGCAGGTGAGCTGACCCTGTAAAACATTATATGCGACGGCCTGCAGGTTAGCTGACCCTGTTAAACATTATATGCGAGGGCCTGTAGGCGAACTGACCCTGTAAAACATTATATACAATCCTTACTAGGGAGGCATTCTGGATATTAAAACTTGATACTAGGGTCCCTAAAGGTCTTAATTTAAGAAAAGAATTAGAACATTTCTACTAATAACTCGCCCATATGTTTCTAGGAGTACCTTGTTTTTAACCTGTTATGGAACATTTAGGGTCTTGCCAATATCTGTATAAAAACAGTTGATGTATGTTCACATTGTGCGGTTTCCACGTTTGTGCAAAATTTGGTGTAATCTACAATATATCTCCATACCTATTACAACCGTATTCATGGACAATACAAGAATGTTAGATAATGTTTTGATTATAGTGAGTATTGAGAACTAGCACTTTTGAATATTGTTTTTTTAATAAGGGGTTAAATTCAGGTTCCCTGTCTTCAGTGTGTGGGGGTGGTTTTCTCCTGAACACAGGTGAAGATGTTTCAGTAATTAAAGTCTGGGAAAAGCCTCATATACTGAACACAGTGAACCACCAGTTGAGGTTATAATTAAGAACCGCAAGGTTCGAAACATGTAAACCACTGGTACGGTGAGAGAAGGTGTTTGCTGTTTGGAGCTGTTTTTATGGATTGAAATAAAGCTGTGATTGGGAAAGACGTCTGTTGCTGGAGTAAGTTCGAATTTATTATATACAAGGGCCTGCAAGTGAGCTGACCCTGTAAAACATTATATACAAGGGCCTGCAGGTGAGCTAACCCTGTAAAACATTATATACAAGGGCCTGCAGGTGAGCTGACCCTGTAAAACATTATATGCTAGGGCCTGCAGGTGAGCTGACCCTGTAAAATTTTATATGTGAGGGCCTTGGCTACTGAGACTGGACTTGGTGGCAGACAGGGTGGTGCTTAACTGACTGGAAGCATCATCTGCTGCAATCCAGCCGACCACCTGGTCTCACTGGTCTGACTTCAAGAATGGTGTCCTGCGCCGCCCTGAAAACGGGAACATGAAGCTAGTTATCGTGGTTGATTATTTTTCTTGTGCTCTGGCAGCAGGCACAGTTTGAACGCACCCAGGGCCACGGCCTCTGCGTGCACCATCAGCCTCACGGCCACTTCCCTGTCCCCTATTGCTCGCCTTCTTCATTTTAAATGTTATATATACTTGAAAGTAGGTTACATGTACAATAGCATAGGATTTGAAATTTTATACGTCAAAAATTTAAAAGGTATTTGGGATGTGGAAACGTCACACAAGAGATAATCCCGCAGATAATGTCAATGCTGTCACCAGCGGCTAATAAAAATTACAGGGAATGTCCCAGGTATTTGGGTAAGAAACGTTATACAAGAGAGGTACCACAGGTAATGTCACTGTCCGCAGCGTCTCACGGAAAAAGTACACTGTATGTCACATATAACATTTTTATGCGCACACGTTACACTGCAGACTAGTGTTGATCACGAATTTTCGAATTGCGAATTTTAATCGCGAATATCAGCACTTCGAAAATTCGCGAATATTTAGAATATCGCAAAATATATTCGCAATCGTGAATATTCGCTTTATGCTAATTTTTTATATGCAAATTTTCGCATGCAAGAATAATGGATTATTTTTCTTGTTTGCGATAAATTTCGCATGATAAATAAGCATAAATTCACATAAATAGCATAAAATCGCATAAGCTGGTATTTAAAAGGTATCTTAAATGCCAGTTTATGCGAATTCTATGTTAATTTATGCAATTTTATGCTAATTTATGCGAATTTTTATGCGATTTTTCGCAAACAAGAAAATAATGGCTGGAGATTACGATTTGCGAATTTTCGAATATATGGCGAATATTCGCTCAAATATTCGCGAAATATCGCGATTCGAATATTGCCCCTGCTGCTCATCACTACTGCAGACGTGGCACTGGTAGTGTCATTGTTAGAAGCAAAAACCGTCTATTAAAAAAGTACACTGTATGTCACAGATAAAACATTTTAACGCACACGTTACACTTTAGATGTCGCACTGGTAATGTCACTGTCAGAAGCGGACGCCGTCTATTGACAAAGTACACTGTATGTCACAGATACATTTCTGAAACGCACACGTTACACTTTAGATATTGCATTAGTAATGTCACTGTCAGAAGCGGACACCGTCTATTGAAAAAGTACACTGTATGTCACAGATACATTTTTCAGCGCACACGGTACACTGGACATGTTGCACTGGTAATGTCACTGTCAGACGCTCACATTGTCTATTGACAAAGAACTCTGTATGTCAAAGATACATTTTTAAATGCACACGTTACACTTTAGACATGGCACAGCTAATGTCACTGTCTGCAGCGGACACCGTCTAAGGAAAAATTTCACTGGATGTCACAGATATTTTTGGGATGCGCACACTTTACACAGGAGATGTGGCGCAGATAATTTAAATTTCCGCAGTAGCCTATTAGACGCTATTTAGCACAGGATGTTCTAAAAAATATATTGCTGCTGCCACACACAATAGTCCTTAAAATGACTTTTGGGTCTCTAAAGTTTTTGCAATTTAGCGCAGGCTGCGCTAAAAATATATATTGCTGCTGCCACACGCAACAATCCTTAAAAGGACTTTTGGGTCTCTGAAAAGTTTTTCTAAAAAATAGTCCAATATCACTCCCTACACTGTCTGTCCCTTGCTATGCACAGCTCTCCCTGACAAAGGCCTCATGCACACGACCGTTCAGTTTTTTGCGGTCCACAAATTGCGGATCCGCAAAACACGGAAACCTCCCGTGTGCCTTCCGCAATTTGCGGAATGGAACGGGTGGCCCATTATAGAGATGCCTATTCTTTTCCGCAAAACGGACAAGAATAGGACATGTTATATTTTTTTGCGGGGCTACGGAATGGAGCAACAGATGCGGACAGCACAAGGAATGCAGTCTGCATCCTTTGCTGCCCCATTGAAGTGAATGGGTCCACACCTGAGCCACGAAAACTGCGGCTCGGAGGCGGACTAGAACAACGGTCGTGTGCATGAGCCCTCAGACTGAGCCGAACACGCGTCAATGATGCGTTCCGGCCAGTTAATCACTGTAATGCCAGTAACCAACATGGCTATGGCATTACAGTGAGGGCAGTACTTACCTGCACGTTTATTCGCTGTGTAGCAGCCAAGAAATGTGCGGGAGGAAACTCAAGCATTGCATTCGAGCACTTGTGGTATTCGGCTGAATACCACCATGTGCTGAGCATAGCGATGCTCGAGACGAACTGGTGTTCGCCGAGCATGCACGCTTAACACTTTTCAAACTCTGTGTCGTCAGTGCATATTCATTAGGAGTACATAGTTTCTTTTTAAGGATACTTTTCTGTAAATCATACACAACACAAAGCATGCAGTAAAAAGACAAGTTACACAAGCAATTATAGTTTGTTATCTGTATGACCTAGTATCTATTTTTCTCAAAGAAATTGCTTCATTATTTTTTGTTCAGAACAACATACTTAAGTGTGCATTCTGCCCTGTTGAATTGGCAAGCATGTTCATATTTACATTGTGTGCTGAAAATACTATTAATAATGTATAATATTAATTACTAAAAAGTTCTCACTTCTATCTATCTATCTATCTATCTATCTATCCATCCATCTTTATATATCTGTCTATCTATCTATCTATCTATCTATCTATCTAGAAAAACAGAAGGTGCAGCAGCACAGTTAGCCGTAACATGACCGTGCAAATCCTCAGGAACGGCATACATTAACATCCACTGATAAATATATTCACAAAAATGAGGCAGCACTCCAAATACAGTTAATGGGTGAGGACCCGTTTATTCCCAAGGCAACGTTTCAGCCCAGCACAATAAGGCCTTTGTCAAGCAAAGTAATAGTGAGAAATACAGGTCTAAATACCGCATACATGATTAGTGATTAATTGTTCACATAATTGGTGACATTGTTCACAATTGCAAATAACATAACTAGCAACTTAGCATAACTTAACTTAGCAAAACATAATTCATATGTGTCAATCATATATCAAACAAGTGAAAATCCAAGTGCATGAAAAAACATTGTTTCTTTGTACATATTTCATCAAATGTAGGAGACATTATATAACATTAAAGTGATGAGTGCATAGTGGGTTAAAATGTCATGTTTATTCACACAGTCACAGCTGTGTAAAATTAAATTTATAATAGACTAATCCAGCTCACCATTGGTGGTTCAAGTAGATATATGTGAACCTCAGCATCCCTGTCAGACTACTGCACAGGTGTAGGATGGCGACGACACAGATCGACCACCTTGAGTAGCGCAGCAAGCCTCTTCCAAGTGCCCTGACGCAGCTGGAAGCACAATGACGGATGCGCGCTGACCACATCCAAGGGAGGAGAAAATCGGGTCATGTGATCCTACCCAAGCTAGTTCGGCAGGGAGGTGTGGCCACAACTGATGATCGCTGTGGCAACTAAAATAAGTTTACACATGTGGCCATTTAGATATAACAGATTAGGTGAAATTGTTGGGTGCCAGTGGGGACACATCTCCAAGTAAAATGTCATCACAGCGCAAGCTCAATATGACTAAATAGAGAGAAATAAATATACAAAATAGGGATTATATGATAGCGTACTGTGCCAAAAACGTCACCCTATCAAGGTCACGATTCGTCCCTCTGATATGCAGTCTGGTCACCCGACAATAATCTATCTATCTATCTATCTATCTTTAATTTATCTCTGCGGGTGTCTCTCCTATTTGAAGGAGCCTCTAGCTTTGCTAAAACATTCCTAGTCAACTTTCAAGACTCTTTCCAATCGCTCCACCAATCGCTAGAACAAGGAGAGAGAAGCTCTCATATATTACCTTCTCTCTCTACGCTGCAGAAAAGATCCTGAGACAGACTCAATAGAAGTCTATGGGCCTCTTCTTAATCACAACCTCTGCGGTGAGTACAGAGTGTGACATGCAAGCATTTCTCTCTCCTCGTTCCAGCTCTCAGCACTCAGACCCCACCAATCAAAACCTTCGATATGTCTCTATGACATATCAAAAGTTTTATAGAAACTCTGAGAACCTTTAATAATTCGGACATTGATTTATAGGGTAGCCCCTGTTAGTGGCATTAGAGAGCTTACGTCCTTCTGAGGAGAGCTTATCTGCATTCCTTTTTGAGGAAGCATTGTCTAAGACAACTGTAGATCTCCAAGGAAGCTTTATCCTCCAAGATCCACAAGGATATGTAATGGACCTTTGAATAGATTAGAAGAATACATATTTAAGACACTTTGTTAAATTAGGTTGCTACTACGTATATTCTAAACAAAATGTTTTTCCTGTACTTCATCTAAGCATCAAAACTTCCCTATGCTGTCTTGCTTACCCGCAATGGACAAAAACGTCATATCATTTACAGTAACTGCACGTATCCATGTATCACATTACACCAGGCAGAGCAGTAAAGAAGAATCCTGGTCTTAAAATGTCTCCCTAGTTTTTCTCTAACTTGTGGACTCACAACAAAACTTTTTCATTGTAGAAAAAATTCTATGGAGTAGATATAGCTTTGGCTGTCATAGATTATAAAATATTAAAGTACATAGTCATCATTGTTTTAAATGCAGCATCTAGCGCATACAATGCTTCACATGCATCACACTAGTGCCACTCATGTGTACTGTGTAAAGTTGGTGAACCCCCTTTAAGGCCTCCTGCAAACAACCGTATGTACTTTGAGGTCCAAAGACGAGAATCTGTAAAAATATGGATGATTTCTGTGTGACGTCCATATTGCCTCCGTTTTTTTTTTTTTTTTGGGGGTTCAGATGCATTTTGCGGCTACATATAGGACATGTTCTATCTTTCATTTCATTCATAAAGCAGGCGCAGGCATGTGACGTCAGAGAGTCACGCTTCCTCCCGCCCGCCCGCCCGGCCTGCCCGCATTGTAAAGGAGGTATTGGGGTCTGTGTTACAGTACATTAATAAGGGTGATCTTTAATAAGTTTATTTGCACTTGGAGATATTTTATAATTTTATAGTACAACACTGTGAGCGGCGGGGCCGGACCGTCCCGCTGCAATTGCCAGCCCCCAGCTCCTCCTCCCAGTCCCTCCCGCTCGGCGTACATCGCAGCCTGCGATGTAAAAAAAAGTCAGCATTCGCCGCATAAGACGCAGGGACATTTTCCCCCATTTTGGGGAAAAAGTGCGTCTTATACGGCGAAAAATACGGTAGATAATGCAGTGTGCTTTCCGCATCCGTATGTCCATTCCACAAAAAGAAATGTAAGAAAATGTCCTATACTTGGCCACAAAATGGGTCTTGAAAAAAAAAAGATTCCAAACAGACACATCAACACAAATAGTCATCAGGAGTCACTGATTCCTAGTAGGCTAATAGACTGCATTTTTATGAATACTAGATCAGTACAGGAAATGGCCTCCACTGTCTGAAGAATAGGCAGTGTTTAAAAGGAACCCAGGGAGATCTGATGGACTCCTAATGAATATAGTGAATCTGCTTCATTTGCTTGTGGTGTTGTGTGAGGTAATTTGGAATAAACAAGAGAAAGCTATAATTTCACATATGCAAAAACATAAATATGTCTGCATGTGACAATGCCACGCAGGTGTTTGCATAAAATACATGATTACTTTGCTTAAATACAAAGAACAAATGCGGCACTTCAGCGCAGATGAAGACAATTATAATTGTAATTACCTGTGTTAGCATTATAGAGTTCTAAGTACAATACAGAATAATACAAGTGCAATGCAAACATACAATAAAATAATCATTTCTTCGGATTGTAAGAAAAAGATCGAAAATATCTTTCATTACAATGTTTTCAGACACTCCATTTTCAGTGTGTAAAACAATAATTTGACAGTTTGCTTTCAAAAGGGAAATGGTCACTATACAGAAATAGCAGCCTTCATCTCAATAGCCGATGTATGGCGCCATGAATGTACAGCGCCACAGCATTCTGCTCTTAATATGCACTAAAGGGAGAATTTATCATGGGGCAATATTTGAAGTCAGTTTTGCTTGAGTATGCATTGGCGTACTTTATGCATAAACCTAACACTTTTGTCAAGAAAAGCTACCCCAGTTTTCCTACTCCACCCTCCTACTGGAGTGAGACTGTGACTTTTTTGTGACATAAAAAAAAAAGTCTCAATGATAAACCTGGAGTGAAACTCACTAAGATACCTAACCACACCCATTCCACACCCATACTTCAAAGCTGGTGAGAGGGTGTAAAATGCAAAAAGTTGCAAAAGCCTCATTTTGCAACTTTTTGAAAACAGAATTCTGGAATAAAGGCATGATAAATCAGGGGCTCAGTGTATGAATGGCACTCCACATAAATGTGCAGGCATGCTAAACTCCACATAAATGTGCAGGCATGCTACGTTAAGATAATGGCTGCTACATCTGTATTGTAGCATTTAGTGCAAAATGGTTTGTATCATTTGTAGTAGCCAAAGAATTAATAGATTATATAGAACTTTCGCTACTATTTTACTATTTATCTGAGATTCAGAGTAGGATGCACCTATTTTATGCCTGTTAATAAATTAGGTGCATCTCAGACACTCTTCAGACACTCAAAGCTTCATCAGCCAGGAACTGATGTAGACTTGAGCTATAAATTACACAAGTGTCTGACATAAGTTATAGTATATCTGACTGCAGCTATAGACTCTGCTCCTTCTGCTAAGCCCTGTCTCATTTCTCAGTATAAAAAAGTGGCAATATGTTCAAAAAGTCATAAATGATGGTGCAAATATGACTAATACCATAATATGTGACTTTTAACACCACAATAGTGGTGTAAATAGGTTATTAAATTCTTCTCCTTTGTGTATTCGAATAATAATATAGTTCTTAGATAGCCAGAGAAGGGGGAGGCGCTAAAAGGCAGGAATAGTTATACAATGTAGCAGAACCACCACTACTGGATTCCTGGGTAGTCGGAACTAGAGATGAGCAAAGTTTTGTAAAATTTGATTTGGCAACTTCACAGAAATTAGCCAAGAAATTTGATTTGTTATAAATTAATTTGTCTCGAATCACTATAAATCAGGTATACCCAGGTCACTCTGCCTTAGTGTACGGCCACACAGAGTGGGAGTGCTGCGGGTGGGTTGCAGCCATGGTGCAGTGAAGAGCAAGAGGCCAATTAGCCTGCAGCTGTCTTTCATTTAATAATGAAAACCACATTTTATAATCCTTCGTCATTGTTAATGGTCGTGCGGCATCTTATTGTTGGGGGACAAAATTCATATTATTGCTGTTCTTGCATGCAGTCTCCTCTAGGTTATTTGACAGTATACATTGAATATTAATCAGCTCTGGCATACCCACTTCTCCAACCCCAGTGCTTTCGTGCCCTACAGGTGGGAGTCTTTTATCTGCAATCTGCTTTTCCTCCTTTTCCACATCATCTAATACCGATGAGAATATGTAATCAGTAACATCCAGCTCCTCCTCTCTCTGCATCTTGCTGACTTTTCTAGGACATGGAGACTTTGAGATTTGGAAGAAGTAAAAGATGATGATGATCATCATTAACACTTGGCCTCCCTAAGGGGTGCAGACCAGATGGTATTGGTTGGCATGCTGGCACTGGAATAATAAAGACTTCCATTGTATTGGTATTAGATTACATATCTTAGTTTATTGCTGATGTAGGAATAAGTAAATGTAGAGAATTAGTCTCCCTGTACTCTCCTGCACTCTTCCTGCAGTCTTCCTGCACTCTCCCTCTCCAATATTCTTCTATTATTCATTTTCAGCAACACTGTTCCTAGCATATGAGCACTTGCCATGTCTCTAAAAAAACGTATACATTAGTGTATCATGCAGGAGGAGAAGGAATTAGTCTTGTTGAATTTCAATATCCTATTCTTTTTTGGGAGATAAGTCATCACCAGAGGTGTCTGATGGCGGCTCCTCCTCTCTCCCAATGAAAACACGTACATGCTCAGCCAAACACAGCCTGTATATGTATGGGAGAGTCGGGAAAGATGGCTGACAGACAAAAAGCGGTCAAATGTTCGCAATTGATGGTAATGAAGTGTCTTTATGGACAGAAAGTCTGTAATATAAGGCACCAATTCAAAAAATAGAATAGTAGCTGTACGTGTTGAAAAAGAGGGAAATAACACAAATTCATTAAACACAACTGTGATTTGTCTTTGGCACAAACCTAATGTCTAATCAATGGCTGCCACTTTTGTCATGGACCTGTCATAATATTTGCTTACCCTTCTTACCTAAGCTGTACAATAATTATAAGATAATATGTCAGTTTAAGCGTTTACTTAGAAATCTGAGAGATTGATTTTATGTGTTATAGTGTTAGCATGATGGAGTAATGGAAATGTGTATTATTGTAATAAAGAGCCATCACTTCATCAAGGTACTGACAAATAATGAAGGCACAAAGATAATCGGGACTATATATAAAGTAGTATTATGTTGATGAAGAATACATTACTTGTGTTACTAGAGGTAATATAAATAAGGGGTTTAACTAAGGTACATTTATTGCAGATAAAACCCTCAAGGACCAGCACAGTATAAGTATAGCACAGGATGAAGTTCTCTTTACTAAAATTGCACTACATGTGGGCACTTCCACTGAGCCGGTATAAGCAGGAGCAGAAATACCGCTCTAAGGGCTCATGAATACAAACATATATTTTTTTCTAAGTATCCATTCCGTTTATTTATGGACCATATGCAGAACCATTTACTTCAATGGGGCCGTAAAGAAACGGAAATTACTTCATTTGTGTGTTCTGTGCCCATATGTTCGCATGGTCGTTAAGCAAAAATTTAAACATTGTCCGCATTACGGAAAAGGATAGGACTCTTCTATTATGGGTCGGCCGTTCCATTCTGAAAAATGCGGAACTCACGCGGCTAGTATCCGTGTTTTGTGGAATGCAAAACAGTGTTCGTGTGCATGAGCCCTAATACACAGTGATACTTCTGCTGTTAAACCTCTTATCACCAGTGTTAAAACCCTTGTACTGTATGCCACAAACATAAATGATACCAGGAAATCAAACAAGTAGTGATTGGTTGAGTCATTCTGGAGAGAAATTACTTTTAATACATATGCAAACTCTTTCAAACAACTACTGAATGTCTTTTCCAAAACTATGTATAGCTTTGTCAAGTTTACATATGATTATGATTGGAAAAATGTGTTGGAAACTCTTTTGGTTTGGCATTCATATAACCATCTGGCCAGTCTTACAAAATCATATGGCATTTATGCTCTTAAATTGGTTGAATTGCTACTTGAAGTCAAAGGACACATTCAATGCAGATGGGAAATGACATTAAATGCCACAGATAGCAGTTGTTTTCCAAACATACTTTTGTGTCTGGTTTCAAAAAGATTCTAATTTGTACTGTGTAAATATAGGGTCAGTTGGCAAAAATAATGTTTTATTCCATTACAGCTATTCTTTTTAAAGACCCTTCTCATAAGTCAAAGAATAGGGCAATAGGTGCCACCAATTACGAGCCAAAAGAGCAAATAGTGAATGCATCTTTTATGTGACATTATATCATGATTTATAGGCTGCAGATCATCTTGGTAAAACATGATAATGCTGCCAACAACTGTATAGAGAAGAGAAATCACAGTAGTCCCCATAAGAGCGCATGATTGCTGCATAAAAATTAGGCTATCACCTCAGCTTAATGATCAGTCAATTATAAGGAACATTCCATTCACCCTGTAATGATCAGTGCATGAGGAACCACAGTGTCAACCAATCGAGTTGACTTTGGGCTAAATCTAAGGGTGTTATCCTTTTAGTCCCCTGGTTTTTATCCTTTAACCCCTATATAGTGCTGGGAAAACACTGGGCATCTATCTCCTGGAATTGTCAAGGTGTGGTTAACAGCTGACACACGCGGTCAGAGATACAGATGGAAAGCACTGAGGGATCAGGCAAAACTCATAGTCAGTAGCAGGCAGAGGTTAGGGCAAGCATAGTTTGTGTGAATCTAAGAAACAATCAAAATGTCAGGCCAGGTAGCACAGAGTAAGTACGGTGATCAGGCATGGGTCAGGTGACTAGAGTAAGAATCTGGTAATCAGGCATAAGTTGGTACATGGGTAGACAGAGCAGATTATAGCACCTTTACAGGATCTAGCAAGCTAATAAACCTATTGCTCAGGCAGTGAGTGATACAAACAGCACAACATATATAGCAAAATCTGATTACACATTAGAGACAACTTTGTAGCTGCACACAGAACCAAGAGGATTAACCCTTGCAATGCTGCATAGTGAGGTGAGGTTCAATGAAGAATAACTATACACAATAGACCCACATCAAGAGTGCTAGAACTGTGAAATACACAGGGTGAGTGGAGCGGCTGCACAAAGTAGTGAGGTCGCTGAATGCACGGGCTTCCAATGTAACACATTCTCAATATTTGCATGGCAATGGTCCATTTAAGAGGACCTTCAGCTACTTATTATTTGAATTAATTTGTAAGTTCATAAATAATGATTATAAAGAATGATCCATTATCCATTAAAAGTTACATCTTGATGCATGTGAAATTTATGCAATATATAGATAATATATGATTCTGTCATCTTTTACTTATCTGCCTGGGCTATCTATCTATCTATCTATCTATCTATCTACCTTTCACTATATCTCACTATAGCTACATATCTTGATAGAAAATGTGTCCTATGCTGGGTCTTCGCAAAATCCAGCTTTTTATAGTTGTATTCAGTATATGTTCGCTTGTCAAGCTTAGAAGGTGAGTGAAAACTCTAGATGTAGATCATTTATACACTGCAGAAGCTGACAAATTCAATACCACATTGCAAATTATGAAGAAGAATTACTGTGCTTTAAAAAGATAAATACGTATAGGTCAAATAGGGCTATAAAGAGCACAGGGTGTATAGCAGGCTCCAGGGAACACACTAACAAGACCATACACCTTCACTAAATAGACTTTCAGATGCATTGAATTGATTTTTCTCAGCTTAGTATCCCGGAGTAATTCTGACTTCTCAAGCATTCAGTATACCTTATATCATTTTGTACACAAAGTAGCTGTAAGGAAGTATATACAGAAAACAAAAGTCAGTAACTTATTGCCTGGTGTCTTTGCTGAACCCAAGCAAAATAGTATTTTCTTCTTTTTCTGTTGTCCGACGACTTTCTATGCCTTTGCATTAATATTAGATGCAACATAATGTACAATAATCTAAAGTATCCAACAAAGCAATGCATGCAATTGTAGTTTGTATATATACCATTATGCCATATTTCTTCGCATGTTCATTTTTGATATTCCCCAAAATTACAATAGTACTGGTCAGAACATCCAAATAACAGGGTCAATCATAGTATCCAGCTTTGTGGCCTCATAGCAGTAACAAAACAACCAGAAGAACAGTAACAGTGAGTACTACAGGGCATACATAATGCAAACTGTAGAGCCAATATAATACCATCCATAGGGGACATATAATATGGGACTATAGATGAGCAAAACTTCGATTTGGCTTCTTTGGCGAATTTCACAAAGAAATTTGAGTTATGACAAATTTCTTTGTCATGAAGCTAATTTCTTCGTAAATAGTGGGCGCAATGACAGGGAATGGTGATGGTGCCACTCCCCATCATTGAATCCCTGAGATGCCACGTTTATAGCTGATCGCACCTGAGATGACCATTAAGGGCTGTCAGGGGTTAATCTGTTAAAAACGAAATAAATAAAAATACTCACCTTATCCATTTGCTTGTGAAGAGTCTGCAGTGGAAATCTTGATGGAAGATCTAGAGATTTTGTGCTCGAAATTTTGCACAAGATATTGAATCAAGATGGCCGCTGCAGACTTTTTGAGTGCAAATGGATTATGTGAGTATGACATTTTTTTACCGCCAAAATTTTGGCTTGCGCCAGAACTAATTTTCCCTGAAATTCGTATCAAAGTCCACTTTGTGCACTTCGATTCGCTCGTCACATCACATGGTCCAATCACATGGTCCATCACCATGGTAAGATGGACCATGTGATTGGACCATGATGTGACGTCATCACAGGTCCTTTAGATCATAGATGCTGCAGGGAAAGAGAGGACAGATCGCGACTACGCGATCAAGTGGCTAAGGTAAGTTAACTTTTATTATTTTTAACCCCTTCCTCTTCATTTAACAATGCATTCTTTATTAAGAATGCTATTATTTCCCTTATAACCATGTTATAAGGGGAAATAATAGAGATTGAGTCCCGTTGCTAAGCAACAATGCGGGAAAATCGCAACGCATCCGCACTTGGTTGCGGATGCTTGCGATTTTCCCGCAGCCCCATTCACTTCTATGGGGCCTGCGTTGCGTAAAAACGCAGAATATAGAACATGCTGCGATTTTCACGCAATGCAGAAGTGATGCGTGAAAATCACCGCTCATGTGCACAGCCCCATAGAAATGAATGGGTCCGGATTCAGTGCAGGTGCAATGCGTCCTCCTCACGCATTGCACCCGCGAGGAAAACTCACCCGTGTGAAAGGGGCCTTAATGTGCTTAGTAAAAGATAGCAGCAGTACAACTGTTTGCCAATGTTATTGGTTTTGTTAGATTACAGTTTCCTATAAATATAACTTTAGATAATAATCAGCCAACATTTAATTATATTACTTAATGAATAAATCCAGGTAATTTCAAAGGGTTCACTTACTTTTTCTGTTTGCAACTGTAGCTTCTCTTATTTTTTTAACTTTAAAGTGATCGTTGCAGATTAGTAGCCACCTAGGCTGAGTCCTGAGTCCGTGGAAAATCCCCATTCAATCTGTTGCAAAATCCACACATCATATAGCTCTTGCTGTAGATCTCGCTGCCGATTTGCTGTAGAATTTACATTTTGCATTACAAAGTCTCAATCCATGGAGAAAATCTGTGACTTTACTGCATAATGAGCATGCTACAGTTGTGAAAATCCCTAGTATGCTCATATATCCATACATTTTTATTTTTTATTTTTAAAACATCCACAGGTATTGTGCTGTAAACTGCCATAAAATGAATGTGATGCAATGTCATGTGGCTTTACATGTTATTTCTATTTCAGAGTTGATCTCTGTTATAAATGAGTTGACTGGAAAAGAGAACTGTCCACCAATGCAGTCTATAATTGCAATTGTAATAGGCTGCCACCCGGGACTTGTACCTTCATGCCCTTTGGTCCAGCTTTCCACTACCTCATTTGCTAAGAATCCGGTTCCTTAGCACAGGTTCTTGCCACCCGTTAGTAAATGGAGATAGGATCAAACAAGGCTTGTCCCTCTCTTCAGGGAACCCATTGCAGCTGCATATTCTTGCAACTCCTTGAGTAGAATATCTCATTAAACAACCCATCAGCAATTAGAAATTGGCTACGTACATGAACATCCTTAGGTCTAGCACTTATCTATGGTAGGTTAGTTTCACATCTGAGTTTATAAATCTGGCAGGCTGTTCAGGCAGTGGCATAGCATAGCCGGATACTGCCGTTCACTGTCGGATCCCATTGACTACAATGTGATTCAACGGGGATCTGACCGTATTCCAGCAGGAGCGCTAGATTTCAGCTAAAGAAAAACACTGTGTGGACAGGTTATTGTCCGACTAAAACATGACTGAAAACTGGTAATGCCAGAACAGCCCAGCCAGAATTAAAAAACGTAGATGTGAAACTAGCCTTAGGGTAGCAGATAAAGGTCCACTCAGCTGAAAAATGCTGATATTCATGTCAATATTCATGAATAAACCCATTGCAAGTATTAAAGGTGTGTTCATTGCACTTTTACATCATGTTGTAAAGAGTTGTAGTGCAGTTCCATCAACAATGTAACTTTGATTTTCCTAGTAGTAAGTCGTTGTGTATATTTTAATGTGGAAGTTGTGTAAGCTCATGTATTTTCTACATCCTATATATTCCTCACATTAAATATTAGTTAACTATGAAAGATTCAGATACTACTCTTACCTTCTAGCTTGCCCGTGGCAAACTGCCACATTCATAAACTTGCTGACATGTTGGCACTCTCTTATCACTATGTACAACCTTCTAGTTATTAGAATATGCAGAGGGTTCTGCACATCCTGACAACGGCAATATAATAACAGGCTGGCTTACACAGATACAGTCATTAAAGATTCTTATGTAAAACTGTTTCCAGCTACATAGCTCAAAGCACTGAAAAGCATTAAGTGCTAATGGATTGCTATTTAAATGCCAAAGAAACATTGATGGGAAATAAAATAATAGGTATCTCTGAAGTTCCAAAAAAGTAAAATGTCATGATCCAGAGTAATTTATACTCTCATAAAATATGCATTCAATGAAGCATATATAATGAGGTTAAAATATGCCAACAGACTGGCTCATCTACGTAAATTAACAAGACAACAAGAAACAACCAAACTACTGATGAAGAAGCCCTAATGAGACCAGGGACGGTTGTCCAAACAAAGCAAACAAAATCATGAAGAACTAGGAAGATTATTTATTTTTATTTTTATTTTAACTCACTAAAGCTTAAACTAAAGCTCTAAACTGCTTTTATTTTTGTAACTAAAGATGTTTTATTTTATTTTCTAATGAAGAAAAGAACTCCAGTTTGTCTGCGGTTTGAAAGCTTTTTATTTCTAAGTAAATGTGGCAATATCACTAGTAAATGTGACGTTTCGGCCCAGTTATGGCCTTCATCAGACTATTGCCGCTGGTATTCAGGTATAAGGGGATGGTCTGTGACCTGGTGATCCACAGGACTGTGCCTGCTCAAGGTATATGTCTCAAGGTATATGTTGCTATTACATGTGTTTACAGGTTTATTTAATGGACAGTAACAGATTCCTGTTAGCATGTACTGTATGGACTAGTTTAAAAGTATTTGGGTTGAATTCTAGAAAATCATGCAATTTAATAGCACAATAATTCACAATAAGATAGTTTGCTTCCTACTTTGCACTGCTTTGTAAAGTAATGGCTACCCTTTACCAGCTGCAATGCAATGAAATCTGAATATTCAGTGGGTATTATGGCCTTTGCATATAAACATATAGGAGGACAGTTATCAAGACGGATATTTTAAATGCTGTTGTTAATCTTTCCCTTGCTTGCTTAAGATGCATCGCAGTTATTTAGAGGCACATGCCTCTTAATATTTGTAGTGCATCTTTGCAGGTCCCTGGAACCAAGTGGAGATCTATGTATGCAAGTGTGCTGGTGTAGATCTTCGCAATAATCTAGGTCAGTTTCCTGGTGTAGATTATAATACATTGCAAAACTTTGCACAACAGTAGCATGCGCCAAGATTTGGGACTTTTGCCGCTACTTCTAGTGCAAAGAGGATAATAAATGTCCCCACTTCTGTATACCATGTACCAATAGCAGGCAAGTAAAAGCTTTATTATATTACAGTGCTGTGATAGTATTATTGCCTTTTGATAATTATAAAGGGCCATCCATCATAAATACTGTCAATTCTAGGGCAAGGGTCTTAAGTAGTACAGAGGAAGTCACTGAACTTACTTTTCTTTGGAAAGATTGAGCTCACAGGCTAGAGTCATACTGGATGATTCTGTCTGTTTTGATGGATGTGCGTTTCCTAATAACGGTAAGATTAAAAAATCACCCTGGCCATGTAGAAGATATTTGAAAAGGTAACTGCTTGGGATATTGGACATCCAAGCATATTCTGCAAGCTTATTTTCAATATCATTTCATATACAACAGATCTTGGGCTAAAATGGTTTTTATTTCAATGGATTCAATTGTTTCTAAACTAGTTGTATGTTCACTTATCATTGCACTAGCTGAATACTGTATTGATTCTGTGCCCTTTAGGTAACCCCTGTATATAGTTATATATGTATTGGAGCACAACTGTCACTTACATCTATCAGAGGAATAAGCTGTCCATGGGCCTTCAGGAAAATTATGCTCTATTATTTCCCATTGGATGACAGAGGAGGTAGACAAGTCTCTTTACTTTAAAGTGCTGTAAAGCAGCAAGTGGCTGAATACATGATGCACATATGATGTTTCTTAGAAGTTCAATGATTGTTCAAGATTTTTTTTAAGGAAACAAGGTGATTTATGCCACCCTAAACTATAAAAATAGCTCTATATTAACTTTATATCTACCATAGTGTCATGTACAACCTCAGTTCTAAAAGGTTGAGATGATGTGTAAAATGTAAATAAAGCAGCATCTCTAAAAAGTTTGCATGGGACATCAAAAGGCTGGAAAAGAAAATGGGGCTACTAAAAAAACTGCTGGAGAAGCATTTTCTACTAAATCATATGACTGATATAAAAAAGCATTTTAGATAGGCAGAGTCTCTCAGAAACAGAGATGGGCAGAGGTTCTCCAATCTGAAAATGTTCAGCTTCTGCGCCATTTAATGCATGCACGCATACTATTGTCTCTTGGCATTTGCTTCGGTGATCGATTGCTGACGGAAAAACTGACGAGGAGTAGGAGGAGTAGCAGGAGCATCAGGACCAGCAGATTATGGGAAGGACAGGCAGTTCCCTTCGGCTGAGGTGTTGGAGCCTTGACTGCCTGAAATCGGGTGCGCGCCACTATGTCAAGCAGCGGTTGCTGCGGCAGGCTGGACCACCAGATCGAAGCCACTTTTTGCCCACGCCATTTTATGGTGACGCTGCATATTTTGACGACTTCACCTTTGCCCTCAGATTCTACATATAGCCACGTTCACCTCCTCCGGCGGCTTAACAAAAACTGCCACACCGTAGAATAGGTGATTTTACCCCCAACACTATGCACTGACTTACTGCTACCGCCACTGCCTCAGTTAACCCATGCACTGCTACTTAGCAAGCAGGTAGGCTCCTGCGATAGCGGAGATAAGCTGCCACCAGAAGTGTCGGGTAGAGGCTTTCTCTGCTCTCCTATAGAATATACATACATGTTTGGGCAAGGTGAATGTGTATATTTATGGGGAGCCCAGATGGAGTCACTAGAGACTGCTATGGGCTGAGCAATCACTCAGCAGACAACTATTGAATGTGTAAGCTCAGCTTTAGAAAATAAGGTTCTCTTTTACTCCTGATGACTCCACTTGGTGTAACAAAGTTCTTTAATGTATGACTACTATCTGAATTTGAGGTAGCATTTAATGAGATTTAATATCTTCAGAATATGAAAAAGGCTTTGTCAAGGATTTTAATATTACTGGCTAATCCATAGGACAGGCTATTAATATCAGATTGACAGGGTTCCAATACCCGCATCTCTACCAATCAACTGTTTCTTTGTAGTTCCAGTGCCCTAGTTGACAGAGCTGGTAACTACAGTGCTGCTCCCATTGGGCTTAATGGGAACAGCGCTGCAGTAATCAGCTCTGTCCATTGCACAGTGGAGGAGCTGTGTAGTTCTGATGCTGATTTCCAGGACTGAAACTTCGAGGTAAGACCTGTTTTACAGGGATGTGCTATGTCGGATACCGACCAATCTGATATTAATGGCCTATCCTGAGGATAGGACATCAGTATCAAAATCCTGAAATACCCCTTTAAAGATTTGCTGCGCTAACTGTCCAACTGGCTCTCTGGTAAATAACTCTTCCCCTATAGTTAAAAATAATTTATCTCAAGAACTAGTTAGCAAATAGACCTCACTAATACTTCTGACAATGTTTCCTATGGGGACCTACTAGGGTTGTGATTCTTTGACCATTGTCCTATAGTAGAGACTTCTGCTTCCCTGTAGGTCTTGAATGTGTTCTATGTTGGGGATCTCTTGCTTTGCTTAATTCCAATGTTTATGTAAGTACAAATGATGCGTACTAAAGAAAAACACCCCCTGACTAAGGAAAACATGCAGTTTTTACAAAACACGTTGGATAGTTTTTTTTTATTCCCAGTGGCTTCCATAGCTCGAACATCAGATGGAAGAAGTATCACCGGCCAGGGTGTTTTTTTCCCGAGTACACATCATTTATGCTTACACAAGGAGAATTTTGGAATTAAGCAAAGCAAGAGATTCCCAGCATTGAACACGCACAAGCCCGACAAGAAAACAAAGTCTGTATTACAGAACAACAGAACAGAGCCAAATCTTCAATAAAGAGATTGATCAGAAGCCTCCTCTGTCTGAGCAGCCATCAATATCCACCACTCTACAGGCAATTCTGGCCAGGGGGTATTAGGATCTGTAGGTGTCTTGAGGTTATCCTACAGACCACCCCCAGTGAAGTGAGTCAATACTTTTTATTTTATAAATTTATTGTATTGGTTTATTCTAGGGACCTTTCATTTATATTTTTTTTATTATAGATATTTATAGATACCCACCTCTGCAGTTTTTCCACATGTTTTATCTGTTTCATATCTACATATTTAGTTTGCAGCTACCTATTTCATGCACTTAGCTAGGAAGGAATATCCCTCTGATCACCCTCCGGTGATTTGGTCCATCTCCTGAACTACTGATGCACTTGTTCAATTGTTACTAGCAAATACTATTTTCCATCCATACGATTTTCGGGGTACCTACTTATTCCAAAAGGGACTGGCACTTATTTTGGGGTTGACAGAAAATGGTAATGTGTCTGAGCATGGTTACACAGTAACGAGCTCATCCCTTACCAGTTTTCTACTGCACTTTCTATTTACAGGACAACATTCAGACATTGAAGAACCACAACCCCAGTAAACGGTGTCTGAAGTGTTAGTTGGTCTATTTGCTAAATAATTCTTGAAAGCAGTTATTTTCAACTATGGGGACAATAGTTATTCACCACAGAGCAGAGCTGCTAACCAGAATATTAAATTTTTCTGGACAACTTATCCCAAAATCACGGACAGACAATATTTTTATGGACAAATAGGGAAACCTTAATGAATGATAACAATTACAAGTCATATGAGTGTATAGCTCAATATTCCTTTAACACCTTATTACCAGCATTTACTGTGAGCTGTAAAATGATGATAATTGCCCCCAAAATAATTTAGTTAACTACCACAAGCTTCAAAAAATTATGGACACATCTATTTTTTTCACGGACATAGGAAAAAAGTTGGCTATTTTTACAGACTGTCCAGAAATTTCTGGAAATCCTGCCACATAGCCAGTTGGTGTGACATTCTACATCCTTATTCAACAGTCTCTTACACACCAGTTAGCAGAACTGTTATATGCCTTCAGCACCATTGGTTAGGACATAGCAGCAGCATCAGTGCTATTATCGTTTATTGTTTCCCTTTAAAAATGTCTTTATTTATTTTTCACTGTTAACAATTGTAAAATGGATGCTTCACCAGGATATTTGATACGTGCCTGACAAGTGTGAATTCTACTCCAAATATAAGCATTTTATATGACTGGACCCCTTTACACATTGTCATGATATCTTTTAATATTTAGTCATGTACAGTATAATCATCTAGTCCTCGTGTTTTATTACTATGTGAGAGAAGTAAAGGCCTTGGTGCCAATAGCAACCATTCACAATGCAGCTTTCATTGTGTATAGAAGATTTAGGGATAAAAACTGAGCTCTGATTACTGAGGACATCAAGGTCAATTTCTCTGTCAAACAGTTTTGATAAATGAGGCTCCATAATTTGTCTAAGTAAAATGCCACTGAAAATGATAGCAAGATAAATAACATGTGTTTTTGCAAATGTCTGACTCATAGAAAACTGCGAACTGCCATCAAGTTCTACTGTTTATTTTCAGCTGGACATTATTTTATTGAATCAGTACATATTATACCATATTTGTCTTCAATCTGCTGCCAGCTGTTTCCTTAAAATTGCTGACAAAAATATTATAATTGCATTATTTTATCAGACTCCAGTTTAGCCACATGCAAATTATAAAACATGTCATATACTTGTCTTTTTTGTGTACAAGAAAAGGCATTTCAGTTGGGAGTGAGAAAGTTGCGAACTGCACTGGGGCGGTATCTGGATTTTGCAGACCCCATAATGAATATGGTTGTGTGCATGTAGCCTAAAACAGAAGACTACTGCTGTGGAACCAACTCAGCTCCTGAGCAGGGAGCCATCTTTAAAAATTATACATCTGCTGTACATGTATGGTGAATGTCCTACCCTTAAGGCACCTTTACACAAGGTGATGATCGGTAGGATTGAGCGACGAATGAGTCGTTTCTTGGTGTAGTGAACATTTCAACAATGACCCTTTAGACGTGCCAATTATCGTTACGAAATCATTATTTTGATCGCATATTCCATCATTTGTAAAGCAGACAGATGCACTTACTGAAGTGAAATTTGAGTGGTGTGTAGTGAACGATTCCTGTTTACAGGTTTGAAATCGTTTATGATGATTTTTGTGCCCATATAAACAATTGAACCAACGAGAAATCTACCGATTGTCAGTTGACATCATTCATTGCTTTTACAATGCTCTATAATCATGCAGTTTTGCTTAATTTAGTGATAATATACACAATAATCAGCTTGCAAGTTCCCTTTAAGCCACAGCTTTCCAGGTAGTGGAGTGTTCCCTTCATAGTTTTCTGGGCATAGCACAATACATAGATGTGGCTCTGCCTGGTACTGATCTCATTGCACTTCAGTCTCATTCAAGTGAATAGGTCTGAAGTGCAGTACCAAGCAATGCAGTACCAGGCACTGTATATTGTATATGGCAATATATTGTAATAAGTGATGAGTGGAGTATTAAAAAATTAGATATGGCTGCTTTGCTGAATTTTACAAAATAATTTGCAAATTAGTTTGCCACAAAGCTCATTTCTATGTAACTGGTGGGTGCAATGGCAGGGAGTAGCGATTGTGCTGCTCCTCATCAATGTATCCCTTAGATGCCGCATTCATACCTGGTTGTGGCATCTGACGGCAATATTACAGCCTCAGCCATCTTGGATTTATCCATTTTCCAGTGTACTTAGTGCAGGGAGAGACGTTAGCAGGTGCTAGGAACAGAGCTAGGAAAGACTTGAAAACTTATATTTTGCTCAACACAAGTTCAGGGAAAGAGCATTAGAAGTGTAGGGAAAGGATAGGGAGAAATTAATCCTCAGTATTGAAGCAGAACAGGGTCCAATAGGGTGTTTTCAGCCTGGGTAATAGGAACAGTCCTATTACACCTTGCTGCACTGCGGATCCAAATTGCCATTATACTGCTGCTCATTTCAGGTTTGCAATACCTCTGTAAGGGTACTTTCACACTAGCGTTAAAGTTAAAAACGTTTCAGTTTTGTCCTAATGCATTCTGAATGGAAAGCATTCCGTTCAGTATGCATCAGGATGTCTTCAGTTCAGTCACTTTTACGGTATTTGGCCAGAGAAAATACCGCAGCATGCTGCTGTACTTTGTCCGGCCAAAATTAGGGAACACTTGCCTTAATGCCGGATTCGCATTATTTTCCATTGAAATGTATTAATGCCGGATCCGGTACCAAGTGTTCCAGAAAACGGATCCAGGTTTCTGGTCTGCACATGCGCAGACCTTTAAAAATGTGAAAAAGATAAATACCGGGTACATTTTTCCCGATGACACCGGAGAGACGGATCCGGTATTTCAATGCAATTGAATCCGAAAACAAATGGTATCCATTTGCACATGGATTTCCGGATCCAGTTAGCAGTTCTGGAAAGGGAACTGCCTGCTGGATTCCTCTTATGCTAGTGTAAAAGTACCCTTATTCCAGCAAACCATTATTGTTATTGGGGTCTAATTAGCCCTTGTGCTGTGCAGTCATATATATGTTCTAAAGCCTTTTTTGGCATGTATTAGGCGGGTGGGGGTGGAAAGGAGCTTATTAGCCGTTGTGTGTTGAAATGAGAAAATTACAGCCCTTTTTGTCGTGTATTATTTGAAAAAAAAGTATTATTTTCCTTTCACGGCCGCAGTTATATGTTCTAAAGCCTATTTTTGGCGTGTATTGGTGGAGAATAAGAAAGAAGGCTTATTTTAGCCTTTGTGTGGTGTAGTGAAAAATGTAAGCCCTTTTGGAGTGTAGAAAAAAAGTGGAAAAAAACTTAATTTGCCGCTCACGGCCGCAGTTATATGTTCTAAAGCCTTTTTTGGCATTTATTAGTGGGGAGAAAAGAAAAGGGCTTATTAGCTGTTGTGTGGTGAAGTGAGAAAATTAAAGCCCTTCATGGCGGGTATTAGTGGCAAAAAATACCCGCAGTTATATGTTCTAAAGCCATTTTTGGGCCTTTATTAGTGGGGAAAAATAAAAGGGCTTATTAGCTGTTGTGTGGTAAAGTGAGAAAATTAAAGCCCTTTTGGAGTGTATTAGTGGCAAAAAAAATATTATTTGCCGTTCACGGCCGGTTATATATTCTAAAGCCTTTTTTGGCATGTATTAGTGGGGAAAAAGAAAAAGGGCTTATTAGCCATTGTGTGGTGAAGTGAGAAAACTACAGACCTTTTTGGCGTTTATTAGTGGCAAAAAAAAAATTATTTCCCGTTATATGTTCTAAAGCCTTTTTTGGGCGTTTATTAGTGGGACAAAATAAAAAGGGCTTATTAGCTGTTGTGTGGTAAAGTGAGAAATTGAAAGCCCTTTATGGTGGGTATTAGTGGCAAAAAAAAACTTTATTTGCAATTCAAAAGCCGCAGTTATATGTTCTTTAACGCTTTTTTGGGCTTTTATTAGTGGGAAAAAATAAATAGGGCTTATTAGCCGTTGTGTGGTAAAGTGAGTAAAGGAAAGCCGTTTTTTTGGCATGTATTAGTGACAAAAAAAAAATATTATTTTCTATTCACGGCCGCAGTTTTTTTTTGCGTGTATTAGCGGGGGAAAAAAAGGGGCTTATTAGCCGTTGTGTGGTGAAGTGAGAAAATTAAAGCCCTTTTTGGCATGTATTAGTGGCAAAAAAAATATATTATTTGCCGTTCACGGCCGCAGTTAAATTTTCTAAAGCCTTTTTTTGGCGTGTATTAGTGGTGGGAAAAACAAAAAGGGCTTATTATCCCTTTTGTGGTGAAGTGAGAAAAGTAAAGCCCTTTTTGGCATGTATTAGTGGCAAAAAAAAACTTTATTTGCCGTTCACGGCCGCAGTTATATGTTCTAAAGTCTTTTTTTGGCATGTATTAGTGGGGAAAAAGGGCTTATTAGCCGCTGTGTGGTGAAGTGAGAAAATTAAAGCCCTTTTTGGCAAATAATAATTTCCTTTTTATTTACTTATTTGATCAAACTATGTCAGACAGAGAAGTGACAGCCCCTGCACAGGGGAGGGGCACAGGCCTAAACGTTTCTGGCTCAGGCACAGGTCACAGCAGAGTAAGGGGGCATAGCATCAGTGGTCACTTCGAGAGGCCTGAGCTCCCAGTGTCAGCTAGTGGTTGTGTCTTGACCAGCAACCCAGCAGTTCTTGAGTGGTTGACTCGATCTTCGACGCAAGTCACTTCAGACACCCCCAACCAAGAGTTTGTGGGTTCGTCAGACACAACCCTTAGTTGGCATGGCCCGGGAGCAGGCCATGTGCCCTCACCTGTCTTCAACCTGCCTTTGTCCTTTTCTGTTCTCAGCCAGAGAAGTACTATATGCTGTGGGCTCAGCTCCACTATACAGCAAGGAGGAGCAACTAGAGGACAGTCAGCAGCTACTGCCCAGCCAAGATCCTGAGGAGAAATCCGCCGCTTCCTCCGGTAGACGGGCAAGTAGTGATGAGGAGAGTAACTTGGGAGCCGGTGTTGCAAGCGGTCAGACTCCTGACCCATAGACGGTTGAGGAGGATATCAGTGACGTGCAGACAGTACTTAATGATGATTATTTAGCTGATTGCAGAAAGGAGCCTTGTGATTAGGGGCTTCATCATCCTCGGGAGAAAGGGGTGGCAGCTTGTGCGTGAGGCAGAGGTGGAACCAGCAATTCGGTAGCGTGGCTCAGAGTCAGCAGGGTGGCAGCAGTGGAGGTCGGGAACCAAATGTGTGCAGGGTAGACCACCCACTACTGGCTCGGAAAGTAGTGGTGCAGGGATTCACGGAGGCAGTGGCGGTAACAGTCAGTCAGTGTGGAGTGTTGGGGTAAAATCACCTACTAGGCAGTGTGGCAGTTTTTGTTAAGCCGCGGAGAGGTGAACATGGCCATTTTTCCAATCTTTGGGCAGAAGATGAAGCGTAGCCCGGGTGCCAATTATGGCACCAGGGCCCTGCGTCAACATAAAGTGGCCTTGGAGAACCGTGGCTCCAATGTGGTGGTCCAGCCTGCCGCAGCAACTGCTGCATCACCCAGTGGCATGCACCCAATTTCAGGAAGTCAAGGCTCCACCACCTCCGCCGAAAGAAGCTGTCTGTCCTTCCATCATCTGATGCTCCTGCTCCTCTTCCTCCTTGAAGTTGTCACAGAAGCTGAATGTGCTCCTGGCCAAGTTGCTCGTACTTCTGTTCCTCCCTTTTCAAGTGGTGGACTCTGCACCTTTCAGAGAACTGATGGCTTGTGCCGAGCCGAGGTGAAGCAGAAGTCCAAAGCCATCTTTTCTTTGCCAAAAAGGCAGTACCAGCCCTGCAAACATATATAGAACATAGGTTGGGCTAGTCCTTGAGCCTGTCTGTGTCTGCCAAAGTGCACGGCAGCACTAACGTGTGGAGCTGTAACTATGGTCAAGGAAAATATATGTCCTTTATGGCCCACTGGGTGAATGTGGTTCTTGTCCAGCCAAACCAGCAACTTGGCCAAGTGACGCCGCTTGCGCCTCCACGTTCTCATGACGTTGATCATGCGACCATATCCGCCTCTGCCTCCTTATCCTCCACCTTGTCCTCAGCCTCCACTGCAGGGACAATTCACAGTGCCCACCAGCATACCACATATGCAGGGCACAACGGTGTCACGCTGTTTCGCACCTAGTTTGCCATGGAGAACGAAGTCACACAGTGGAAAACTGCTCTGCGTCCTTCATTGCACAAGCAATGTGTAGTGAAATGGGTGGTTTTTCTACACATGTGACAGGAGAAGAGGAGCAGGAGCAGCCGGAGGAGCAAAAGGGAGTTGAGGAAGACCAGGAAGATGACCCAGAAACACCGTGGCAGTATACAGTGGAGTTGGAGGCAGGGAGTGCCTCCAAGTCACTTGCGCAAATGGCCCGATGCATGCTCACTTGCTTGCGTAGTGACAGCCGAATTGTCACCATTCAGCAGAGGGATGACTACTGGCTCTCCATGATGTTAGACCCTCGCTACGGGTCCAAATAGGGGCTTTTTACACCCGCTGAGAGGGAGGATAAACTGAAATGCTATTAGGATATTCGCAATCAACACTAAGGGGTAGGCAACTTTCCTATTGGTTGCTAGGGATGTTGCTAAGTGCCGATATACGCGATAAATTCACAATAAATTCACGATTAGAATATTTGCGATCAACACTATTCGCGAATACGAATGTATAGCACTATATTCTAAATATTCGCAAATTCTCGACGTGGCGATATTCGCGACTGAAATTCGCAACTCGAATATTCTTGCTCAACACTGTTCCTTAATCACTGGCGAGATAAATACAGAGGGTTATTAAAAGGGTTGGTGAGTTTGGCTACTTTCACATCTGCATTTTCTTTTCCGGCATAGGATCTTTATACTGCAGGATAACGCTTTAGTTTTGTCCCCATTCATTGTCAAAACTAAATGCATTCTGTTCTGTTCTGTTCTGGTTGTGTTCCTATGCCAGACAGAAAAATTCTGCAGGCAGTGTTTTTCTGTCTGTCATGGGGTGTGGAGCAAGAGGGATGAAACATAACGTAAGTCAATGGTGCTGTTTTCTCGGACACAAAGGAAAACAGATCCTGCGCCCATTGATTAACAATGTTTTTAGTGCCGGATCCGTCATGGCCATTTTAGAGAAAATACAACCAGATCCGTTCATAACGGATGCAGCCGCTTGCATTATCAGGCAAAAACGCAGATGTGAAAGTAGCCTACTTGTGACCAAAGTGTATGTAAGATGACAATATTGCACTTACGAACACAGCCTTTGTTGATATTCTGTGTTGTTTGCTTAATTTCATAAGCCATAACCCTTATCAGACAAATTTTCTGTGCTGTCCACATAGAGGTCATGTTCATATGATGGCCACTGATGGAAGGTGACCAGACACATCACTCAGCCCCATCTATTCTAACACATAGCATCAGCATTAATGGTGTATTAAAGGGAACCTGTTGGTTTTGCACATGGTGTCTGAGCTGAAGGCAGCTTATTATAGAGCAGGAGGAGCTGAGCAGATTGACATATAGTTTAGTTTTGTGGGAAAAGATTCAGTAAAATTTGTAGTTTATTAATTTATATCCCAACAGTACAGATAACAGGTGTAGTGTATCTGAAGTGAGGAGACATCACATGGAGGTGATTTGCCTGGTCACATGACCCTCCATCAGCAGCCATTTTAGTACCAAGACCTCTGTGTGGACAGCATAAAAGACTTGGCAAACAAGAAAATGGCACAGACTATATTAATAAGTGCCATATAATCATCTTACATACACATTGGTCAACAGTAACCAGAAAGTGACCATCCTTGGTAAATATTTGTCCATCAACCTTTAAGCCAAATGGCAGCATATTTTTATGCCATTTTGGTGGAAAAGAAAAGGAACCTTTCCTGTAATATGCTGCCCTTTAATTGAGGATAGAAAAGGGGTAAGAATATGTCAACGCTTACACGATATCTTTCTATTTAATCAATGGGGCTATAAGAGACATGTACATAGGGGCAAACTTCCATAGACCCTACAGGGAAAATTTCCAGTGGGCCAATGCCCAGGGGCCTCCTCATGGCCATTGGCCAGGTACATAATAATCTGATGCTTTCACCATTAAATAATACTAGAAGCATAGGTACTTACGTACCTGGCCAGCAGCCGTAGTTGCCCTCCTTAATTCAAGTGTATCACCGTCAGTATGGTAATAGGGCAGTATTATGTTTGCTGGGGTGGTATTTTTGTGCTGCACTATGGTATTACTGGCATTGTCTACTTCTGTTGTCCCTGCCTACTTGTGGCTTGTGTTGCCCTGCCTTCTGTCAATTAGAATCGCCTACAACATAGGGCCACTTGTAGTTTTTTTTTTTACAGGGCTACTTTAAGTGGGTTCTCTGAGAATTAAGAAAATGAAAATACTTAAATTACTTTATTATAAATGTATTCTCAAATACCTTCGTTATTTATAATAGCTCATTTTGTCTGGGGAGCAATCATCAAGGGAAACAAAATGGCCTTAACACTAAATCTGTCCTGATCACACATGAGGACAAGTTACTTTACAACACTGAGGTAAAGAGATCCTCATCCTTCTCTCGTACTCTACTTGTCTGGGATTATGATCCTGAATACAGGTGAATCTCTGTGGGAATGGAGATGATGAGGAGACATGACATGATGGTGAGGTGTGGCTAATGAGCAGCAGCATTTACTGTATATGTAGTCTACCTTACAGCAACACATTACCACAGTCTGTCCTGTCTGTCCTCCCTGTACTTCATGTCTCCTGATGAACTAAATTCCCCAGACATTCAGCTAAAGTTAAGGATCCCTGACAAGTAGAGAGGAGGAGGATGAGGCAGCACTTTACCTCAGTGTTATAAAGTAACTTGTCCTCATTTGTGATCAGGACAGGTTTTGTGTTAATAGAACGGCAGCCATTTTGTTTTCCTGATGATTGCTCCCCAGACAAAACAAGCCATTATAAAAAATGAAAGATATTTGAGTATATATTTAAAATAAAGTAATATTTAAGTATTTTCATTTTCTTAAATCCTTAAGAACCCCTTTAAGTTCTCAGTCTGCCCCTGGGTGTATAAATAAAGTGCTGCATTGCTTTCAGAAACAGCACTACTTTTGGCAGTTTCTGGTATTGCCATTTGAGAAAACAATTATTATGAATTCCAATGAATGATCAAATTTTAGCTATATTATAATGGACGTTTTAAATCTTTTACATGAATGTGAGGTTTATTTACTTGAATATTTAGATCTAATCTCTTTTTTTAATTTATTCTCATTCTACAATAAAAAAACATGTATCTGAGGATGGGAATTGTTAAAAGTAACAATAATATGATGCTAGAATGTAGTGGCCTGTGTCTTTAATACATTAAACACCCAGAAAACACTCCTAGCTTGTGTATATATAAGCAGGCAAGCACAGTGAACATCAAGGTTAATGGATTTCTCTGCACCAGGAACTTTTATGCTTCAGTCTAAACTGTTATTTTACTATATCCCTGCCGATTTACAAATTAACCTGCAGTCGGCTGCTCTGAGGAGATAGCTTTGTTCCATAAATATCAAGAAATTCATATGGCTGTAATGTTTGTAGGTGGCAAATTTCATTCTATACTACCATTACCTGTTCCCATAATTAATTAGAAAAGGCTATTTTATGGACAGAGACGTGAGTGCAGCTCATCATATTTGCAGATGCTCAGGCTCTGATGAGGAATTTATATTTTTGCTCCTATCAAAGGTAAAGTCTGGATTTGACTTTTTCAGCTTAAAATGAGCCAATGATTTTGTGCTGAATGCATTTCTCATATTAACGTGTGTTATAATTTGCTAATAAACCTGCATGTTATATTATTATTTATATGTTTAAGACCCTTTGCATGTACTCATCAATTCAAATAAAAGCAGGTGAAGAAACAAACCCAGGATCCCCAGGGCTCATGAAACATAAATACGTTTTCAGTGTACCAAGAATTGGATATGAAGTGCCAGGAGGATAAATAGCCAATGTCATTTACTTAATAGGACTGTTGTGCGTTGGAATATAGCAACAGCTGCAACTTATGCTGGAGGGACTATATTAATCAGACAGCAGATGGCGCTGTGTTCACTATTAGTGTTTACTAATGTGTAGTTCCTCTAGTCTCTATGTTCTCTATGATTTTCATGTGACAGTTACTTCTGCATCCAGGGAATAGCTATAGGGGAAGCAGGGGAAGTAGCTGTTTTGGGGCCCAAACTCAGAGGGGGCCCACCCAGGAGCAGGACTACAAAGATTTTATTGTCAGGGCCCCCACAACCGTATTTTAAAATGATATTATATACAGAGGCACTGTAGGAAAAGGACAGAGTGGCTGCCAGGCCTTGTCTGAGAGACCGATCTTGACTAGACACGGGAGGAGGGGTTGTGCAGAAGTTTTCTGTGGGGCCCAGTCATTTTTAGTTACGCCTTTACCTGTATCTTTCTTTTTGATAATTAATGGTTGTTGTTTGTCCCAAGTAAAGATACTTTTACATCTGTATTTGGGTGTTCCGGCTGGCAGTTCTGGCAAAGAATGATGGATATTGGCCAGACAAAAACTGTTGTGTGCAGTGTTTTTTTTTGTTCGACCAATTCATGGCATATTTGCTGGTTAGCGGTCAGATCTCTGCCAGACCTCATTATAGCCAATAGGGTCCAGCAGGCAGGTGGCAGTGTACTGGAACAGCCTGCCGAGGGCTCTGCTGCAGATGTGAAACTAGCCTAAAATCAGCGTTTTCTCTCATAGTGTTTGCAATCTGATACTTCTTCTCAAAGCTGACTATTGCAACATGATAGTTGTTGGTCTTCGTTCCCATCACTATAGGGCCTACTGATTTAATTTATGGGCCCCATATGCATATATACACATTTTCGACCGTCTTACAGTTTGAAATACAAACAACCCATTGCACCATACCCAGTGAGTGCATAATTGCAGAAGCAGAAAAACAATTTTGGATATAAATATTATCATATGAATGTGTAAAAACTGATAGAAATTTCTTAAAGGAGTTTTTGAGAGCACTATACACCAGTCCAAGATGATTGATTTCAGCACTGCCACTCTGGAGTCCACTGCCAGTTATTTTTTTAATGTTCTGCAACAATCACATGCTCATCTACTCTTCCGCTGTAGCCAATTATTGCAGTAGTTATATTGTACCTAGAATATAAAGGGAGAATTATTAAACGTGCAAAGTAGAACTGACTTGGTTGCCCATAGCAACCAATCAGGTTCCACCTTTCATTTTATAAATGAGCTATAAAAATGAAAGAAATAATTTTACTGGTGGCTATGGGCAACTAAGCCAGTTCTACTTTACACCAGTTTGACAAATCTCCCCATAATATTTTTTCAGATTTTGATATTTCTGATTTCTCTTGGATGCCATATAAATGATTAAATTGCGTAAGCCCTATTTATTCTAGTTAAAGAGAATGTGTCAGAAAATGACCTGTTGTTTAAATCATGTTTCTATGCTTAACATATTTTTAAAGAATTTTTGATGATGTTAATTTTATTTTGTAGGACAATATTTATATTTAAAGCAAAATCATAAACTCCTGCAGTTGTTGCATTGGCCACTAAATCTAATAATAGGTGCCACTTCTTGGTCTGTACAGATCACTTTACTATAGTTATCTACATATATGTCATTCTAATCCTGCCTATAATGATACCACCTCTGGATATAGATAAGCCAGTATCCACCATTCACCATAGGTGAGTATCAAAGAGTATCTATTATTTCCTTGTACAATGACCTCTGCACAGATCACAGAACATGCCCAGAAAACTCTCCCATGTGTTTATGGCAATTATTTTAATTTTTCTTTTTAAATACTATTAAGAACAGCTAGGGCAAGATGGCAGCCCCCATAATAATGTTCAGGAAATAGAAAATAAAACCAGGTTAGAAAAAAGGATATGTGCCACTATCTGGTTTTAACTGACAGATAACATTTTTGGTGACATATTTCCTTCCACCAAAATGTTATTCTCTGACCTGCTAGAAAGGTACATGATGTAATCTGAAGTGAATGTTATTTTCTTACGAGTGTCTGTATTTGTGAGTTATGCCTCCTTTATGCTTCTCACCTGTCTCATGTAACCAGCAATCAGACTCTCCAACTGACACAGCATCTTATGTGTGGACAGGAAGTCAGCTTCTCTATGTATTCCTATGGTCGCCTCACTCTCAGTCATATAGGAATGAATAGAGACGAAACTGACTTCCTGTCCTGTGTCAGTTAGAGATCAGAGAGTTGGGCACATGACATCACTTTCTAGCAGGTTTAGAAAATAAAAATGTTGCTGGGAGTTCTAATTTAAGGCTAGTTTCACACTTGTGTTAAAGCAATCTGGCAAGCTGTTCTTGCAGAGTTCTATTAATTCGGCATAGCTGAATAGAGGCAAGTGCGATCAAGTGTGAGTAGCCTTACACATATATGACTCAGATGGTCAGCCACCTCTGCTACCTGTGTAGTCTGCTACCCGCTACCTATGTATATCTTGAAGCAATAAGGTTATGCTTTTATCACTAAAATTGAAAATCTATATAAGCATTATTGATAGTAATAGTACAAATGCAAATATGCCAATAGATTTTTTTACTTGACGTACAGTTTTTTCTATTAATTTGACTTGTTCCTATTTATTGTTAAGAGGTTTTCCTATTCCCTTTATAATTTCAATTTACTTTGTCTATATCAACATTTAATCCAATCTATAATGTGCCCCTTCGCCTTCTGCCTTCTATTTTTACTTTTTCTCTACCTTAAAAACCTTTTGTCTTATTATGATTAGTTTTGCTGTGGGGCAATAAGTTAACTGGTAACTCAATTATCCTTACAGCTGTTAAGGCTATGAAGGTTACCTTTGAAACATCTGTCAAAAGAACCTTCAGAGAAGGTGAAAAGATTTCCTGAAAAAGATGGACCTATTAACCCCTTTAAGACAAAGCTATTTTTTACCTTCAGTCACAAGCCAGATTTTCTCGTGACACATTGTACTTTATGTTAGTGATACATTTGAGCTAATATGTTTAACTTTTATTTATAAAAAATCCAAAATATGCAGAGATTTTGGAACAATTTGAAAATTTTCAAAATTTAAATGTCTCCAGTTTTCTGACAGATGTACCTCACAAAATAGTTATTTCTTTAATATTTCCCATATGTCTACTTTATGTTTGCATCATTTTGTAAATGTTATTTTATTTTTAGGACGTTAGAAGGATTAGAAGTTTAGAAGCAAATTTAAAAACTTTTCAGAACATTTCCAAAACCCACTTTTTAAGGACCAGTTCAGTTATAAAGTTATTTTGTGGGACTCATAGTAGAAACCACCCATCAATACCCCATTTTAAAACTACACCCTCAATTTATTCAAAACTGATTTTACAAACTTTGTTAACCCTTTAAGTGTTCCACCAGAATTAAAGGAAAATGGAAGTGAATTTTTAAAATGTCACCTTTTTGCAGATTTTTCCAATTAGATCAATTTTTCCTGCAACGCAGGATGGGTTAACATCAAAATAAACCTCAATATTTATTACACTGATTCTTAAGTTTACAGAAACACCCCATATGTGGTCATAAAGTGCCATATGGGTGCACAGCGAGGGCTCAAAATGGGAGGAACGCTGTATGGCTTTGGAAGGCAGATTTTGCTGGAATAATTTTCAGGCACCATGTCGCATTTGAAGACACCCTTAGGAACCCCAACAGTGAAAAAACACCAAAAGTGACCCCATTATGGAAAATACACCCTCAAGGAATTTTTCTAGGGCTGGACTTAGCACTTTGGCCCAATAGCCATTTCATAGGATTTAGACAAACTTGGCAGTGAAAATGAAAAATTCCAAATTTTACTAGAATATCTCGCGTAGAAGAGTGGCAATACGGCACTGAAGGGGTAAATTTTGGGAATGAGGCACAGAACTGATGATGACAGATGACAGGCTGATGACAGAACTGATCTGTGTCACTGATTGGAGCACAGAAGAGCGGCGTTTCGGCACTGAATGGGTTAATACTCTGTGGTGTGTGGATTTTGACAGTAGCTCCTTCTCTGATCACTTTTCTGACAGGAATTGGGGCGATCAGAGAAGGAGAGTACACATAGTTCCTGCCTAAACAGTGTCAATGCACTATGATTAGTCCCTCTGCAGTAATGGAGCAATCACAGCGATCGCCGACCGTGTGTGCTGTGATTTATTCCCGACGGCGTCACTGGTTGCCCAGCAACCTCCGAGTGCCGGCTTCACTGAACTGTCAGTGGATCGCTCAGTGCAGTGACAGTGTAACCGAATCATGTACATGCATGTGGGAATGCGGTAAGGCACCACATTCCCCCAAGTACATGTACGTGTTCTGTCTTCATACACGTTCACGCAGTGTGCAGTCTGACATTCAGCATAAACCATTTCTGTTTTCCAAATAAGGGGACTGTTCTTTGTAGTCTAACTTTATTTGTAAAACAGGAGTATTTGAGGTAAAACTATAAGAATACAAATAGCAAGCATACTAATAAAGCATAGAATAGCATGCACTGTAACATTTGCATAACAATGAAGCACTGAACACTGAAGCTGGGCAGAACACTCCCCATCTGGCGTCAACAGACACCACCACTAGATCCTTCATTCTTAGCCACCCATTTTGGTCAATGATGAGATTTGAGTTGGTGGTCCGAAGTCACTGTACGTAGAACAGATACTTCAGGTCGGATTTCCTCATCCGCATCTGGGTCTACCAATTCGAACATGTTGGATCCGATGCTGCAAGACGTCAAACAGTACAGGAATGCCGGACCCGTAAACCATGTTGTGTCCTTAAGGTGGCTTGGTGCAACAGATCTAGTCACGTGGTCCGTAGGATTATGCTGTGTGGGCATGTAGTGCCACTGTTAAGACAAGTGGATCTCCTGATCCTTAGCACTCGATTGCTGACATAGACATAAAAGCGTCTGGTTTTATTGCAAATATATCCTAGGACTACTTAGCTGTCCATGTAAAACTCAACTTCCTTGATTTCCAGTTTCATTCCTGCCGTTATAAGTTCAGCCAACTCCACTGTAAGCACAGCAGCGCAGAGTTCAAGAGTGGGAATCGTTTGTTTGCGAAGTGGCGCCAGTTTGGTCCGGCTCATGACAAATACTTTATGGCATTGTCTTTTTACATCAATGGTCTTTAGGTACGCTACGGTTCATCTAGGTCTGGCCCAGGTACTTGGCTGTGTTTCTCGGATTTCGAAACTCCAAGGCTTCTAGAAATTCTGCTTTGGCCACTGTGGCTGCCGCTTCTTTCTCTGAGGCTAGTTTCTCCAGCTATGCCTGCAGGCATGCTGTCTCTTCTTCCAGTAACGCTCTCTTTTCTTAGTAACGCTCTCTATTTTTCCTTTGATGCTCTCTCTTTCTTTAGTTGCCTCTTTTGTGCAGCAAAGGAAGACCTTACTTTTTGAACCTCAGCTTCTGCACGGGCGAGAGCAGCCTTTTCTCTTATTGAGGACTTGCTAGAACAGCTTGCTTGTGACCTGGTCCTGTATGATGATGTGGGAAGGGGTTAATGGAGAAAATAGAAAAAATAAGACTCCCCAATGACAAATGATCAGTCTATCTATCTATCTATCTATCTATCTATCTATCTATCTATCTATAATCTCTTTTATACATATTATCTATTATTTCATTCCTGGGGTGCAAATCCTAAGGATAAAGCCATTGATTAATTTATCCTTTATATAAAAAGCAGAACAATGCAAACATTGAATATATGAACTACTAACAATATAGTGTGTATAAGGAGCATGCTACTCTCCCTCATAACCTATGCTGGGTAGTAAAGGATTTCGTGCTTTCAATTTTAATACTTTATCATATTGTTTGATAAGTGTTATGCAAGCGGGTGTGGACCCACTGTGCCACTGACCGGCTATACCCTAAAGAGGCGTGACTAAGTAACTATCTCTTATTTACTAGAGCCTCTGATGGTGAGCATAGGCTTGGGCAAAGCACTGAGGGGAAAGACGTAAGTCCGGAGTCAGGGCAGGCAGTGAGCAAGCAAAGTCCATAATCGAAGTCCAAGGTCAGAGGCAGGCGGCAATCAAACAAAGTCCATTGAATTGAGAAACAGGGTCCAGTACACAGTAAAGCAGAAACTTCAAAACACCTTCAGAAAAGAAAATAGACAATCTAGTTACCAAGATTGCTCAGGTGCCTTCTTGGGGCAGAAAGCACCTTTAAATACTTCCTGAAACCCATTATAGGCTGGTGAGATAGAGGGTACCTGCTGCTTGTGCTTGTCAGCATGGTGCATGGCAGCAGGAGGGAAAGAGGGAGCCTGGCCCCCTGCCAGCAGTTAGGGGCAGTAGCAGGCACAAAACACTGGGCTAACAATAAGGTACCACTAGAGGTGTCTTTCTCTATTCCCTCATTGAAAACACATGGTTTGGATCTATATGGGGAGTTGACCAATAGCTAATGAAGGTGAATTGACATATTAAGCCCTTTGCAGATTCTAGAATGAAGCAGACAAAACACACTATATTGTCTGAGATAAACTCTTCTAAATGCCCTGTTTCACCAGAATTGGAGAAAAATATTACAACTGGATAAACCTATTCCCCTCACATTGCTGTATATTCTACATAATCACTATATTTAGCATAACTGGTCCAGAAAGCATCAATAAGCAGCATAAATATCCATTTTAGGACTTTTATGGCAATTTCTCCTGACAAAAGTTGTTCTTTGTTGATTTGAAAGTCATTTAACATATTTTAGACTGAAAATCTAAAATCCTATCATATTTTATTAAACTAGTATGTAAGTCAAACATTGCAGTGCTTGATATTACCATTCTAGAAATCAAAACCATTTGGCAGTCTGTATGGTAGTATTCATTTCAGATATTTACATAATTATTATTTATATAATTTACAAATATGTTTAAAAAAATCCAATTTCTAGCCAACAAAATCTATATTTCTAGACTATGTCAATATTTATAGATTTTTACAGATTATAACAGAAAAATAAGGAAGAGCATACAAATCATTATCATGCATGTCTAGGAAGAGTATGAATATACATTTTATACTAGACTTTAACATATTTATGACACTGAATAAGAAATGCAATAATGCAATTCCAAAGCAATTCCCAAGAAGGAAATCAGGGAGGCAAATTGAGGTTAGTGTCCCTTTAAAGGTATAGATAATTAAATGTAATTTGCTGGAAACTCCCTGATACATTTAATTCATTTTGAAATTAGAATGTCAGAGAATGGAATTATTACAAAATGGATATAGGACAGTTTCTATGAAGCCTTTAGAGCATTACACAAAGAGGTATTCATGTGGATGTGTTCAGCTCAACATTTAAACCCATATACAATACAATACAGTCAATAAAAATGAGAAGATAATGTGCAAAGGGTAACAAGCAAACTAGTTAATCCACAAGATAAAAGATAATATTGTAGGCAATTGTGAGAAAATTATTCTTTCTCGGAATTTATCCATGACCTTTTCACATTACTTAATCTTTAAATAGACAGGTTTGGATTTTGGTCACGCAACTTGTAAGTCACAATGTGACCCAATTAACTTTTATTAGATGCAATATAGGCAGCGCTACACTATGATCTTTGGCAGTGTGACACAATGTGGCTAAAGTTGCCATTTAGCCCTAACCTTAAAGGTGTATTCCATCTCAAACATTGATCGTATATCACTAGGATATGCAATCAATGTCATACTTCTGGGGCCTGCTCTTATGTCCAGAAGAGGCATCCCAAAGTGAAGAAAGAGCAGCCATGTATGCACGGCCATCCTATTTTCCACTGAGATTTCCAAAAATAGTTGAAACTTTCCTGCAATCCTGTACAGGTGAATGGAGAGGTGGCCATGCATGCACAGTGTACTCTCCATTTCTCAGACATTGATGTCATATTACTAAGATATGCTCTCAATGTCAGATATGTCTGGGTCCCCCTCTGAGACCTGATCCTATCTCCAGAACAGGCATCCCAAAGTAAAGAAATAGCATCCATGCACGCATGGCCAGCCTCTGTTTGCGAGGAGTTCTGAAAATAGCCAAAGATTTAGCACAGTGATGAATGGAGAGCAAGCAGCATACAGTATGCTTGGTGTATGCTCTCCTTAACTTTGGGAGACATTTTCTGTAGATATGCACTTATCTGCATTGATGGCACATGTTAACGATATGCCATCAATGGATGAGAAAGGAATACCCATTTAAACATCCATTTAAAGGGTTTTTCTTTTTAATGTTGCACTTATGTATATACAGCTATAAAGGCGACTAGATCTTGAGCTTTGAACAGCAAGTCTAGCAACAAATGTATATCCTATACCAGCAGTGTCAAAACCAAGACCCCTCCAACTGCTACAAATCTAGAACTTCCAGAATGACCTTGGATCACATGTTGAAGATTATTGACCTAGACCAAGACTCTCTGACATGACCATATCCTCCTCTGTTCTCTCATTTTACATGTTTGTAATAAAGATTCAACCATTTTAGATTTTCCTTAAAGCTAGATCTAAGTTAAAATATTGAGCAAAAGATTTAGAAATTATTTCATACTGCTTATAAATACTAGTGACTAGTGAAATTCTTGAAATTTGTTTCAGATTAAATTGGCTGAATCGGTCACGTGATTCAATTGGGGTCTGAATAAATTCAACCTGAATCAAAAGTGCTCCAATTGCTCTAAAATGTTGTAAATGACATTATGGGGTCTCCTAGGGTTGTATGCAATCCATGTTAAGCTATTTAACACCAAGCCAGCATTAAAGTGACGACAACATATATGACTGCTGGTAATAACAAACAGCCTCTTTAAAAACAAACTGCACTGTAGGTTTTTGCTTAAAAATGGTTAAAATTCAAAATTTTTTGCTTTTGGCGGTAAATGCCCACCCGTATATATACACTCACAGCGCCTGGCGTCATATGATCCCCCTTCATCTTTTCTGTCTGGAAAATAGCTGATGTGATATTGACAAATTCACCTGAATCCAATTGCCAAACATTAATCTTTGACCAATGTAATCTGTAATGAATACTGCTCTAACATTAATTTGCCCTGACAATGTATGTTTGGTGAATATATCTTCAATTTTAAACGTTACCGTATTACACTGAGAATATGACCAGTTTGTTCTTACTTTAGTGTCTTAATTATACCCTGCAATGGAACATTTATTTCATTAGGGTTAGATATATTTTTCTGCTTTGCTGTGCTGTGAACCTAACAGGACTACTTTATCAAACCATTTCACTAAATAGATTACTACATGCATAGCAACATCTAGTGACACAACCGGGATTTATGAGAATTAGCTTATTTAAATATTGTAATTTATCTAAATGAAGTATCTTCACATTAATCTTTGCAGTGAGTCACCAAATTTACATTCTGTAGATTAATTTATTTTCTGGGTATATATTTTTTTTCTTGTTCTCATGCTGAGATCTGTCCTTTAGGTTATCAATATTTAATGCTATTAATTTACCAACATGCTTGCTGTGCTACATTTCCGTAGCCCTCATGCGCAATAATGGGAGCTACTGAAACAGTGAGCTCCAGGGTGCTTCACTGTTTCTCCGCTCTGCTGGTGGTCGGGACTGTGCTCATCTCACCTTAGTAATGGCGAGATGAGACAACCCCTTTAAAATATTGGGTCATATGATTCACAGTGCTCTAAGTTTTTGTAAAGGCTCTGTTCTACAGTATGTCATTGCAATTTTTAATATAAACAAGCATAAAAACATGTTCAAATCAGAAATGTGAGTTCGGTGATAATTGAATAATTTTACACATTCATGTTATTGTTTCCAATGTCATGGTTAGGTCATTGTCAATGTTGATTTAAAATTAACAATAAATTGTATGTCTAATTGTATATTATATAACAGCAATTTACATTCATTCTTAGATTTACATTTTGCCTCATACATTGTTCTAAAACTTGGCAGATATATCCAAGAACTGATGTGCCATATCCAATATACTCACATTTACAAAAAGAATAATGCACCCAGATAGAAATGTTTGATTGATTGTGTCAAAACTTGGCATGCAGTTATATCACAGGCAGATATGTAAATGATTATGTTTTGTCTGATTAGACATAACTCTGGCCACAACAGACCATAAAGGTGATCCCCTGCCGCCTTATAAAAAAAAAGGTCTCAGAGGCTACTTTTGGGTAGTGTACATCTTGGTTAGAGATTATTCACTGCTACACATGCCTCTATGACGCACTCAAAGACATTTTGTTCAGTTAACAGACATTGAGAGGGGCACATCATTGAGAGAAGCAGGATCAATGTCTCGACAAATTGCAGGATGGATGTCTCGAAAAATTGGCGTAGCTGCTAGGAGGTCTTAGGAGCAGTGTGACAGCACGCACATATGGCAAAGAGTCTTGGGAATGCCAAGACAAACCCCCAGTAGAGAGCATCATTTTATCTGGTTGCAAGCGCGAACAGCTCCCACAGTTTTGTTGTCTATCATCTATACAAAGGTGGCATCTTCATTACACAACCCTGTCTCTGCCCAGACCATTTACATATGCTTAGCAGAAGGAAATTTGGTGTCATTGTGCCCATTACATGTCCTGCCATTGACAGCCAGCAACCAATGCCTTTGTTTGCAGTGGTGTCGTGAATGAGAAACTTAGACTGCAACAGGCTGGAACCATATTGTCTTTAACCATGGATCCAGGTTCTGTTTTGCATTCCACAACGGTTGGGATAAGGTATGGAGGCCTCATGGTGAGTGCTTAAATCTTGGATTTGCTGAGGAGTAGTACCCCAATTGCTTGTCTAATGATCTTGACAGTCATCTCTTACCACAGTCAGTCACCCCTAGTAGGGATACAAGGGTCACGAACAGCTTAGCGATACATGCAAGACATCCTGTAGCCATATATGTTGTCTCTCAACTTTTTTATCAGGATAATTCTCGCCCAAACACAGCAAGGGTTTCCAAAAATGTCTTTGCCAGATTGCAACACTTCCTTGACGTTCCTGGTCACCAGATTTATTGCCAATCTAGCTTTTATGGGACCAGCTGGGACAACAGTTTTGGCATCCTACAAGTCTGCAAGATCTATAGGTACAAACTTTGTGAGCAAATATACCACAGGATACCATATGGAATCTGTATTCTTCCATGCCCAACTGTATCTCATCTTTTATCAATGCTAAATGCAGCCCAACAGGGTACTAGAAAATCCTTTTAATAGTACAGTTTTCCCCAATTCCCCATCCTTTTGCTCCACTATTGTAATCACTTACATAAATCATCATTACATTCACTCATAGAAAGTCTCTTTCCATTCTAACAACTCCATCTGGTGGGTTATTTTTTCCCTCGGTGTTGACTACTAAACTATGACAATATTTTGTATATAATTTTCAAGAAAAACAGCCAACAAATCTATAAAAAATAGGTTTCTATGAATATTCAGTTTTAAAAAATTCCCTTTCTGAGAGGTGTCCCTTTAACTATTTAAAGAGAATGTACTATCATAAAATGACTTATTGTTTAACTTATGTTTTTATGTTTCACATAAGTTTAAAGAATTTTTGATGATGTTATTTTAAATTTTCCATGTCAATATCTATATTTAAACAAAATCCATAAATTCCTGCAGTTTTCGCACTGGCCACTAAGTTTTATAAAATTATAGGTGCCACTTCTTGGTCTACAAAGATCACTTTACTGCAGTTATATATTATTCTAAACCTGCCTGTAATGGTCTGTGTACAGATAAGATAGGCTCCACCATTCACAATAGGTGATTGTCAAAGCTTATCTATCATTTCCTTGTACAATGACCACTGCACAGGTCACATAACATGCCTAGAAAACTCTCCCATATAAGTCAATGAGGTCCCCTCCTGACCATTGTGTCTATGGACCATGGGGCTGCCATAAAGCAATTTTTTTAATGCTTTGTAAATGCTGTTAAGAACATCACAGACAAGATGGCCGCTCCATAATCATGTTCAGAAAATAGAATTAAAAAAACTGTAATCAGAAAATAAAATCAGATAAATAATAGTAATAGGGTTACTATCTAGTTTTAACTGGCGGGGGAAATGGTGACACATTTCCTTTAAAGAAACAATTCAGGCACTTCACATTGCTATACCAGAAGGGAAAATATATGATTATTCTCTTTGATGTTCTTTGATGAAGCCTCTGTCAAGAACCATAGATGCCACTATGGCATCTAATCAAACAAGATACCAGTTAGCAACAAAACTCAAAAACGGAATGCGGCTGTACAACACAAATAGAACGTAAGTGTCAAAAATGAATAGCTCCTAGATGGGACAAACCCAGACACTCAGCATATGCACAGATATAATACAAAAATGTTTATACAAAAATGTATCTTTATTAAAATCGATAAAACAAATAAATAGATGCATAAATTGGCAAAGACAGACATAACCTCATGGAGAGTGCACACAATACATTGGGACATCGCCACGTGGTTGTGTCTGTCTTTGCCAATTTCAATAAAGACACATTTTTGTATTATATCTGTGTATACGCTGAGTGTCAGCGTTATACCATCTAGGAGCTATCTAATCAAACACCCATAATCCAAGGTTTCTCTGATCCCACACATTTCAGCAGGAGTCCTGCTGTCAATCACAGACTGCACTATCATCTTGCTGTAACTGCACATTATCAAGCAACTACATAAGTTAGTCATTAGGAAGTGTACAATCCTATCTGCTGGTATGATGTATAAGACAAAACTGTATTAACCAGAAATCTCGCCAATTTTATAATCAGCCTAAGAATATATATGTAGGAGAGCTGAGCTTGAGATTTCTTTGTTTTCACAATGAAGAAAAGAGATTACAGTATTCTCTGCTACACCTGAATGATTAAACAGACACGCCTTAAAGTCAGTTATATTAATGCTCAAATGGCATGTGTTTATATACATTATATGAACTCTTCTGAGGTTAGTCCCCTGGACAAACCATTTCCTCACAAATGTCCCCAGCCAGTAATGGTCATAGGTTGTCATTAGGGATGAGTGAATCGACTTCGGATGAAACATCCGAAGTCGATTCACATAAAACTTTGTTTTAATAATGACCCAAAGTTATTGCTTTGTGAAGTACTGTAAAATTTGTACTGTAAAAACATTTCCCGAACTCGGGTTCGGTTCCAAGGTACCACTTAGAACCGAACCTGAGTTCGGGAAATTTTTTTACAGTACAAATTAATTTATGAAGTTATTGCGCACAGTCTCGTGAGATTTCGCAAAGCAATAACTTTAGCTTATTGCAGCTAATTTATTCTAATACTGTACGGAGCTCCTGCTCCGTACAGTATTAGAACTAAGTTTTATGCGAATCAACTTCAGATGATTCATCCGGCAAACCGTATGTAAATAAATATCATTCTTTCCCAGATCCGTTAGACAGATCCGGTGATATATCGGATCCATCTCATCCAGTATCACCCGGAATAACGGATCCGGTATTTGACTTTTTCCAAGATCAAAGGCGAAACAAGCTCCTCCTATATCCTGGTGCAGACTGGAAAACCGAATCCTGCAATGTGCCAATTTCTGGAACACTTGGTACCAGATCCAGCATTAATACATCGCAATGGAAATTAGTGCGAGTAGTGCGGTAGTGTTCTGGGAATTTGGCCGGAAAAATACCGCAGCAAGGGATGGAACTGAAGACATCTTAATGCATATTGAACGGATTGCTTTCCATTCAGAATGCAATAGGACAAAACGAATGCATTTTTTCCGGTATTGAGACCCTTTACTGGAATTCACTACCGGAAGAGAATAACGCTAGTGTGAAAGTAACCTTACCTGATCCATTTGCTTATGACTGACAGGTCGCTGCAATATTGCTTGAAGATCTGGCATGCCTGTGATCTAGGAGTGGTGGGGTTATACATCACTGCATATGGGATTTTGTGCGAGATATTAAAGCAAAATGGTGGCGGCCGGCGCGTTGTGAGCAATTTGATCAGGTAAGTATGATTTTTTTAGTTTCACACTATTTCAAGTTAAATAAATTTGCTAACATGAAGCACAAGGAAATTTGGCTTTGTAGCGAATTGAATTTATCCTGTAATTCAGATTGAAGTGCACTTTGTGGACTTTGATTCACTTAACACTAGTTGAGATAATTACAGCTTTGCCACCGAGAAGATTTCTGGTCTAATATGAGTCCGTTTTCTGGTGCATATACTTGTAAATATGTCGATCTTCAGAGGTCAACCCACCTCCTCTCTCCCAAGCCCTGCCTTTTTTTTTTTTTTTTACAAAAGTACCAAAAGTGTCAGAAACTGGGTGTAGAACTGTAATATACAGTATTCTCTCCCAAGACTCCATGTTAATCCTTTGAAATTTCCCACAACCCTATGGATCCACCATGCCTAAACAAAGATTCTGATAATAACAATATATTTGATCATTCCAATTATAATTATCAAATTTAGAGCTCAATATCACATACAAAATTAACATATAAATTGGTATACTGTGCATATCCTGCAAATATTGTAACAACAGTCACCGTATTCTTTTTAGCATTAAAATCAGAGTAACAATAAAATGAATATGAAGATAAAAGAGCCAATCTGTTCCAAAATAGAAACAGCACTTTGATAATTCTGCCAGTACCTAGTAATTACTTTTCATCCCCATGGCATCTGGCTCGGGCCCACACGCTCCATGTTTGGACATACAGCTATTGACATGAATGAGAAGCTGTCTATGCATAAATGAGTACAGTCAACTATAGTGCACTTTTGCTAATCGAGAATCAATCACTATTGAATACATTTGCATATTGATTGTTTCATCTCAGGCTGCTTAAACCATTGCGCTGGTTATTGCTGTGTAATTACAGCCTTCTGTACATTGGTGTGCAGTGGTAATTCATCTAGAGCAGTTCTTGAACTTTATTGTTTTTCTGCCATCCTAAGAATTTATTTTATGTTATCAATACGCCATTGAATCTGTCAGTCACTCAGCAAATTCATTCAAAACCCCAATTCTAAAGGATCACTGAACGGGAGAATAATCGTATTGCAATCTGTAACTATACTCATAAATACAGCGAGAAGACAGGTTATATTTTTAGGTTGTGTGTCTTCAAGGATCTTGCCAACAATGACATATTTGCATGCACCACATTATAACGAAGGAAAAACACAACAGATTTCTCTTTAATGAACAAGCTGTTCATGCTAATGGTGAATGAATGCACTGTAAGGAAGAGTCTTATGCCATGTTGATAATACAAATTGATAAGCCATAAAAGAAAACACAGTAAGCATCTATTTGCTTGATATTTTCTTCATATTTAATTTCAATATAGCATACAGTATGTTCATAAACAACAATAACAATAACCTTAAGCACATTATTATTATTTTTAATTTTTTTAACTAACAGTGGAATTTTCATTTGGCATGCCTTCAATGATTTCCAATCTGTTGTCTAGATCATGTAGAGTTGAACTGCACATGTGCCAGCTCCCAAGGCTTCATCTGCTTACAGGCATTCACCACCTTAGCTACTGGAATAAACCTCATCGTTTTCCTGCGCTCTTGATAAATAAGTCACACTTAGCATCCAAAACTCATAAATGTGGTTTGGTGGTTTTCCCATACATATAGCAATGTAAATAAGCTTTACCGTGGAGTTTAAAAATCTGTTCTTCTCCATAGAGCATAGAGTAATCAGAGTTACTTTAATTCAGAATGCCATAAATATGCAATTCCGGATGCAACGGAACAGACTGTGACTTAAATGATTATTACCATCATGTGTCAAATAGACCTCAGTGGTGTTGACTGGAAGTAAATCTCATAGTTCTATTTACTTAGGAATAGATTTATAGTAACAATAATTCTTTGAAAATGGTACTTATTTACATGCATATATTTCAACGCAACTAATTTAATTATAAGCAAATGCTTTGAATTTCCCATACAGGCTGTACAGAGATCTACACCCACTTTTCAGATGGACAATACTTCTGTGCTAATGTACTGTTTACAGAGGACTGTACCATCTTTTTCTTAACAAATGCCAACCTATCTCGCCAAAAAAAACAGTTGTGGCACAGAGCTACATTTAGTCAGATGATATAATAGCACAAGAGTTTCAAAAACATTGACTTTTCCTGGTCATTTACATTCCTTTCAAGGATATCCTTACCATTATAGATGACCATAAAACTTCTATAGGTCCATTTTAATAGTTGGTGAAGACCCGCACAGGGATATAGTCTCTACAGTGACTGCAATGTCAACTAATAAAAAAGTAAGAAAGGTAGGAAATTAGCAGTGGGACAGGAAGAATACTTTGCAATTCAGAGTGTGATAGTTTCAAGAAGCACCTGAAAGAGGCCTAATTCCTATAGTTAGTAAGGGGTTCCCTGTCCTCTGAATATGCCACAGAGTCTTAAGGGCTCAAGGAGCAGAATCAACCCTATTAAACAAGGTGTGCTGCCTGGAAGGCTTTATCTTGCTGATTAAATGATACATGTTTTGTGAAAATCAGTTTCAGTGGTCCCAAGAAAAAAAGACCATTCATGATGTGCAGGAAATCTTCAGTGCACCATGGGGGTGAGGCCTAGCTCTTTAGTGCACCTCGGTTCCTCAGCTTTCCAGTGCTGGCCATACCCCTTTATTATATAAATAATAAAGGTCTTTGTTCTGAGGAACACAAGACAGTTATCATTTAAAAAAAAGTAAATATAGATAGTTTGAGCGGCACTACCTGATGTGAAAAAGGAATGAGGTGCTACTGCTGTGACTCACCCAATCAATAAAAAAAAGTATTCTAAGGTAATATCAGGCAACACTCTCATCTAGAGACACGTATCTATTTTAATAAAATAATGTATAGTAAAAATCAAGCAAAATAAACATATGGTGCTATTAAACTAGGATAGAAAATAACCCAGCATAAAATGGATAAAAATAGGCTTAATTGAGCAGAGTGGTTGTCACCATAAAGTAAGGTATACATATACCAGCAAGCAATAAATGTTGAAGCAACCATATAAGAACGGAAATTATTAGTACTTATAGTTGCGTTGGAATCTTCAAAAGCACTGCGTGTAACAAAAACAGTCAATCCGCTTTGTTTAGCGGTTATTCAATAGATCATATAAGAGGTTCACACTTGTAATTGCTCTCAAGTTTTCAAGTGAACTGTGTCTTGAAGATATGGATGATAGTTCAGTAATAAAAGTTCTACAGAGACACTGGGTAAAGACTTACATAGCGAGGTGGCTACAATCAATCCGCTGTGCTAGAGCGCGGTGTCCGCGTGTTCCTCTGCACTCAGCGGTGCTTACCTCACAGTCCTGATATTTCACCTTAAGTGGCTCTCAATGTGTAGATTCTGCCCAGATGGCAATTCAGCATCCCACGTATGGTCTGGCGGTAGATGCCACGCTTGTTCCAAACTGCGCTTAGTGAGTATTCAACTTACCAGATCTAACCCGCGTGACGGAATAGTAATTGATCCCAAGGATGGCAGAGTTGAAGGTAACGCAGTTTGGAACAACCGCGGCATCTACCATCAGACCAAACGTGGGACACTGATTTGCCGTCCAGGCAGAATCTACACATTGAGAGCCACGTAAGGTGAAATATTAGGACTGTGAGGTAGGCACTGCTGGCGCAGAGGAACACACGGACGCCGCGCTCTAGCACAGCGGATTGATTGTATCCACCTGGCTATGTAAGTCCTTTACCCAGTGTCTCTGTAGAACTTTTATTACTGAACTATCATCCATATCTTCAAGATGTAGTTCACTTGAAAACTTGACAGCAATTACAAGTGTGAACCCTCTTATATGATCTATTGAATAACCACTTAAATAAAGCGGAGTAACTGTTTTTGTTACATGCAGTGCTTTTGATGATTCCAACACAACTATAAGTACTAATAATTTCGGTTCTCATATGGTTGCTTCAACATCTATTGCTTGCTGTTATATGTATACCTTACTTTATGGCGACAACCACTCTGCCTAACTAAGCCTATTTTTATCCATTTTATGTTGGGTTATTTTCCATCCTAGTTTAATAACACCTTATGTTTATTTTGCTTGATTTTTACTATACATTGCTTTATTAAAATAGATATGTGTCTCTAGATGAGAGTGTTGCCTGCTATTACTTTACAATACTTTTTTTTATTGATTAGGTATCATTTTAATCAGCAGGATTAACCAGTATACCTGGCATAATAGGTGCTCTTTAAGGACCATTTCAATCAGTTGCTTATTTTTGATAATTCTAGTTTCTGACAAATCAGTGGTAATAGTTATGATTAAGAAAGCAACATACTGTTCAAAATCCGTCACCGCAATAATTGGCAATAGGGTGTATACAAACATTAGAGTATTGTAGCGCTTTGGACGCAAATTGTATTTGTCATGGAACAACAATATCTATTTAAAGAGCATCTTGTCCAGTAAATTCAACATTAACACTTGCAGATCAGATTGCACTGATGCCAGAGCTTGTCCAAAGGAAAAAAATATAGAAAATGTGTAAACATTTTAGGCAATATACTGGCCCCCATATTATAGATGTCTTTCTTCACCTTTCCTATTGGTTCGACATATGCTGCAATGAGTGGCATGAGATGACCAGCTTTGCAACAAAACTTGATTTTGTTGGTAGATGTCTATGCTGTATGTGTCTATGTTCGGCCATTCGGATGTTGTGATGTGATTTGCAGCTATAAGGAGTTTTACTGGCATCCTGAAATAATGTAATGAATTTGTATCATGAGAAATTGGGGTCCTTAACGAAAGGTAAGGGTTAAAAAGAGCAGAAAGCTGGACATATGTTTATATAGTTTTTATATTTTAAGTAAATCTATTTGTGCTACTATACTACTTTTTCATTTTGTTCTTAACCAGGGTCATATGTTCAGAAACTTAACATAGATAATTAAAAGTGCGGCCTGTAAATGACTCTGACTGGCGGTTCCATGAGCGTCTGCCTCTTGCGACTACTACGGTCCCATAGTTAGCAAGGTAAGAAATAGGAGCTGGATTACTATGCTGTAATCAAGGAGAAACATGGCACTTAATTAGATGTCTAATTTAATTCAATGCAATATTTGATTAGGTTTCATTTTGTCCAACATGTTAGAATATATTACCTTTATCATTCCGTTTTAATTGGTGTTCAGGTGCCATGTTTACAGTATTATGGATATTTCGAGTTATTGCTTCCTATCATTATAAGAAGACATATTAAACCAATCATATTTTATGACAGACCAATGTCAGCCTTTATCTTTTTAAATGCTTAAGTTTAAACGCAGGTATACATACATTGGAAAACATTTGTATTCTCTCTGTACGGTGTAGTCAGTGTCAATACAGAATATAAAGAATGTCTTAAAGATTTACTGTCAAATACCTGTCTTTACTGTATCTGGGAGGATGCTGCTGATAGAAGTCCAATTATAGAAAGCTGATTTTGCCTGTAAAAGCTTAACCCTTAGAGGACCTTGCAACTTTTCATCTTTGCGTTTTTGTTTTCATTCCCCACATTCCCAGAGTCATAACTTTTTTATTTTTCATTCTCATAGCCTCATGAGAGCTTATATTTTGCAGGACAAGTTGTACTTTCTTTTGGCACCATCTATGGTTGCATACAATGTAGTGGGAAGCAGGAATTACATTCCAAAATGAGGTGGAATTGGGGAAAAATCACAATTCTGACAAAGGTCTTTTTATTTTTAAAGGTGTTCACAATGTGGTAAAATTGACCTGTAACCTTCATTCTCCAGGCCAGTACGATTACAACGATACCACACTTGTATAGTTTTTCTTGCGTTTTAATATTAAAAATAAATTTTTAAAACCTTAAAAAATATTATTTTTATTGCAATATTCTGACCCCTATACATTTTTTTGTAGTTATGTGTACAGAGCTGTGTGTGACTTTTGATTACTTTTTATAACAGGGGGCCTGTTCTTTCTCAGGGATGTGTCCTTTTGCTTCAGCTCTCCCCTTATGGCCCTTTTCACACAGTCAGTATTTGCTCACTATTTTTTGTATTAGTATTTGTAAGCCAAAACACAGAAAAGGCACAAATATTTATATTATATATTTTCTCTGTAGGTTCCACTCCTGGTTTTGGCTTACAAATACTGACCAAATACTGACACCAGAGTGAAAATAATAGCTCACAACTGGAGCATTTTTGTAACACAAAGTAAATTGCAAATGCACCTCATTTTTATGCTGAATTATAATAAATAATAACCTTTAATCAGGCTCAGACTTGCCCACAGGGAACAGGTGAATCCCCGGTGGGCCCCTGAGCGAGGTGGGATCCTAGTCCCCCAACCCTGCACAGGTGGCAAATGCCACAGTAGACTGATAGATTGGCTAAGATGCTATACAGTATATTGCCTATGCTCATATTAAAAACTGTGTAGTGTGGACAGGTAAGGCCCCTTTCACACGAGCGTGACTGATAGGCTACGGATGTGTTCAGGGTGTGTTCAGTGAAGCTCGCACCATTTTTCAAGCAAGTTCAGTCAGTTTTGTCTGCGACTGCGGTCAGTTGTTCAGTTTTTCTGCGTGGGTGCAGTGCGTTTGATGCATTTTTCACACACGTGATAAAAGTGAAGGTTTTCCAATCAACATCTCTTAGCAACCATCAGTGAAAAATCCACTGCATACGCACTTGCCTGCGGATGCAATACATTTTTCACTGAAGCCCCATTCACTTCTATGGAGCCAGGGCTGTGTGAAAACGCAGAATATAGAAGATGGTGCGATTCTCATGCAACACATAACTGATGCGTGACAAAAACGCTCATTTACACAGACCCATTGAAATGAATAGGTCAGGATTCAGTGCCGTTACTATTCGTTCACGTCACGCATTTCACCCGCATGGAAAACTCACTCATTTGAAGGAGGCCTAATATATGCATAGAGCTGTACAGTGGGCTTCCAGATTGAGTTTTACTGGTGGGCCCTTGGCATCCCAGTCTGGCACTGCCTTTAATGGTGACATAATCTTATTGAGAAAAAATCAGATAAAGATGGAACATATCACCTCTACATTTTTGAATATAAAAACAGATGCTAATAAATATACCCTTTTCTAGTTAGTAACTTATATAGAAGAGTTTGGCATGCTCTTGCAACTGTTGTGCTAGCTCAGTCAGAACCAATTTGTTTGCTTTCTTTGTCCACCACCAAAAACGCCACAAGCTATGTATTTTGTTATTGTAAACATATCTGGACTAAAAAATATTGAGAAATTATGCAACTATCAGGCTACAAATATTATATGAGCCCAGTTTTAAAAGAGGTGAAACTATTGTGGCATGCTAGATCACATGCATTTTTTAAAGCTAGGCTCCTCTGGAAGTGTCCCATCTAGGGAATAATGCAGTCCCTAACAGAGGCATTATATAGATGCTCAAGGAGTGCTAACGCATCCATAACATGGACCCATGGGGACTTAATCTACCATAATACAGGGTCCGTGCACACAACTTTAGACTAAAAATTCTTCTATCATCTTGTTCCTTCCACAGATAAAGCATGCTCTGTTCACATATTTAGAAAAGACTATGTCCAGACACAAAATTTACATTAACTTATGGTTTTTATTAGTGGAGAATGTCTATATATTCCCATAAAAAGTTTCTTTATAAGCGTGTTTGCCCTCTAATTTTCTTATCTGCCTGCCTGGTTTAGAAAGCTACTTTCAGATGAGAGCATTTTACTAAGCTAGATGTCTCTCCAGAGCATTATTTTGTCATTTAAGTTGTAATTTTCCAAGATGTGTGTCATTAGCATCTTTTTTTTTCATAGAACAGTGGCAGAATTCTGCAGTTTTTCTTGATAATGAGATGTTTTAGCAAAGCATAGGAAAAGTGTTTTCATATTTCATAAAAAAAAAAAAAAACACGAACAATAGACAGCTCCTGCTCTTATAAAGAAAATACGGGGAAAGGGAACACATTCAGCTTTCCATTTAACCCTGAAACAGTAGAGGTGTAAGTGCACAGCATAATATTCCCTAGCTCTGCTTTTTATTCCAGGAGCATTACACTTGGGGACATCGAATTGTTGTGCTGAGTACATTTTAAACAATGTCACAAGGTCAACCTGTAATATTTTTATTGATTCATTTTATCAATTATACAACAAAATGATTTTGTAAGCACTAGATATTCAGTTATTGTACAAAAGAACATTGCAAAGTACAAAAACATTGCAGTCTATGGATACACACATTTTTATTATTAAACAGTTGAGGCATGTTTATAACCTAAAACTAAATTCACTTACCTGTGTTTTTCAGTAAAATTTTTGCAATATTGGTGATTTAGCAAATAAGTCAGCGGCATCCTCAAGATAGGCCATCAGTATCTAATTAATGGGGTCCAACACTGATCGGGTGTTTGAAAAGGCACTGACCCTCCATTGAAGTGCATGGGGCTGAGCGTGATACCAAGCAAAGCCACTATACAATGTACGGCGCTTTGCTTGGTGAACATGGAAAAGGCTACTGCACTCACAGGAGCACAGCTGTCATCTCAAACAGCTGATCAGTGGGGTCTCGGATGTCGGACCCCACAATCAGATTCTGATCACCTAGGGTGTAAGAAATTATAATATATAAATATACATAAGAAAAAAATTATATATAATATATATATATATATATATATATATATATATATATATATAGATATATATATAAAACAGAGAGATTTGTAAACAATAATAGTTAGAATGACTTACACTATAAAATTGCAATATAAAATTACTCTTAACAAAACTGTTTGGTCATTAAACAACCAATTGCTATCAGTTTACAGTATACAATTGTTACCATACATATGCCTTTTTAGGCCTCTCAACCAGTCCATCATCTGGTACAGTTTTCTTTCTTTCTTTCTTTCTTTCTTTCTTTCTTTCTTTCTTTCTTTCTTTCTTTCTTTCTTTCTTTCTTTCTTTCTTCTTTCCTTCTTCTTTCTTTCTTTTCTTTAAACCCTGGAAAGTTACAGACTGTTCCATCATACAACTTGGCAAATCTATTGGTGCATTATGTTTGGATTCTAGAAAGTTCCAGTTCGTTCTTGAGATTTTTGCTAGAAATATTTGGAGTCTTGTGTTTCTTGTAATTTCTATTGCTTTCATAACTGATGGTTTCAATTAGTGTTAACTGAACTGAAGTCAATTGAATTGTCTTTGATTAAATTTCAGAAACATATTCTCACACTTTGTAGTAATAAATCAATTTTCCCTGATATGGCGGGAAAAATGCATACTCACCTCATCCATTTACGTACGTAAGAGGAGACTGTGGCCATTTTGATTGAAGATACCTCGCAAAATCTTGTGTGCATTGACGTGTGATGTCACCACGCCAACCAGCGTGATGACGTCATCACATCACTGCTCGAGATTTTAAGCAGTGTCTTCAATCAAGATAGCTCTAGCGGCCTCTATGCCATCAAATATATAAGGTGAGGTTTGTTTTTTGACCAGATTAACTCTTGAAAGCTCTCAATCTTAATCTACGATGCTTCAATCAGCGATGAACAAGGAATCTGAGGGGTTCAATAATAGGAGGCAGCGCGATCACCATTTCCCGCCGTTAAGCCTGCTACATACAAATAAATGCACTTCATGGAGAAGTAATTAGTCGCAAAGCAAATGTCTTTGGGAAATTCGCGAAGCAGCTGAATCGAATTTTTGATAACTGTGCTGATCTTTAGTCTCAATGACTACTGGACTCATATTGTGGCTGTTGCTACAATAAACAACTAACAACTATTTATTGTGTTTGAGATGCTAATGGCACCTGCTCACACTGGCTTTGAGCTTTTAAGAATAGACACTAATTAACAGAAAGTTGCTGAAAACCTTATATGCAGGATACCAAGAACCGTGGATCAGTGATTAGCACTGTTACTTGCAGTGCTGGGGTCCTAGGTCCAAATCCAACCAAGGACAATTATCTGCATGGAGTTTGCATGTTCTCCGCGTGTTTACGTGGGGTTCCTCCCAAACTCCAAAGACATGCTGATCTTAGATTGTGAGTCCCATTGGGGACAGCTCAATACTAATGTCAGTAAAGCTCTGCATAATATAGCAGCCCTATATAAGTGTATAATATAAAAAAGATCCATAGAACTGAATGGGTGCATGTACGATTCACAAAAATGTGGATCTGATGCAGACCAAAACTGTGGTCATGTGCATGAGGCCTAAATGTGGAAAGTAAGCATAAACTTAAAAAAATCTGGAATCCGCCTCATATTTTGTTAACGGTTCAAGCTGCTGTGCTCATCCCCCACTGTAACCCTGTGTATCCAGATTGCCTGAGCACACAAGCTCACCAAGGGTCCATGCATAATAAGATGATTTCCTTTGAGCAAAGATAGAATGATTATAACAACAAATAGCAACTAAACCACAAGTGACAAAAGCAGACCATGAGTTAATTGTCACACATATATTGAGCCAAATAAACATGACTTGAGTGCCATCTTTCTCACTGGCCCCCTGATCATGAAGGTGCTTTATTTGTTTTTATAATCTGTCCCCCGTTCTGTAGTTCTGGCCCTCAAAACCTTTTGGCACTCTATATACTTCAGGGTGGCTAAAAAAATAAACGCCGCCAATATCTCCAAATCAAACTGTCTAAAATAAAATCTGTCTTAGTTGTCCATAGCAACCAATCAGAGCTCAGTCTCAACTTTTTCAGAGCCCTGCGGAACTGAAAGCTGAGCTCTGATTGGTTGCTATGGACAACTAAATCAGATTTACTGTTAGACAGTTTGATTCAGAAATATTGGAGGGGCTACTTTTCTTGGGCCACCCTGTATTTGAAGATCTAGGACCAGGGGACATAGACAAACTCTCTGATCTATGACCAGTGCCTACAACATCATTCTGACACTGTCCAGTCATAGAGGACAGCGTCAGAACAATGGAGAGCACAGCGTGATCTTACAAGATGTAACTAATCTCATGTTTTTCTGCATTTTTGCATTTTTAGAGGTGCTTTTGCGCCTACTTTTTGTGGTTAAAATGACAGCCCCAGATGTTAGCTAAAGATCTATTGGAAACATGAAATGCAGGAAACAAGCATGTTATTGCTGCTGGCAGTTATTGTTAAGTAGGTGATGTTTTTTGTCTTTTTGTCTTTCTGTAGCTCTTGGTGTTTTTATTATGTGTTTTCATATCACTTTCCCTAAAGGTGAAAAACACCATAAGGAAAACTGTAGTGGGCAAAAACACTGAAAAAAATGTCCAAAAAGCCACAAAAATGTATATGGCCAAAAATGCATTTTGTTTAGTGGTAAAAAAAAAAAAAAGCTCCAGTGTGAAATGCATTTGTGTAGTGACCCTAAAAGTGCTTGGCTATAACTAGCTTTAGATTAATATGCTGTCTCTATACATAATAGCAGAATAATCTACATGAAGAAAGCATAAGACTAAAAATCTTTGAATTTAGCTCAGAATCACTTCTCGATATATGCAGTATTTAACTAGTATTTCACATATAAGAAGTCATTCACATAAAAGTATATGTTCTAGATGTCAGTGGTGAGAAAATCATTGGATTTTGTTATAAATTATAATATATTACTTTCTATATAATAATTATTATCATTATTTTCATTGGCCATTATTATTCTCCATCAGTCATGGCAATAAATTGTAACTTATTAGGGTGGGTTCACATCATTTTTCTGTATTCCGTTATGGATTTCCGTGATAATATGGTTATAACTGAAAATAACGGAACCCATAAGATGGAAGTCAAAACAGAAACCTTTAAGAGGCATTCCGTTTTGATCCTTCATAATACAAGTCTATGGGTAGCATAACGGATCCGTCCTTGTTACCATTATACAGGAGTCCAGTCCTGCATAACGGAAACCGGATCCCTTATGCTGCCCATAGACTTGTATTATGAGCAGCATAACGAAAACCTGGATGGATCCGTTATGCTGCCCATAGACTAGTATTATGATGGAATGCAAAACGGAAGCCTTTAAAAAGAATTCTGTTTTGCTTTCCGTCATAATTGAAGTCTATGGGGATCATTACGCATCCGTCTGGTTCCCGTTATGCAGAACGGACAAAAAAGTCCTGTCGACAGGACTTTGTTTTCTGTCTTGCATAACGTGAACTAGATGGATCTGTTATACTGCCCAAAGACTTCTATTATAACAGATCAAAACGGAATGCCTCTTAAAGGCTTCCATTTTGACTTCCGTCTTATGGATTCCGTTATTTTCCGCTATAACCATGTTATAACGGAAAGCCATAATGGAATACATAACGCTGATGTGAGCCCACCCTAACCAGTAAATCACATGCTTAATTGTGACTTTTGCATGGCATAATCTGCAAGTATTGACACCAGTACCTACCACTTTACCTCCTGTTATTTTATGGAATGCCATTTCAATAGCTAATCTCAAAAGGCACTGTTCCTGCTCAGTGGAGCAATATAGTAGTAACTGTTTAAAAAAATAATAATAATTATCCTGAGCAGCGTTTCACTGTTTTAATGGGACCAAATGTTAAAGGGATTTTCCCTTCCAAACAAATTACCCCCTATCCACAAGATAGATTATAAGTGATTGGCGGGGGTCTGTCCTTTAGGGCCCATGCCAGTCTTAAGAATGGAGACAGTGTTTTCCTGTTTGAATGGAGTGTCAGACATGCATTCAATTGTCCTCTATGGAACTTCTGGAGATAAATGATGGCAAATGCTCCGCTATCTGTGGAAGTCTCATGGAGGTGAATGGAGCTTGCATGTGTGTTCATTCAAATGGGAAGAACATGGACTCCTGCCAATCACTTATCTTCCATTCTGTGGATAGGGGATAAGTTGTTGTAATGTCCTCTAACATGTGGATGAGAGTTGGTAAAATCTTATCAACTTTGCTGCTCCAGTGAACACTGTGGGTTTTCCGCCTACAAAAATCTGCCGTATATTTTCCATACCGATATATTACCTTTAAGTTGACACCTGGCACAAGGGTGTAGCTATAGGGGGTGCGGAGGTAACAGCTGCTACGGGCCCAGGAGCCTGAGGGGCCCAAAGACCCTTGTGGTGCATAAGAAGACACCAATATTCTAGAAAGTGCATGCTGGTCAAGTTACACCTCTGGCTCAAGGGAAGGGGATAAATCTAGAATTTGGGATGAGGCTGGGCGTGCCATTTCAATTTTTGCCTCAGGCAGCACGAAGGTTATGTGTTTCCCTGCCCCTAGCCACAAAGCACCGAGGAAGCTGAACTTTTGCACCAGGGCCCATGGGCCTTTAGCTTTGCCCCTTACCTGGTGCAAAGTAAAATTGCCACTAGTCACATCTCAATTATGATCTTCTTCTTGATATTTAAATTTAACATGTAAAATCCCATCATAAGACAAGGGGGCACTGCCTCTGGAGAAGAAAAAGTTCAGTCACTTGAGGTGTCAAACCTTTTTACTGTAAGAACTGTGAATCTGTTGAATAGTCTACCTTAGGACATAGTCACAGAAGGAACAGTGAATATGTTTAAAAAGAGTTTGGATTATTTCTTAAAAGTAAATTACACTAATGCTTATGAAAATGTGTAGAAATTCTCATTCCCCTTTTTCTAAAATTTGCATCCCCTCCTATCTCTCGGTTGAACTTGATAGACTCATGTCTTTTTTCAACCATGTTAACTATGTAACTAAGAAATCTCATGCAACTGGACTACCCCTTTTAAATTCTTAAAATATAAATTTGTCATTTTGTTATATTGTACCGGAAACATTCTGAATTCTATAACTCATCTATTCCATGAATGACTCGGTTATTTCGGTTTAGTTTGCTGCAAACTTTGAACGGACTACCATTGCCATATTATTAGGCAATATTGCATAGAAAAGGTAGGGTGTGGAGAAAGAGACAAGGGAAAAGAGCAATAGACTGGCTCTATCTGCTTATAACAACCTTTAATAAAAAGCAACAAATGAAAAAAGAAGTCGCTAAGTTCATAGTAAGGTCATTGCATTTAAATCAGGATTCTAGAAAAGGAGAAATAACCCAATCTCTCTCCTGATACCAAAAATGTACATGCATAGCACCATATAATATGCAAAGTTGTGGGATCAGCAATACTGTATAAAAATGTCAGCATATTATTTTTAAAGAAACCACCTAGGCGATATTGAAATGCCTAATGCAGTACCCCGTGAGCCACTACATGATGATCGGTGAAATCAAAAACGTTAAGGAAAATTTAAATCACTAGTTAGATGGAGTGTTCTTCCGATCCCTGGTATTTGAGGGGTGCAAAAGGTTCTTATTCCACATAAGAACAAGCCAGTATTATAAATGGCACATGGCAGGTTTAGGCACCAGGCTTAGGAGTTTCAATTTACAAATCTCGATGTGTGTTTTATGGGGAAACATATTTTTATTTATTTAACTGCATACATTTGCATAGCACCAACATATTGTGAAGCGCTGTGCGAAGATTGTCATGTCTCATATTGATTCCTATACATATTGGGGCTCACAATCTAAATTCCAAATAACCCTATTAGGACTTGTTCACACAGAGTTTTTACACCCTATGCTCTCTATGCCCAGCTCACAGGACAATGGTGGAGGATGAGGGCTTTATAGAGCTGTGACATCATAGGGGATGGCTATCTGTGGATTGGCTGACTGCACGGCATTATGGGTGATCTTATGTTCCCGGTCTTGTCTATTCTACACTTAGTTTCGCTTTCTAACACATGCAGCCGCCAATTTAGGAAAACTGATTCATTACCACGAAGTGCAAGGAAAATCTGATTCGTCTAGAATCGAAGTTTTCCTAAACGTCGGACTGAATTCCACTTAAGATGCTTCACTTCGCTCAACACTAGTGTGTTATTTATTTGTGATCACTGTTTCCTTTTTTTCCTAACGAAATGGTAGAACAATAGAAAAAACTCTTTCTAATTAATATTTTATATACCTTGTAGGCATTTCTGTACTTCTAGTTATTTTTTTACATTGTTTTTATTTATCTATTGTTTAAATATTCATTTTGCTGTTGGGAAAGGGTGTTTTTATTTTTAAGAAGTAGAAAATACTTAAATCTTTATAATAATAATTTTAACAGAAACTGTATATCAGGAGTGCACAACATGCTGCCCGTGAAGTCATAGTTTGTGGTTCCTGTCCTGCTGGACAGAAACACAGCTGATTGTCTAATCAGAAGAGGTTGACTAGAACTCCATACAGGGCAGGATTAAAGGTCCTGCTCCTGCACTGTAGCAGAAGCAGGTCAGGTCCCCCACTATCAGCGACAGCCAGGGACCTACGTAGAAAACTGAAATGGTTTATTACTACTCCTGCCTTCTCCTCATATAGGTGTGTATTGCTTTATGAGTGCTATGGCAGTGAATAGAGAAAGCGGCTGTGTCCTTTATTAGACCAAAAGATCACATGATTGCCTGGTGTCTCTGGGGCAGAGTAGAGCGGCTGGGTCTTAGCAGACCCTGATCAGCTCTGCATCATACAAAGGTATAGCCTATAACTGGCGGCAGCAGTTGGTAATAACTAATGAACACCATTCTCTGCAGTAACAAAGGCAGGATGGAGAGAAATGTCGGCACTTAAACCCCTATTACACTGCAAGACTTTTGGGTCAAAATATGATAACAAATATTCATAGGCTTATTCCTGATAACTGGCCTGTATAATTGTGCTGTTGATTGGCCAATAAGCAAGCAATCACTCATTTGTCATCTGATTTGTATCTCTCGTCAGAATTTGGAATATGCTGCCAATAATCAACAGAACTGAATGAAGGAGGAACAACTGAGGTGGCAATCCTTTGCCCCAGGCATGCTCAACCTGCGTGCCTCCAGCTGTTGCAAAACTACAACTTCCATCATGCCCTGCTGTAGGCTAATAGCTGTAGGCTGTATGGGCATGCTTGGAGTTGTAGTTTTGCAACAGCTAGAGGGCAACAGGTTGGGCATCCCTGCTTTACCCCATACACTGTCCATCTGCATGTGCAATTGGTTGATGCAAACGAGCGCCGATCGACTTTTTTTGTGGCCCTCTGAAATAGAACAATATGACAATGAGTGCACCTCTGCTATACATATGTCAATCACAGAATAGAGCGTTATTTGATTATCAAACAATGTCTGAATCACTGATTTTATGCTGAAGCCTAAAATAATACTCCATATTTGCAGCGGCAACAACGACCAATAAAAGCAAATATAACAGTAAAGTCCAGTGCTTATTCCATGATTAATGTAAAAATTGAAAACCAGGCATCATATAGTACATGACAATCTATTTCTAACAAAGCTAGAACCATCCCTGTACCTCACATGGATCCAGAGATCTCCACATTTACTGCTCCAATTGCTCTGCTAGCAGGAGCGTAGCTAACGGCTCATGGGCCCTGGTGCAAGAGTTCAGGTTGGGCCCCCCTTCCCTCAGTGCTTTGTGTGTCTTCTTATGTGGCACAATGGTCTTTGGGCCCCCTCAGGCTCCTGGGCTCGGTAGCGACTGCTACCTCTGCACCCCTTATAGCTACGCCCATGTCTGCTAGATATATTTCACCCTGGCAGCTCAGTGGGTGTGTCTTTTGGGGCATGCCCTTTCTTCTACAGGTCTCTACCTGTATGGGTGCTCTCACAAAGTGCAGTTGTCATGCAGTTGAAATCTGCATGCTTTTAATTGCATGCATTCACAACACAGTTATAGAATTTGACCAGTCAAGCTTTCATCAGGCAAAAAAAAATGTGTACTAAGTATGCTGACATGTAGAGCGGCACCCAGGGATCTCCCTGCACTTACTATTATCCCTGGGTGCCGCTCCATTTGCCCGGTATAGGCTCCGGTATCCTCTGGGACTTGGTTATACTAGGCAGAGCCTAGTACACTTGGTTATAGTAGGCGTATCCCAGGCTGTAGCGCTGGCCAATCTCAGCGCTCAGCTTATAAGCCAGGGAGAAAAAAACTCACAGCCTGTCCCTAAAGATGTCCCTTAGCCGCGGGTGTACACATGGTTCTTGTAGCAGACAACTGCGGCTCATGTCGATCGCGGACATTTAACCCCTTAGATGCGTGGTCAATCCTGACCACGGTATCTGCGCCCGATCCAAAACTTTCGGTTGTGCTCCGTCTCCCGTGTGGTGATCAGAGGAGTCGGAGCGTGCCTGTAGTAGCCAGGGTTTCTGTGAATGAAACCCAGGCAGCTCTGAAGTATTTCCTATGGAGCCTTGCCTGTAATAGTGATGTGATTTTTCATATATTCAAATGCTATTGCATATAAAAATCGCAGTCAGATGATTGTATGTTATAGTTCCCTATGGGAACTATATAAAAGTGGAAAAAAAAGTGCAAAAAAATACATAAAAGTTCAAATCACCCCCTTTTGCCAAAAGAAAAAGAAAAAAAGAAAAAAGAAAAAAATTCACATCATGGGTTTCGCAATATGCGAAAACACCCATACTATAAAAATATAAAAAATATTCCCCATAAGTCAAACAGCAAAACGGAAAAAGATTCGCAATTTTTGGTCGCTTCATTTTCCTCAAAAAATTTAATAAAAGGTGGTCAAAAAGTCATACACACCCTAAAAAGATAAGATTATGACGCAAAAATGAGCCCCCATACACCTCTGTACATTTAATTACAAAAGTTATAGGGGTCAAAACATGGCGACAAAAAAGTAAAACTGATTTTTTTCCCACTTTTGAATTTTTTTCACTATCAAAACGCAAGAAAACCTATACATATAGGGTATCGCCGGATTAGTAGTGACCTGTAGAATAAAAGTAACCAGTCAATTTTTTCGCTCATCGAATGTCGGATTTTAAAACCTGCAAGTTCACCCCATTTGGTATTTTTTCCCGCTTCCCACTTCATCATATGCAATATTAAATGGTGGCGTTGGAAAGTACAACTTGTCCCGCAAAAAACAAGCCCTCATATGGCTATGCAAACCGAAAAATAAAAAAATTATGGCTCTGGGAAGGCAGGGAGCGCAAAACGAAAACGCAAAAAATAAAAAACCTCTGGTCTATAATTGGTTAAACTAAACTACATTTATAATAAAACAATTTACTTACAAAAGAAGCTATTCAGTCGTCTGCTGTGCTGTCCTCTGCTTGCTTCCAATGATTCTTTCCCTCCTTTTAGTCTCTCAGTGCGCAGGTGCACTGTTATGGGGATCTGTGGATGACACACTGTTATGGGGGATCTGTGGATGACACACTAATATGGGGGACCTATGGATGACACACTGTTATGGAGGATCTGTGGATGACACACTGTTATAGGGGATCTGTGAATGACACACTGTTATAGGGGATCAATGGATGACACACTTTTATGGGGGATCTGTAGATGACGTACTTTTATGGGGGATCTGTGGGTGACACACCATTATGGGGGCATATTTGTATGATGCACTGTTATGGGGGCATCTGTGGATGACATTTTTATGGGGGATCTGTGGATAACACTGTAGCAATGGTCCTCCACACTGCCCCACAGTATCAATTGTCCCCCACACTGACCCTAGAGTAGTAATTGACCCTCACACTTCCCCACAGTAGTAATTGTCCCACACTGCACCCACAGTAGTAATTGTCCCCCACACTGCAGCCACAGTAGTAATTGTCCCCACACTGCCCCCACAGTAGGAGTTGTCCCTCACACTGCCCCCACAGAATTTATTGTCCCCACACTGGTCCCACAGTTGTAATTGTCCCCCACTCTGCCCCCACAGTAGTAATTGTCCCCCACACTGCCCCACAGCAGAAATTGTCCCCACACTGCCCCCACAGTAGTAACTGTCCCGCACACTGCCCCCCCAGCAGTAATTGTCCCCCACACTGCCCCTACAGTAGTAATTGTCCCCCACACTGCCCCCACAGTATTAATTGTCACCCACACTGCCCCCACAGTAGTAATTGTCCCCACACTGCCCCCATGTACTAGTTTGCTCCCCATATAGTAATTTGGCCCCCATTGTCCCTTCAGTAATATCCTCCTGTGTCCCTCAGTAATGTCCCCCAAACTTGGCATACAAAAAAAAAATAAAAGCTAATACTTACCTATATCCTAGACTCCTGCCGCTCACTCATAAATGGTATGTCACTGTGCTGCACGCCCGCCTGCATCAGTATTTTACTACTGCATAGGCTTCAGGCCTAGTAGACCTGAAGCCTATAGTGGTGATCGGCGGGACAAGGAACTATGCACTCCAGTGCTCCGCCGTAGATTGTGGGCGCTGGCCAGGGGAATTAGCAGGGGGGCATGGGGGGAATAACCTAGGCTCGGAAATTGCCCTCCCTTGCTCCCCTGTAGCGATGCCTATACACAATATTATATTTTTTTACCATGACTGTCGGGCAGTGTGTTATTGTAAATACTGTATTTTCTGGCATATAAGACTACTTTTTAGCACATGAAAATCTTCTCAAAAGTTGGGGGTCGTCTTATACGCCGGTATACTGCATGCTAAAACTTAAGAGGACCTTTCACTGGTCCAACGATTGTTAGATAATGATATGTATGTGTAGAGCGGCGCCCAGGGATCTCCCTGCACTTACTATTATCCCTAGGCACCGCTCTACACATACGGTATGTATCATTATTAAACAATTGTTGGACCAGTAAAAGGTCCTCTTTACTTCCAAGCCGGACTGGAGAAGCTGTCCTTCTCCAGCTTCAGGGACAGGCGTCGTGCACTGCATCCTGGCCAGTCGCTCCTGAAACAGCCCCCTCTCCCTGCTCTCAGTGGTTTTCTCATGCTTGGATAGCCTGTTTAATTTTTATTTGGTGTGCGTTGGAAGAGGGGTAGTCCTATACGGCGAGTATAATCCAAACCTTATATTTTAACAGGAAAAGTAGGGGGTCATCTTATATGCCCAGTCATCTTATACGCCAGAAAATACGGTAGTTGTGACAGTAATTGTAATAATTTTGACAGTTTTGATTAAATCTGATTGGTTGCTATGGGCAACTAAGCCAGTTCTACTTTACACTAGTTTAATAATTGACCCTAATTATGTTTTGAATGTTACAAAACAAAAAACACCACCAAAAATGCTTGTAAAAAATTATCTGAAAAATTTAAAAACTGAAGAAATTACGTGTATAAAGAAGTTCATATGAATAATGTTCAGACTGTTTTATTTTCTAAAGATTTTTATATTTCAATTACATTTTTAAATCAATATTATTTGTTTTCCAGATTTATGTTCCCTGCATGGTACTTAGATATGATCTTGACTGTTAATGCGTCACCACACTCAGTATAAAAAGAAAACTAAAGCACTGCTGACCTTTTTCTCAGGTCACAAATGTTAGTTTTCAATTACTAAAGTTTTTACTGTAACAAAGGCAAAGCACAGGTGGGAAATCATTGAGTGATAATCACATACACTTTTCTGTTTCAGTTACATGATAAAAAAATAAAAAAAGTTGAACCTTGAGCTAAACGGACATTGTGTTAAATTCGAAGTGAAATTATTTAGTCATTTTATTTTCAAAAATCCACCTTTAGAGACTGATGTAAACAAAGTAGTGAACTTACATTATAAATAGGACCACAATTTAATAAATCTTGATATAAACTGATGAAATGCTTATGAAACATGTTGAAGTTAGAAAAATGATATAGAGCAAGTTGGCTACCTTAAAAAAAAAAGTTTATAAGTCTAACGTACATTGCAATGAGTAAAAGTTTTCAAAAATTTTATTTGGCAGCTTTGCCAAATTTTGTCAAGAAATTTGTTACAAATTACTTTGACACAAATGACTTTTTATTGTATGAAGAGGGTGCAATGATGGGGAATGGTGATCGCACCACTGCCCCAACATTTAACCCCTCATATGCTACATTCAACACTGATTGCAGCATCTGAGACTCACATTCAAGTGCTCGGGGGTTAATCCAGTGTTAAAAAAAAAATTATACTCACCTCATCCACTTGATCACGGAGAGGCCATATGCTGTCATGTCGATTGAAGAAAACCTGCCAAAGGACCTGCGGCAAGTGTGATGACGTCACCACATGATCAAGCTGGCCACGCACAGTGACGTCATTGCTGGGACAGGTTCTTTGGTGGGTTTTCTTCAATCAAGACAGGAGTGGACAGCCTCTGAGTGTAATTTTTCACCATAGTAGGAAACATTGATTCGTTACTAAGAAGTGTGAGGAAATTCAGCTTTGGTGCGATTCAAATTTTTCCCAAACTTCAGATCCAAATCTGCTTTGGATGTTTTGATTCGCTCAACACTAGTAATAATAAGGTCACATGAAAGTATACTATAATTATTCCATTATGTTTCTGAGGTCTTTGCATCAACAGAACCAAACCGAATGTGGATAGTAAAGCAGAGTTACTAAAGGCCCATTTACATGGGCTGATACAAAAGAAATTATCAGGACTGATCCATCTGTTCTCAATAATTGCCTGCTTGTTAGAGGGGGTAATAGCTGCATTTGCATACAGCAATCATCTCCTCTGTACACAAATGATTTCTGCTGCGATTGCTCATCCCCATTGAGAATTATTGCTGGTGGGCAGCAGATCACTGTTTAGACAGCACAATCTACTGCCCAGAAACAATCATATTAGCTTGATCATTGACCTGTATAAAGGGGCCTTAATGGGATAGTGCCACAAAAATATTCTTCACTTTTCAAACCAGCACCTGTATCTGAATACGTTTGTAATGACATGGAACTAAAAACTTAGAATTGTCACTGAGCTATTCAACAAAATGTATATTTAGAGCATCACCTCCCATTTGTTCTTTTTTTTACTTGCCCGTCCATCTCATTGAGGTGGTCGCATATCTTCAATTTAAATATTCAGCTACCACCAGCCATATCTTGTGTTAGAAGCTATGGTAGTTACAAGGAAAATGCTTGCCGCAGAAATGACACGCCACCTGAGAAAGGACACACTCCCTCAGCTGTCAGCATTAAATGAATTTACCAGAACAATTGAAGCAGGGAATAAGTAGATCTATGGATCCATGTGAGGTACAGGGCTGGTTCTAGGTTTGTTAGAAAGAGATTGGCATGTATTATGTGATATTTACATATGTTACATATGTTTTATTTTTATTTTATTTTTTTACATGTTATAAATGTAGTAACTGTGTATGGTACCTCATCTGGAGTGGTCTACACCAATGTTTTCCATGCAGTTTTTCTTTATACAGTTAATTCACTAACGCTATTCATAGAGTTATTTATATTGTAAATAATTGCAATCATATTAGCCTTCCATAAATTCAACACTACCAGCTCCATTACTTCAAGCAACAGATATACTGTATTCTGAAAAATAACTGATAATTATTGGGTCATGAACGGCAATTCAATTTACAAAGTGTAAATCATAGATGGGCTGAAAAACACACACATTTATATAAAGGAATATAATGTCATGGAATATGAGCAGAAAACCTGTGACCTGGAAATAAATAGAAAGCAATAACAAACTGGTTTGGCATTGGGTTAGACATGAGGGCGTAAACCTGGCAGTCCCTTGGATTTTACCCTTTAATCCCTATACATGGATCTGGTCTTTGTTGCAGTGGAAGCTCTGGGCTGCTACCTCTCAGAATAGTCCTGGTGTAATTGTCAGCTGACACACTGGATCATAAGCACTGATGCAAGATACAGGAAGCACAGGCATGATCACAGACAGAGCCAGGGGAAGGCAGAACACAGGTGAATCCATGGCAAAACACAGACAGAAGTAGACTGCAGATAAGCAGGCAGAGAACATGCAAAATCAGCAGAACAGACTTCAGGACACAGTTTAAACACAGACATACAAACCTGGTCTAGATACAGAAACTGGCAAGGCAGATCAGACAAGAATTGGACAAAAAAATGACAAACAGACAGGCACAGACAAAATCCATGGAACCAACATCACAGAATCCAGTGGTGGGCCAATGCCCAGGGGGCCACCCAAGCCCTCCTGATGGCAACAGGCCAGGTACATAATGATCTGATGCTCAATGGCCGCAGTTACCCTCTTGAGCTCAACTGTATTACCGTCCTCAGAATGGTGATACGGTTGACAGTGGCGTACACACAATCCATGGGGCCCCGGTGCGAAACCGAATCATGGGCCCCCTCAAACCCGCCCCCTCCAACCCCCTCAACCCGCCGCCACCACTACCTCCTCTACCATTCTGCTGTCCTTCCAAGCTCTACCTCTGCGCGAATTGCAAGGGGTAAGAGTTGGGAGGCATGTACATTATATGTCATAAGCATACAGAATAAAAAATGATGCATACGGTACTTACTCCACCAAAAACAAACTTTATTAGGGGCATTAACAGTTTGGTGTTATATCTTCCAAAAACTATCCTCATCCTTCTTGAAAAGAAACATACCTACAAAAAAAAAAAAAAAAGACACATTCATACTAGAAATTTAATTCTGTTGTGACAAGCTTATTTTCATCCACCAATCAATTCAAATGGTGTTTTTATTTACAATCTGTTTGCCTTCCCCTCTATTGTGACAATTATAGTACAATTGGACCAAGAAGAAGAAAAAAACTCAACTTACTCAAATTCTCCACTGGTTCCAAACCGTATTTTACTTGCTACAATAAGCTGGATGAAGTCTGAACCTGCAGAAATAAGAAACAGTAAATAACTTACCACTTTATTCTATTTCCACTGTAGTTCAGCCACATGACAGAAGTAACTTACTCAAATCTTCCATAACGAGGAATCTTATTCATCAAACAGGATTGCAAGACAAACAATGGTAACTTCCAACTTCTAACATGATGCCTTCCAGCACCGTAACTTTAAATTCTTCTTTAACATAACTTTTCAATCCACAACACAACGAGAAGACCTATCTGCAGAAAGTAACCAAAGAACAACCATGTATTAGCACCTTTTAGTAAGAATAAAGCAATATAGAAATAAACTGTTAAATAACTTGGTTAGTACAACGATAGAAAACCATGCAACAAAGGTTAGTATAAACTCAAAACTGCAAGCCAAACTAAGGGCCAAAACGAGGCCCGAACTGAAGGCAGAACTAAGGGCCGAACTCAAGGCCCAACGCAAGGCAGAACAGAGGGCCGAACTCAAGGCCGAGCGTAAGGCAGAACAGAGGGCCGAACTCAAGGCCGAGCGCAAGGCAGAACAGAGGGCCGAACTCAAGGCCGAACTGAAAACTTACGAATCTCTTTAAAATGGACGCTGTCGTGCTTTCATTTCAGCAAAGTTGTCCACAATGGCTTCAATGTTAAGTTTTCTTGCTCTATGATTTTCAATACTTAACAGAGCTAGGCCAGAAAGTCTCTGTTGCGACATGGTGCTTCTCAAGTAATTTTTATTAACTTTAATTTTGAAAAGGACCTTTCTGCACTTGCAACTGTAACTGGAATGGTGAGGAATAGTAGCAACGCTATGCACACATCTTGTAGATTGGATGACAAGGCACAGTTTTCAACAATTAGAAGGTGAGAAAGGTCCTTTACAGTGGAGCATCTCTGAATCTCTTCCTGAAATGTTGAACGGAAGCTCAGAAGCTGTTCTGGGAAAGCTGGTGACACGTCCTCTGAGTAGCATTCCTGTAGCTGTGAAGCAGCTTTGAATAAATTATTATCTGTTTCAGAGGCAAGTACTGCAGGCTGAAGTATATTAAATCTCAGCATGACATTGCTCATTCCAGCAAATCGGTTAGAGAGCTGATTGGTCACAATGTCTAAACACCTATAAAACACAGCGGTTTTAAAGAATTGTTCCGGATCCTGCAACCTTTCATCTATTGAAAGTTCATCAAAGTGACGCTTCACTTTTCTTACTCTCTTGTTTTCAAACTGCGGCTGGATGTCCCACTTTTCTGCCAGTTCTATCGCTGTTTCTTTTGCTCCATCAAAATTATCCCTATATTTTGAAAGGACTTGAGCTGCCTTTTGAATCAGATTTGCCGCACTGGATAAATCCATATTTTTCGACTGCAACAATTTAGAAACCACATTTATGGTATCAAAAATTTTGCTTTGCAGGACAACGAGGCAAACAAATTGAAAAGATCCTATTTTTTTTCGAAGGCGAGCAGCATCATCTCTTTCTTTTGGCTTGGGTGACATCAAGTTTATTTTTGTTAAAGCTTGCATAATGTCTACATAACGAAAGCGTAGAGCAAGCAGTGAATCATGGCGCGATGACCATCGAGTGGGGCAAAGTTTTTCAGTGTAAGTGTGGAGTCTGTAGAGAACGATGAAAGAATGTTCCATCTGCGTATGCTTTCCCCAAAAAAACATACAATTCCTGGACCACTTCAAAAAAACTAGAAATTTCAGGTATGTTCCCAACAGCATCCTGAAGTACCAGGTTCAGATTGTGAGCTGCACAATGTACATATAAGGCATTTTTTCTCTTTGTGCAATTCAAGCCTGCACACCAGAATACACCCGCTCATTGTCGCTGCCCCATCATACCCCTGGCCACGACATTTTGTTATATTGAGGCCGTTGCTCTCTATGCACGAGACAATGTCATGTTCAAGGCCTGCAGCACTCTGGTCCTCAATGGCATGAAACCCTAGGAAAACCTCTTTGATCTCTACACTAGTTGCTCTCTGGCTTTCATCTCTTTCCACAGAAACATATCTTATTATCTGACTCATTTGGTCCACTTTTGATATATCCTGTGTAGTATCCATTATAATAGAAAAAAAGGTGCCTGTTTTATTTCAGACACAATGATGTTCCGGACCTTATTAGAAAGTATGTCTATAATTTCATTTTGGATTCTAGGACTCAAGTATCTGACTGATTTTTGAGGTAACTGGAGGAGTTGCTTTAGAATAGGGTCATACTCCGCGAGCAGCTCTATAATGGAGAGAAAATTTCCATTGTTTACCTCGCCAATTTTTTCTCTATGACCGCGGAAGGAAAGATTAGCCATTGACATTGTCAGTGTTACATTGACAATCCTATGTAATACTTGTCTCCAGTAGTTTTTTCCTGTCTAATTTGCTTTTCATTTTCCTCATCTATCGTTTTGTTCTTCCTCCACTGCTCATACACTACACAGGCTTCTATATGAGTTTTTGAAGACTCATGAGCCTGAATTCTTGCAGAAAGCCTTTGCCATTTCTGTATTCCTTTCGCCCATGCAGGTTCAAATCCTGTCTTTTTACGGTCCCCAAACAGCCAGCATGGTTCACAGTAGGCTACGTTAAGTTTCGGTGAGTAGCATAGCCACATCACAGGGATCTTAAGGCCTGTTTTTGTAACTCTTTCGTAATAGCTTTCAGAAAAGCACCTTCTCTCTTCATCTCGTGGAAAAGGTCCTGGAGGTCGGCACGGGCCATGAGCTATTATAAATCTCTTGATGTTTGAATCTATTATTGTAATAGGGTAATGTCCCCTATCAGTGACATATTTCTCTCCCACAATACTTTCTATAGAAGCTTCTGTAGATTTCAATAATTCAAAATCATCACCTGATTGTGTGCTCGGTTGACTGCACTGTTTCTTCAGTTGGTAGACTTGTGCTACTACCTTCCTCGGGATTATCGTCACCTGCTATATCTACAGAACCGGAGTGAGTGAACTCGCTGATTTCTACAGAACTGGAGTGAGTGCACTCCCTGATTTCCACCTCTCTGACATCAACAGCACTTTCCACAGACATTTCACTTTCTGTGTTACTCTGTACAGGAGGAACACCAGGAGGTGTAGGAGTGGAAAAGTAGCTGCTTATTTTTGGAAGTTTGGAACTTCTCAAACTCTCTTCCTTTTTCTGTTTACGTTTCTGAGCACCACTCTTATGTTGATAGGATGCCATACTTTGTAAAATTAGTTTTCTGTAAATAAAGTTAAAAAAACCCTTAACCTAACATTACATGCTAATTATTATTATAATTCAACCATAAACTGAAGCCCTGAATATGCATCCCCAGCTCCTCCATGTGTCTCTCCAATATGGCCCATGCTGGTATAACCTGGGCATCTCCTGTATGTAATTATATATGTAGAGCTGGTATAACCTGGGCATCTCCTGTATGTAATTATATATGTACAGCTGGTATAACCTGGGCATCTCCTGTATATAATTTTATATGTAGAGCTGGTATAACCTGGGCATCTCCTGTATATAATTATATATGTACAGCTGGTATAACCTGGGCATTTCCTGTATATAATTATATATGTACAGCTGGTATAACCTGGGCATCTCCTGTATATAATTATATATGTACAGCTGGTATAAGTTATACATCTTCCTGTATATAGTGATATGGAGCATGCTGGTATAACCTGGACATCTCCTGTATGTAATTATATATGTAGAGCTGGTATAACCTGGGCATCTCCTGTATATAATTTTATATGTAGAGCTGGTATAACCTGGGCATCTCCTGTATATAATTATATATGTACAGCTGGTATAACCTGGGCATTTCCTGTATATAATTATATATGTACAGCTGGTATAACCTGGGCATCTCCTGTATATAATTATATATGTACAGCTGGTATAAGTTATACATCTTCCTGTATATAGTGATATGGAGCATGCTGGTATAACCTGGACATCTCCTGTATATAATTTTATATGTAGAGCTGGTATAACCTGGGCATCTCCTGTATATAATTATATATGTACAGCTGGTATAACCTGGGCAATTTCCTGTATATAATTATATATGTACAGCTGGTATAACCTGAGCATCTCCTGTATATAATTATATATGTACAGCTGGTATAAGTTATACATCTTCCTGTATATAGTGATATGGAGCATGCTGGTATAACCTGGACATCTCCTGTATATAATTATATATGTACAGCTGGTATAACCTGGGCATCTCCTGTATATAATTATATATGTACAGCTGGTATAACCTGGGCATCTCCTGTATATAATTATATATGTACAGCTGCTATAACCTGGGCATCTCCTGTATATAATTATATATGTACAGCTGGGCAGCTGGTGTAAGTTATACATGTTAATATACCAGAAGATATATACCTTATACCAGGCCAGCTCACATATAATAATATACAGAACATACCAAGGCCAGACAGTAACTATTACCTGTGCTGGTTCCGGCTGAAAGCTTCTGAATCGACCGGCTGAAAGTCAGTGGCAATTGGCAAGGCTGAATGCTGGAGGCTGGCTGGGCTCAGTGTGGGCTCTGGCTGAATGAGTGCTGCTCCTGGGCCTGGTTCAAGCTGGCAGAAATGTCTGGCTGCTGGCAGAGAGAATGAGGCAGGTGGGGTGAGTAGGGTTGGGCGATATCAAAAATATTGCCACGATAACGATATTAAGAAATTTACTGCGATAGCAATATATATCGCGATAAATGCCCATTTCAAAGAAAAAAAACACTTGAGACATTATATTGTATGGGGGCCACCAGAAGACACTATACTGTATATGGGGGTGAACAAGGAGACATTATACTGTATATTTTGGCCACAAGGAGACATTATACTGTATATTTTGGCCACAAGGAGACATTATACTGTATATGGCGGCCCACAGGGGACATTATACTGTAAGGACAACAAGCCCCTTCCTCCTCGGTATAATACTGTATTTTGCTTTATGCACCTGCCCATAAGATGCACCTAGGTTTTTGAGGAGGAAAATAAGAAAAATATTTTGAACCAAAAAGTCTTCTTTTGGTGGATTTTGAACTAATGGTGGTGGGAGATCTGTGGCTGACACACTGTTATGGGGGATCTGTGGATAGCATTGTTATGGAGGATTTGATCTGTGGGTGGCACCGTCATGGGGGATCTGTGGATTAAACACTGCAATGGGGAATGTGTGCCGTGACACATAGTGCCATGAGGGGGCCAGCATAAGATGTTATGTGTGTGGATGTGACATACAAGGAGCATGTTATGCTCGTCCCCCTCATGGCACTATGTGTCACAGCAGGAGACCAACACTGCGAACAGGACGCTCTTTGTATGTAAAGTTTATTTATTTATTAACCCTTAAGAAATCGCTCTGCTATTAATAAAGTACCCTAATCGCCTGCCTCTCTATTCTGTACTCACTATGAACGGAGCGGGGCGGTCCGGCCGGCACGTGACATCACTCAGTCGCGCTCCTGCTTCATTAATGAAGTGGGAGGAGCGTGAGGGACGTCACACGCCGGGTGGACCGCCCTGCTCCGTTTATAGTGAATACAGATGTCGGCGATTAGGACAAGGAGGTACGATCCCACACGGCACTTAAGGCTGACCCTCCCCTGGCCATCTGCCAGGGCCCTCAGGCCAGTGTGGCCACTCAAGGCTTACCCCTACCCTCCCCAGTCATCTGCCAGGGCCCTCAGGCCACTCAAAGCTTACCCCCCAGTTATCTCTGCCAGGGCCCTCAGGCCAGTGAGGCCACTCAAGGCTACCCCTCCCCCTGGTCACCTGCCAGGGCCCTCAGGCCACTCAATGCTTACCCCTCCCCTCGGTCATCTGCCAGGGCCCTCAGGCCAGCGAGGCCACTCAAGGCTTACCCCTCCCCTCCCCCATCTGCCAGGGCCCTCAGGCCACTCAAGGCTTACCCCACCAGTTATCTCTGCCAGGGCCCTCAGGCCACTTAAGGCTTACCCCCTAGTTATCTCTGCCAGGGCCCTCAGGCCAGTGAGGCCACTCAAGGCTACCCCTCCCTCTGGTCATCTGCCAGGGCCCTCAGGCCACTCAATGCTTTATCCCTCCCCCTCGGTCATCTGTCAGGGCCCTCAGGCCAGCGAGGCCACTCAAGGCTTACCCCTCCCCTCCCCCATCTGCCAGGGCCCTCAGGCCACTCAAGGCTTACCCCCAGTTATCTCTGCCAGGGCCCTCAGGCCACTCAAGGCTTACCAGCCCCCCACGGTCATTTGCCAGGCCCAGGGCCCTCAGGCCAGTGAGGCCACTCAAGGCTTACCAGCCCCCCCACGGTCATTTGCCAGGCCCAGGGCCCTCAGGCCAGTGAGGCCACTCAAGGCTTACCCTTACCCCTCCCCATCTTCCAGGGCCCTCAGGCCACTCAAGGCTTACCAGCCACCCCCTCCCTCCTCCTACAGGGCCAGGGTCCGGGCCCTCAGGCCACTCAATGCTAACCCACCCCCAGTGCCAGTGCCAGGGCCAGGGCCCTCAGGCCACTCAATGCTAAACCCACCTCCAGGGCCAGGGGCCCTCAGGCTGAGTCAGGCCACTCAATGCTAAACCCCCACCCCTCTGGTGGTCTGTCCGAGCGTGCGCACAGCAGCTGCAGCATGATCATACATCACAGAGGCGGCCGCGGCAGGCAGAGCACAACAACAGCAAGAAGAAATTCGTGCTGCCTGCAGACGCAGCCCAGCGTACAGCGTTCATTTTTCTTACCGGCTGGTGGCTTTACTGCGGGCGGCGGGTGGTACTGAGCAAGGAGGCAAGGCAGTGGCTCCTGTTGGCTGGCTGCTGACTCGTCTCCCGGCTCTCAGAAGAGTGAAGACGTCTCCCTGGTCTGGTCCCGTCTGCTTCTGGCGCCGCCCACGTGGGTGCGCGTAGCATGTTCCCGCGAGACCTGACGCAGGCAGTTCGCAGGTCTCGCGGGAATCGGGATAATCGAGGACTGGAGGACTCCAGTCTCTCTTACTTTGCGTGCAGCAGCAGCAGGGCCCGGGGCCAGGGGTCCGCAGGCGGCCGGGCCCCCTGGGGAGCCGGGCCCAGTCGCAACTGCGACCCCTGCGACCCCTATATGTACGCCCTGACGGTTGAATACCATGGAGAGGGTGGCAGGATTTTATGCCGCACTGTGGTATTTGATTCTTCTGCTGCTGTACTCTGTTCTGCACTGTGGTGTTGCAGGCCCTTTCTACTTCTGTTATCCCTACCTACTTATGTTGCTCTGTCTTCTATCAATTTAGTCCCACCTACAACATGGGGCCACTTTTAGTTGTTTTTTCCAGTACCACTTTAAGTTCCCAATCCGCCTCTGCATTCAAAGATCCAACAGAATCAATGTTGCACAGCCAGGGAAGGTCTTAGAACTCAAGAAACTTATATCAGACCGACACAGAACTCAGGAAATAAATATCAGCCTTACCAAACTTATTATTCAGGTGTACTGCACACACAAGACCAGGGAATAGGGACATTTATCATATAATTTAACATAACTTGAAACAGTCCTTCAATACACCAGCCTTCATAGTGCATGACTGCAATGTTACTAGATAAGAACAAAAATTATAATTATATTACTGTATGCAGCCAATATGATATCAAAATTGCAGCCACAAAACATTAGTCAGAAAGCTCTCTTTAATGTGAGATTAACTTTCTAAACACTGATACGGTAAATGCATCCAATTCATGTTTGTCTACAGAGTTAGACCCTTGAGTTCAATGAACTGGATTTATCAATTTACTGCAGAATTTGAACCTTAGAGCCTGCTTGTTCTCTGCTTGCAGCACCTGTTTACAGGTCATCTGACACTATCAGGCACATTTTTACCTGGCTTTGCTGCAGTGATCTCATTTAAATTCTAGAGCAAGGGTTTAGTGTTTGCTCAATACACATTCTCTTACTTTTCCTCTTTATTTCAATGTTTGGTGCCATATTGAATTTTTGGAAAATATTCTAAATACTAATTTAGATCTTTTGAATATGTTTGAATAGTTATATGATTTATTATACAGTAACTTATAAAAATACCGTACATTTCTAAGGGTTTGATGTTTATATTATTAGTACTTTTTATTTTAGATATATTTTAAAATCATATTTCAAAATTATATTTTAAAGGGATACATAAGTAAAAATTCTTCAAATAGTAAATTAAATGTATACTAAACAAACCAAGTGTCTGTATATTATCCACATAATTATTTACTTTCATTGTTATTTGGTTACATGAATAATCCTAAATGTGTGTTTTTGTATGTTTGCTTTACATTATTCAGTAAAAGGCAAAAAGGTGTTTATATGCAAATAATATATTATGACTGGAAAGATGGTATTTCAAAGCAGTACATTTTTTTAAGGTTGCATTTAGATGACTTATAACAACCAATCAGTAATGAGATTTGATCTGTCCATGAAGAATATAGATAAGTATCTTTTTTGATTGCTATGGTGAACTTTTCTTCAATTTTTCATTAAAGCTTACAGTAGGCTTATGAGATATACTGCATAAATGTATTTAGAAGCTGACATGAATACAGAAATTACATTTATATATTATAAAGATTTGTAGGCTTTAATATTTTTTTATGCACAGTTCGGATCTCTTGCTTAACTTAAATAATAAAATTATAGTTGCCCACAACAGCCACTAGAGGGAGCCAAGAAGTCCTCTGTAAATTCTGAGGTGCTTTCTCCTTTCTTGATGTTGTTGTTCTCCCCATCCTTATGCATAGTGTCTTCTCTCCTCTGTTGCTTTCCCATTTGGGTTGAGTACTTTTTGCTATGCCTGTCTCTTATAGAGCTACTGTGTACAAATGATCCTTCTGTCAATTCTCTGTAATCACATACTTCTTAAGGACCCTAGCCCAATACTGTTCATTGGTTTCTACTGTCCACCAAGATGTTTATCCTCACTTTTTCTATTACTGACCTAGCCTATATATTTAAAATTTTATTCTGGCCCTGACCTCTGTCTGACTACCACTATGATCGAACTTTGTCTGCATTCACCTTTGCAAGAAAGAAAGAAACCAAATGATAATCCAAATCAAATGTGAAGCCCGAGTTTAGGCATTGTGTCCCATACTTAATGCATAAACAAAGACTGGCACTCATTGTATAATGCTGAAATCTTATGGGTTTATTTCATTGATACACAAGAAATGCTTAAGCTTTAACTTGAACCGTAAATGGTTACATTGGCATTACCATGGTGACACACATAGAGCAACATATTCTCATGTTAGAAATAATGTAGACAAACAATTGCCTGGTCTTCACAATCTATCATATATTTATATGTTAAAAAAAAGTAATTAATAAGATATTCACATCAGTGAATAGGAAATAACATTGTGTTGTAAAATATTTCATATCATTTTTGTTACAGTCAACATACAGTATCTAGCATTTTAAGTTGGCAGGTTTTTTACCGATTGTAAAGAAAGAAAGAAAAAAAGAGGAGGAATTACTGCAAGTCATAATTCAGTGTTAGAACAATAATATAAAACTTCCTATCTCATACTAAAAGGCCTCACATTTTTTACCCTTTTCCTTACTGACACATAACTATATATGTCGGTGGTAGGGACTATAAAGGGATTCTGTCAGCTAGTTTCAGCCTACAGAGCTGAGGACATGCGCTGCTAGATCGCCACTATCACGCCCACAATATACATTTCCCATAGCTGTGAGTGCTTTTATTCAGTCAAGAAAACGATTTTATATATATATATATATATATATATATATATATATGTAAATGACGCTAGTAAGGAGCCCAGGGGCTGTTACCAATGTTTCAGGAGCCCAGCCACGCCCACTGTAAAGGAGCCCAGTACCGCCCACATCCTACAAATCTCCTCCTTGCTCCCCCGATGTCACAGAATTGAAGAGCTGTAATCTCGCTCATGTGCGAGTATGCCACATGTGAGTGCCGGAATGATGTTCCTTCCCTGTGCTTGAATCAGCCTCAGGGAACAAACTGTGCATGCACTAGCTGGCAAGCGCAAGATTATGGCGCTTCAACTATGTGACATCAGGGAGCAAGGAAAAGATTCAGAGGATGCGGGTGTGCGTGGGCTCCTGAAACTTTGGTAAGAGCCCTTGGGCTCCTTACTAGCCTAATTTGCATATAGATAAAATCGGTTTTTGACAGAATAAAAGCGCTCACAGCTATGGGAAGCGTATATTGTGAATGTGCTAGTGGTGATCTAGCAGTGCATGTCCTCAGCTCTATAGGCTCAAACTAGCTGACAGAATCCCTTTAACCCAGAAGATGCCATGATCTGGTGCTGGACATGAGGCGATTGGGGAACCATTGGTTGAAATTGAAAGCCCTGGTCTCATTGAAGAAATCAGGGCTTCTGGAGTTGTAGTTTCTTTGGAGCTCTGCGGGTGGCATAGCAATATAGCAATCAATTATTTTACCAAATCAGTTCAATCTATTTGCTTTTTATAGTCACCTAGGGTGACTTAAAAGCTATATATAACATTCTAAAATGGTTTAAGAAATAAAAATATAAAAATTCAAATCACCCCCTTCCCCAGAATAAAAATAAACAATAGAAAAATAAATATTATACGCATAGCTGTGTCTGAAAACGTCAGTACTATTAAAATATTTTATGTGGTATCACTGCAATTATGCTGACCTGGAAAATAAAGGTTACGGTTCAGTTTTCCGACACAGAGAACACCATAAAAACTAAATCAATAAAATCATAGCAGAATTGTGTTTATTTTCCAGTTCCATCCTATTTGGAATTCCCACTATATTTTATGCAATATTAAATTGTGCCATTAGATTAGTGCAACTTGTTCCATAAAAAACATGCCATCATATGGCTATGGGAAGGCTTGGTGAGAAAAATTAGAAAGCAAAACGTAAAGTCATCAGGTAAGGCTACTTTCACACTGGCGTTAGGTGCTGATCCGTCTGGTATTTGCACAGGCGGATCCGCACCTATAATGCAAACGTTTGTATCCGTTCAGAACGGATCCATTTGCATTAGCTTTAAAAAATTCTCAAAGTCAAAGCGGATCCGTTTTGAATTACATTGAAAGTCAATGGGAACGGATCCGTTTTCAAATGCACCATATTGTGTCATTGAAAACGGATCCGCCTCATTGACTTACATTGTAAGTCAAAGCGGATCCATTCAGCTCCGCATCGTCAGACGGACACCAAAACGCTGCAAGCTGCGTTTTGGTGTCCACCTCAGAACGGAATGGAGACTGAACAGAGCCGAACTGATGCATTCTGAGCGGATCCTTATCCATTCAGAATTCATTGGGGCTGAACTGATCCGTTTGGACCGTTTGTGAGATCACTCAAACGGATCTCACAAGCGGAATCCAAAATGCCAGTGTGAAAGTAGCCTAAGGCAAGTGCCATGTAAACCTGCTCTGTTCCCATACCACTGTGGCTGTTGTACCTGCTCAATTATCTGAAATTGTAGCTGTTTTTATTTTATTTTACACTGTAATATTAATGTCAGATGCCATGAACAGCTATGAGCGGGCCATCTAAGGGGTACAATGACGGGGAGCGGCGCTACCTGTAATTGCATCCACTACTTACAAAGAAATGCGCTTTGTGACAAAGTAATTCATCACAAAGCGAATGTTTTTGCAAAATTCGCGAAGAAGCCAAATCAAATTTTCCAATACTTTGCTCATCTCTAAAAATAATTATAAGCAACGCCACAAAAACTTATTTTCCATTTATCCATCGGTACTGGCATTCAAAAGGGATTTAATAGCCTGTCCTGTGTCTAATAAAAATCTTTTTAAATCAAAAGAGTACACATTTTCTCCAATATAAGGACAGGGAAAGCGAGGATAGATTACACTGAAGACATCGTGGTAACATTACATCATAATCATGTGACAAGTAGAAAGGAACCCAGCCTCCCAGGTCTTCAAGAAATACTCTGTTTATTCACCAAAATTTGCAACTTTTCGACTTTACATGGTCATGTAAGATAAAAACATTGCACATTTTTGTGAAAAACAGAATATTTCTTGAAGACCATGGAGTTCTGCAGTTCCTTTCTACACTTGGCTTAATGGGGGCACTCCAGACTAGTACTCCATCAATGCTGGCACCACCACCAAATTGACTGAAGAAATATACCTGTAAGTGCTGCTACAATCTATAACTACAGTATGCTTTACACAGTTTATAACATAGTTTATAAGGCTGAAAAAGACATCTGTCCATCCAGTTCAGCCTGTTATCCTGCAAGCTAATTCCCGACTCCAATGAGGCAATCAGAATAACTCCCTGGATCAACGACACATCTCTATTAGTGTTGATCACAAATTTCAATTGCGAATTTTAATCACGAATATTGGCACTTGAGAATTCGCGAATATTTAGAATTTTGCAAAATATATTCGCATTTGCGAATATTCATTTGTATGCAAATTTTTGTAGAAATTTGCATAAACTGGTATTTTAAAGGTATCTTTTAAATGTCAGTTTATGCGAATATTTATGCTAATTTTATGCTAATTTTTATGCAAATGTTTGCAAATTTCTATGCGAATTTCGCAATCAGAAAATAATGACTGGAGATTACGAATTTTCGAATATATGGCGAATATTCGCCCAAATATTTGCGAAATATCGCAAATTCGAATATTGCCCCTGTCGCTCATCACTAATCTCTAGTAACTATGACCTGTAATATTATTACACTCCAGAAATACATCCAGTCCCCTCTTGAATTCCTTTATTGTACTCACCATCACCACCTCCTCAGGCAGAGAGTTCCATAGTCTCACTGCTCTTACAGTAAAGAATCCTTTTCTATGTTTGTGTACAAACCTTCTTTCCTCCAGACGCAGAGGATGTCCCCTTGTCACAGTCTTAGGGATAAATAGTTGATGGGAGAGATCTCTGTACTGACCTCTGATATATTTATACATAGTTATTATATCTGAGCCACCTTTTTTTCTAAAGTGAATAACCCTAATTTTGATAATGTTTCAGGGTATTGTAGTCCAGCCATTCCAGGTTGCCCTACTCTAAACCCTCTCCAGCTCTGCTAAGTCTGCCTTGCTCACAGGATCCTTTACCTATCATAGGGTACTTTCATACTAGTGTTTTTGCTGGATCCGGCAGGGTTAAGCAAAAACGCTTCCGTTACTGATAATACAACCATCTGCATCCCCTTGTGAAAGGATCTGGTTGTATTATCTTTAACATTGCAAAGACGGATCCATAATTAACTCCATTGAAAGTCAATGGGGGACGGATCCATTTTTTATTGTGTCAGTTTGTGACAGAGAAAACGGATCCGTTCCTATTGACTTGCATTGGGGGTCATGCCGGATCCATCTTTCACCGCTCCGCATCCCAGGACGGAAAGAAAATAGCAGCATGTTGCGGTTTGCTCTCTGGTCTGGGAACACAACTAAACGGAACGGAATGCATTTTGGAGCATTTCGTTCTGTTCAGTTTAGTTTTGTCCTCATTGACAATGAATGGGGACAAAACTGAAGAGTTTTTTTCTAGTATTAAGCCCCTTTGACGGAACTCAATACCGGAAAACTTTAACGCTAGTGTGAAAGTATCAATAATCATGTGCTGATGCAACTATTTATACCTTGTATGAATTATTGACATTACACATTTCCGCACTAACTGAAGCCTTTTTCAAACGAAAATGTAGTAACATTAACGTTTGAAAAAGGCTTTAGAGCTGAAACGCATCACGTGTATAATTATACAATGAGCAATCTTTCCTTGCACATTCATCTTTGCACTGTCCAATCAGAAATATATTAACTGTAATTTATGTACGAAGATAAGATAATAAGATATATCATAATCAACAATAAAAGAGATATAAGTGTGATAGCTATTGCCCCCTTTAAATGTTTGTTGCATACTAATTTGTAAGCCATACTCTTTTCTAAATGGTTATTCAATAGCTTATCAGTTCAGATGATCAGCAATGACGTCTTAAGTAGCCTTACAAGTCAGTTTAATAACTTCACATGACAAGAGCAACCTTCCTTTCATTGTAAATCAATGGCTTACAATTGTACCTTACATTAGATTCTCAATATTCCATTCCATTCTTCATTGGCAGGATTCAATAAAATGTAGGGAAGAAGGCCAGGTGAAGTACAACCGTCCTAGCAATCAATGGTTTGTTGGCCAAGCCTCAAAGCAGTTTCTGTTCTTCTCTGATTCTTTTCCCCTTAGCTCTGCATGGTTTCATTAAAACCCTTTATCACATAGCATATATTCAAGAGCATCGATGCTTATGGGGATAACCTGACAGTGTATATTTCATATTCACAAAAATTCCCTTTTCTTTGCCATATTTTCTGTCCAGATAGAAAGGCGCTGGTCCTCTAATCATTTCCTCAATCCACATGCAGGACTGTGTTCAGAAAATTTACACATTTCGGAGACATATTGCTTTCAAAGCTCATTTAAAAATGTTTTAATGGTAATATAGATCTCTGTAGACGTGTTCAAAGTTACTTTTTAGTCATGACAAGCTAGGTATTGAGAGTAGTGATGAGCGGCATAGGCAATATTTGAATACACAATATTTAGAGGATTTTTGGCCCGAATATTCACCATGAATTCGCAAATTCGAGATTGCGAATATCGGTAATGTAATATGCACATATTGCGTGCGCAATTTTATTACCTATAACATGTAATAAACAGACAATCACACAAAGGCTGCATGCCAAAAGCCGGGTATGTGCCAGCCAGCCAAAAATTGTAGATTTTTGGGGGATGCCAGCTAACTCTTCTCTCACTGCTTACGAGGGATGCACAAAATTTTCAGTTTTCTAATTGTCATATTATTATATTCAATACTTTTTCTATATTGTTTTGTCATTTAAACTTATTTGCATAAACTTGAATATGGGAAAGACGTGAAAATTAGCAGAATCTGCCTTGTTTTTCAGCTGAAACACTATTTGTTGGCATACATGTTGGCCTTTGTGTGATTGTCTGTTATATGTTGTCTAGTGTATGCTATAGGTGATAATTTAATTTGAAAAAAATATAGTATCTATAAAAAGAAATTAAAAATAATAGGTAAAAAAATTATAATAAAAGTGTATTAATGATAGGTAAAATAATAACTATAAAAACAAAATATGGATGATAGATAGCATAATAAGTATAAAGAAAAGCTACATACAATAAGTGAAAAAGATTATAGACTTATATAGTGATGAAAAAATCTAGAATATTCGTAAATATTCGTAGAAGATATAGCACTATGTTCTACTGTAGATCTTCGCGAATTCTCGAAATGCCGATATTTGTGATAAAATTTCGTGATTAGAATATTTGCGCTCATCACTAATTGAGAGCCATATGGGAACCCAGATGAGCCCTATTTTGAGTCAGTGGGTTCTATTAAGCACTAATTGCATCAAGCATAGTGTCATTGCTTCTGTTTATGTTGCCTAAACTCACCAATTTTGGCAGTACGGGCTAACCATCTCCTGTGCATGGGCCCCCTTGACTATCCACAGACAGCAGATGTCAAGGGAGAGAAGGATTGAGCAATTGGTTGTCAACATGTCCAGTTCCCTAGTTCTCAATGGGGTCATCTATTTCTGTGTAAATGCCATATTCATTACTTTGCAGTGAATATGGAATTTAGATTAAGTATTATTGCAAAACAAATGCAATATATATATATATATATATATATATATATATATATATATTTAATGTACATTACATTTTTTATCTGGTAGTGCCCCCTGCTATTGTCCACCTTCTCCTGTGGACGAATATGCTTAGCATCTTCCCTGATTTCTTTCCCCTCCCTGACATAGTGAATGATCTCATAGCGAAGCAGCTGAAGTGGTCCAAACACCTTTCACTTATTCATACCTACTTTTAAATTCATAAAAATATATAGCTATTCTGCTTTCTATACAGCAGAGAGGGAAGTTGAGGGTGAATTACATACCATATGTATCTCCAGGAGTTATAAATGAGGGACTATTTCCATACAGGGGAGGAAGGAGTTAACAAGAGCTGATTGTAATTCTTTCTCCAAGATGATCCCACCTACAGAAAGAGAACTTAGCCCTCCAGATGAGCAGATAGGTTAATACAAAACAGATTTTTAAATTTGTGAGATAGCTTAAGATGAGCAAATCGATTCCAAAATTTGGAAATTCAACCCACATTTTTCCAAAAATTCAGATTCAGGGATCAAGGATGAGAGGAGAGAGATTTTTTCATACAGTCAGAGGATTTTCGATTTCGGTAATATCTACTCAAACCTAAATCAAATTGGATGGATTTTATAGAATAATCCCTTTAACGGTGATAAGCTACTGCCTGTCCAAGCTGCTCTCTATTCAGAAAACATGGATGCTTGACCATATTGATCATGCAGATGTGAACAGAATCTAACCAGGACAAAGGCAGGCAGAACCCATGGCTGCTATGAAGCACTTATATAGAGACGAGTATCCCTATCCCTGGGTTCACACCTGAGCGTTTCTGAGACGCGCGTTTTTGTCGCGCGTATTACAGCGCGTTTTTGCAAATAGGAAAAGCGGGTCATTGGTGATGACCAATTGAAAAAGGCATATCTACACTTTAACGCGTGTTAAACGCGCGTTCCCATTGAAGTCTATGGGTGCAAACGCACGACAAAACGCCCCAAAGAAGCTCAAGAACTTCTTTGAGCGTAGGGCGTTTTACAGCGCGTTCAAACGCGCTGTAAAATGCTCAGGTGAGAACCATGCCCATAGGGAAACATGAGTTTTCTCCTGTTGAGCGTTTTACAGCGCATTCGAACGCGCTGTAAAACGCGCAAGTGTGAACTGAGGGTAATTGTTCCTAGACTCCTTGTTACAAAGTGGTAACAATTAGTGTTGATCACGAATTTTCAAATTGCGAATTTTAATCGCAAATATCGGCACTTCGAGAATTTGCGAATATTTAGAATATCGCTAAATATATTCGCAATTGCGAATATTTGTTTTTATGCAAATTTTTTATATGCAAATTTCCGTAAGCAAGAAAATAATGTCATTATTTTCTGATTGCGAAAATTACATACAAAATTTGCATAACTTTGCATAAACAAATCACATAGAATTAGCATAAAAATGCGCATAAACAGGCATTTAAAAGATACCTTTTAAATATCAGTTTATGTGAATTTTTATGCAAATTTTATGCAAATTTTTATGCACATTTTCGCAATCAAGAAAATAATGGCCGGAGATTACAAATTTGCGAATTTTCGAATATATGGCGAATATTCGCCCAAATATTCGCGAAATATCGCGAATTCGAATATTGTTTCTGCCGCTCATCACTAGTAACAATCTGTGATAGACTCTAAGAGGGACAATATTGTTAGTAAACTAAAAGGTGTCGATTGGCTCATCGAAAGAGCTCTCTTGACCTGACTCCATTACTGGGGACACTCTGAATTTTGCTATAGGAGCCTCCACTCTTTTATACAGTATATACCACTGAACCAAAACTCGTGGAAAGGAACAAGCAAATAAGCTGAGAAAAACTAAGCTTATATGCATGATGTTAATTTTTATTTAGCATAAAGCACAATACCGTGCAGTCTGGAAAGCATGCAGCTTACTTGTCCTGAGGTTTATTTTATTTGTTCACTGTTTTAAAGAGAGTAAATCTCTAGATATATTAAAGAAAAATGAAGAAGCGTATCAGCTCAGCTCAGAATTTTGAGCATGAAACCACTGAATAGCGTAGAAAACAGCATACAGTATCAATTACCAGTATTTATCCACTCTCTGACTGAGGTCTTGAACGTCATAAAGACCCACAGGCGATCCCTTATCTAGAGCTGTCATACGACTATTAATATACTAAAACTGTACACAATGAGGACATTTTATGAGCACTGACAGCAGTGGAGCCACACTATGTGCTATCAAAAGCCCAAATCACATTACTGCAGTAAATAAACATCACACTGTTATCTTATTGGTATCAACTTTAGCATCTCTGTGTTGCTAAATGTAATTTAGATATATGTTAATTTCATAGATTAGGACTGGTAGTAAAAGGTTGCATTTTAGTTGCATTTAATTGACATAGAGACCTGATCAGATCTAAATTTTCTTTGCAATCTTTGAAGAAATATAATCATTTTAAAAACCATTAACTAAAATAACTGAAAATAACCAATGTATATACAGAGCATTGTGATTTTAGGCAGGTGAAGAAGTCTAGCCGGCAAACCGACAGCCGCAAACTAGAGCAGGTTAAGAACCCTTTTAATGTATAATGAAAAAGTCGCCTATTTTTTCAATATGTCAACGTAAGGATCAAGAATGCTTGTGATTTTATTTTATGCGAACTAGAAAAAAAAGCCAACATATTCAAGTTTTATACTTGCAGACATGTGCTAAAAGAGTGTCCCTTTAAAGAAGACTTGTCACCTCTCCTGACATGTCAATTTTAGTAACTACTAGTGTTCCTCATGTAATTCTGGAGCATATATTCGTATTACCCTATGTTTTGCCATTCCACTATTATTCCAACTAGAACGAAGTCTCAGCAGTGTGCAATGAAGGCCCAGCTAGATTTTATCAGTTGGAGGGGTGTCCTTGCACAATCTGACACCTTCCAATCAGTACTCTCAGCAGCCGACTGTGCAGGGACACCCCAACCCCCATTTATAGACTTCATTCCAGATGTTCCAGACAAGTATATACCAAAACAGACATGTCAGGAGAGGTGACAGGTCTTTCCTAACATAGGTTTGGCTGGTGTACATTGCCTCAACTGTGAAAAGAGAGCATTGGACCCCATTTAAGGCTATGGTGTGCATATGATAATTGGCCATACACAACTGACACTTGTGAACCCAGCCTTATTTAAGTTACTGTAAAATACATTTTTCCGGTTTTATTGTAATTTTTGTGTTCACATAAATAAAACAATATCATGATTAAATAATACATTCCTTGGCGGAATTTGAATTATAGAGCACAAGCTAAACTCAGGTAATCAGCCTGCTAGCTAAGCATCAATTTTTAAATCCTATAAAACATCTGCCACTTTCTACACCAAATACTACACTTCTGAACATTCTACAGCATTATTTACAGGACAAAAACCATTACACCTGTAAAATGTACATCAACAGCAAAGAACAGTTGAGAAATTTAGAGAAACCAATTAAACTTTCTATTAGATTTTTAAAATTATTTTTATATTTCTATATTGTATAATTATTATTAGTGTTGAGCGTAATATTCGAAAAGCGAATTTTTTAGCGAATATCGGCACTTCGCTAATTGCGAATATTTCGAATATAGCGCTATAAATTCGCTATTTCGAATATTCGTTTTTTTTTTTTTTTTAGTTATATTTTTTCTTTCCCACTTCCCAAAAGTAGTTCTTACCTGTCATGAGGATTCCTGGCTTCCTGGCTGCTCCAGTCAGTGCCCGTTGCCGCTTCTGCCGACTTCCGTGCTCATGGAGCGTCCCCTTCCATGGGAAAATCTCTATATACTAAAATGTACTGTCGGATTTGAGGAATTACGTTGAAATCGCAATGCGATTAATTCAAGTTATATTAATCGCATTGCGATTACAACTTAGCACTGCTATCTTACATAGGCTAGAATTAACGAATATGGAATATATAGCTATGCACTAGCAGTGCTAAGTTGAAATCGCAATGCGAATACTTTAGTTAAATTAATCGCATTGCGATTTCAACTTAGCACTGCTGCTATATTCCATATTCGTTAACTTCGTTAATTCTAGCAAGCTGACCCATTATAAACCCAGCTCTAAGTTGAAATCGCAATGCGATTAATATAACTTGAATTAATCGCATTGCGATTTCAACGTAATTCCTCAAATCCGACAGTACATTTTAGTATATGGAGACGTTCCCATGGTGATGGGGACGCTCCATGAGCACAGAAGTTATGGTTGGCTTGGTAGAATTAGCGAATAGCGAATATGACGAATGTATTCGTCATATTCCTCAAAACGAAGATAACGAAGTATTCTACATCTTCGTTTTAGCTACCTATTCGTCTCGTCATCGTCAACTTCGCTATTCGCTAATTCTAGCAATCAAATAGGAAGGTTGACTTACCAGACAGCTGTGTTAAATTCGCTATGCGATTTTTTTTTTTTAATAAATAGAATACTTATAATAATATTATCATATCAAGTAATATAATTATTGTATTAAAAAAAAAAATCGCATAGCGAATTTAACACAGCTGTCTCTATAGTCAACCTTCCTATTTGATTGCTAGAATTAGCGAGGTTGACGAATAGGTTGCTAAAACGAAGATGTAGAATACTTCGTTATCTTCGTTTTGAGGAATATGACGAATACATTCGTCATATTCGTCATCCTCGCTAATTCTAGATATGAAACCAATAGGAAAGTAGCCTTAAGTACAAATCGCAATATGCGATTATTTAAATCGCATTTTAATCGCGATAACTAGAAAAATGACGAATATTCGATTTCGACGAATACGAAACGAATATTCATTCGAATATTCGCGAATTTCGTCGAAATCGAATATGGCACCTGCCGCTCATCACTAATTATTATCACCTCTAAATATCCCATTCTTCATGCGTTCATACCATTCTAGGTTTGTTGAAGCTTTTTTGAATTTGTGTGAATGATCTTTTGTTTTATTAGCCTTTCTGACCAATTCCTTTTAATTTTCATGTTTGTTTCTGAGATAAATATTTTATTTATTTATTTTGAACATCATTTTTGTTATCTAAATAAGTAAATATTGTGCCCTATAGAGGGTGCATGTGCCAACACAGCTCTCCATAGCAGCGGATTCTAGTGAAACTAGAAGACACTCCCAAAAGGGAGGGTGAGATATGCTATTTAGCTGTTTTCTTCTTGTTCACTATAGTTGAATGTATGCAGCACTAGTTACCATTACTTTTAGAAGTATGGGTGTCTGTATCGATCTAAAAGCTTTCTGATTTAGCCTAGGATTCAAAATTATGAATCAAGTAAAAAGTGAGCTAGGTATTCTACATAGACTTTTACAGCTACTCATCTAGGAATGACTGTTCAAGGAGGAGGAGACATCTTACTTAGAATCGGTTAACCAACATTATTATCGACTTATTCCACTATTAGCCAGTGATTGCGATGGCCCCATATGCGGCCATTAAGAGCACAGTGACTGTATTATTAGTTCAATTACATTTGTAGTATATGCGTATGGTGTGTTTTTTTATTAATTCAGTTTATTAAATCTTATTAGTACCTGGTCACTGTAAGTCAGTCATCTTTGTATTACATAACATTTTTTGCTAAAATTACAGTCCTGTGGGTCCCTGCATTCCCACCGGGTGCTGTTTATTTACATCCCAATGTTGAACTGGTGGGGGCGTCAACTCTGACCACCAACATGCTCTTCCTTCTTCACATATGCACTATGGCTTATAAGTAATGTTCATTGATCATGCATGTGTGGATCCTGCTACTGTGCTGGATCTGCGTATACTCCTTCTTCACAACATCATATACTGCTCTGTCCTTCAGGGTAAAAGGAATAAAAGTAGAGCACTTCATAGGGAGGACCATCTGGAGCTGGGAAAGCCCTTCACAGCAGAGCTTCTCACCTTTAGAAGTTGCGCTCAGGTCACAACAGCCACTTTAAGCCTGTAGTGGCACTCAAAGCCACGGTGCAGCTAAGCCTTCCGTTCAGATAACACAAGGTGCCAGACTGATGATCAGAAGGACAGAAGAAGACAGGATACAGCAGTGATCCAACTGAGGTAAGTAAATATTAACTGATGATGCTTTGAACAGTTTATTTAAGGTTGTTTTAGGTAGATTGTTTCGTCAGACCAACACACAAAAAAAGTTGTATTGGTCTGACGAAGGAGCCGGTCCGGCCCTGAAACTCATTACCTGAAACAACCTTAAATAAACAATTTGAAGCATCATCAGTTGATAGTTACTTAACTCGGTTGCACCGCTGTTCTATCCCATCTTCTGTTCTTCTGAACTGGGTAAGGAGACCTGAAACCATTTGACATATTGACGTAACATCAGCAATGAAGGAGCTCAACAGCACTCACTATTTGCTTCAATGGGAGCAGAGCTGCAGTGATGAGCTACGGCCACTAAAATGTTGACGGACCTGTATTGTTCCAGTGCCAACTTCCGATGACAGAGCTACATCCAAACAGATAATCATGGGGATGTGGGGTCCTGGACTCGTGCTGATCAGCTAGTGCTAGTCTATCCTGAGAATAGGCCATCACTTGGTAAAGGCTGGACAACCCTTTAATTCAAGACCTCATCTGCCTGAGTTGGAAACTGCTAATGAAGAGCTCTGGAAAACTCAGTAAAGCTATTTATTGCATTGTGACCCATTTTATCATAATAACTGCTTATTTGGCTTGGCAAAATTGCCCCAGGAATATTATAGGGATTTTAGGCACATTTCTTTTTAGAGAAACAGTCGTCCTTTTTCCAAATGGAGAAGAACTACTTAATAATTAGTTTGCAGCTTTTTAACAGCTGGAATACATCCATCCATGCACTAAGATTTGCACTATTTATAGTAATGAATAATAGGCTACATCTAATAGCAGGGTATTGAAGAAAATTAAGTTACAACAGCTGCTGAGATTCTGTTCTTGTGTGATGTAATTGACAATGAGAAATGAAACAGATTAGGGGCATGGAACCTAGAACAGTGTCTCATTCTTTTGGATACGTAAGGTCTCTGGCCATTTCAATTTGGCTGACAATTAGTGATGAGCAGCATAGGCAATATTAATTTTCGCAATATTTTGCGAATTTTTGGCATAATATTTGCCATAAATTCACAAATTCTAGAATTCGTGATCTCCAGTCATTATTTTCATGATTGCAAAAATCAGCAATGTAATATGCGATATTGCGTGCGCAATACAGGCGTGACTCACTTTTGCTACATTTTTTAAAGCTGCTAAAACAGGGTAGGCAACCTCCGTCACGCCAGGTGTTGTGAAACTACAACTCCCAGCATGCACACTTGCTCTGCTCTTCTCATAACTCCTATAGAACTGAATACAGCATGCTGGGAATTGTAGTTTAACAATAGCTGGAGTGCCGGAGGTTGCTGACCCCTGTGCTAGAAGTTTCCTGACACTGGAGAAAATGGTTGGCAACAACTTTCGTGACTGTGAGGAAGAACTCCTGATCACTCCTGATACTAATCCCTATCACAGCACAGTAATTCCTATCACACTACCTAATACCCTGCATTGGAACTTATCAGCTACACTATGTCACTATCTAACCTACACTGACTATCCCCCACTATCTGTATTATATATATATGAGCTAACTATCTAATGTAATCGAATAAGGATTCAGATGATCCAGCAAAGCACAGAGCACAGCAAAGACACTGCTCTCTCTCTCAGAACTGCAAAAAATGCAGAAAATGGCTGTGGGAGTTTCCTATATAGTAAGGGGTAGGCAACTTTCCTATTGGTTGCTAGGGATGTTGCAAAGCTCAGACAAAGATATTACAGCCTTCTCATTGGCCCACAAGCAAGAAGCAGTGAGGGTACTGATGAAAAAAATCTAGAATATTCGCGATTACGAAGATATAGCACTAGATTCTAGATCTTCGTGAATTCTCGAAGTACCGATATACGCAATGAAAATTTGTGATTAGAATAATCACGATCAACACTACTGACAATGTGAGAGGTACTGTATGTAGTTTCCTTGGTGGATACTACTGTAATTTGTGCTATTGTCTGCGTGAATATACCGTAAGGCTGGTATCTATCTAGTGAATCTAGTACAGTGAGATGTAGTTTCTGGTTCATACTACTTCATGGCTGGCACAATGAGAATTACTATATCCTCAGGATAGGTCATCAATATCAGATCGGCACTGCACGTACCATCTCCCTTCTCTCTTCCCATTCACTGCTGCTGTCTATGGCAAAGAAAAAACACAGCAGCAACAAGCAGGAAGACGGAACATGTGCACTGCACGTACTGTCTCCTCATACAGCTGATTGTCTGGGGTGCTGGGTGTCGGACCCCACTCTATCTCATATTGATAATCTATCCTGAAGATAGGTCATCAATAGTAAAAGCCCAGACAATCCCTTTAAAGCAATATTCCCAACTTAGACACTTATAGAATATCCACAGGATCACCTCTGGGTCCCATTCACAAAAAAGAGTATTCTTGAGCAACTACCCTAAACTGAATTTCCACATGGATGGCGGTTGCCAAAAGCCATCGCATCAGGCGTAACTTTGTTTGGGGACATTGCAGTAGTTGTAGTGTGATCATCACATATGTACAGTATGTCCCTCTTTCCCATCATTAAAAAGGAGATAGGGGTTGCCTTTTAAATTTCCAGCAAAAAGGCTTGAATCATCCTGGCAAAATAAAAAGAAAATTAGGAAAATATAATTACTATATTTTTGTCCAGACACTTTCTTTCTGGTCTGCTATATTTTAATATTTGAAATGCAAGTATTTTAAAAGCGGAATTGAAATGTCTTTATATGGCAGATATTGTGACAGACGTCTCCTCGTCTTGAATTTTGCTAAATGAAATGTAAAGACAAGTCATTGTGGAGCTAATCTCCTCATGCCAGTCAGTAGGATGAGGTGCCTCTCTGCTTTAAAATTAAGGGACACACTTGAGCCATGTTCCTTCTGGAAGGTGACACTTAATATTAACAAAATTATAAAGTTACTTCTTTACTTTATAACTGCAATAGCTCAAGTATTTGCTGATCAGTAATCGGTAGGTTCATATTTACTCCACAAACAAATAATTTTATTACACTAAGTGCAATAGAATTTTGCCTTAATTTGGCCTAGAAGACACTGATGGGGGCATTTCTTAGGGTGGGTTCACACTAGCGTTATGGTTTCCGCTATTGCTTTCCATTATAACATGGTTATAATGGAAAATAACGAAATCCATAAGACAGAATGCAAAACGGAAGCCTTTAAGAGGCAATCAGTTTTGCTCTATCCTAATAGAAGGCTATGGGAAAGCATAACGGATCCGTCTGGGTCCCGTTATGCAAAACTGAAAACAAAGTCCTGTCGACAGGACTTTGTTTTCCGTCTTCCATAACGGGAATTAGACGGATCAGTTATACTTTATCATATATTTCTATTATGACGGAAAGCAAATGGAATGCCTTTTAAAGGCTTCTGTTTTGCATTCTGTCATAATACAAGTCTATGGGCTCCAGAATAGATCCGTCCTCCGCTTTATGGTTTTTGGTATGTTCCATTATAACCAAGTTATAACGGAAAGCAATAATGGATACCATAACGCTAGTGTGAACCCACCTTTAATGGGGTTGTCCAACCTCACATCATTTATTTAAATACCCCCTCCTACCTAGCTGGACTTGTCAAGGATAGCATACTTATCTGCTCTTTGACACTTGATTCTATGTTCCTCATTCATCTCTCTCTTTACTGCACTTTAGTTCCTGCATGTAAACTTCCCTAGAGGTCATGTTACCACTATAGCCAGTCACTTGCTGCAGTGGAACACCTGTCACAGTTTATACCAGAAGTTTACATGCACAGTGAAGGCAGTGATAGACCCATGGAGCCAGAACCGAGCATCGGCGAGCAGGTAAGTATGCTTCTCTTCACAGGTCACACAGGGTAGGGGTGTATTTATAAATAATCTGAAGTTGTAGATTAAACCAAAGTAAACCAACCAATAGATGATGTAAACTTAGACAAAACTGTGTAAAGACACACTAACTGTCTCCAGTATCAGCCACTGTGATAACTCTGTTAATTTTTAGCTGTCCAGCCTAAAAGTCCCTTTACCATTATATGGGCCAAATGACCAAGTAATTGTTAGGAGCTGTTCATTCCTAATAATTGCCTTATTTTTAGCAGAGGTGAGAGCCGAACTTACATGCATCAGTCACCTCTGTGGTATGGAGGCGAATGTTCCTTCCGAATAATTGTCTCGATGTTCATCCATTGTAAAGATGGCCTTAAGTCTACACTAAATATTAAACAGGATTAGTAAATCTGCCCTAATGAAGCCATATTCACATTAACTGGGTCTCACGAGTTAATATTCACATTAACTCGTGAGACTTGGTACTAACTCAAAAATTAATTTCTACTGTTAAAAACCTTTCCGCAAACTGCGTGTTCGGTTCCAAGGTACGACTTGGAACCGAACCAGAGTTTGTGAAAAGGTTTTAACAGTAGAAATTAATTTTGAAGTTGTTACCTGAAGTCTCGCGAGACTTCGCAAAGTAATAACTTCAGCTCATCTGAGCCAATACATTCTAATAATGTCCGGAGTGCTCGCTCCATACAGTATTCAAACTAAGTTTTATGCGAATCGACTTCAGATGTTTCATCCAAAGTCGATTCGCTCATTCCTACTGCAGATCCGTCAATTATCGGTTTTCTCTTCCACCAACCAAGATGGCCACATCACTTCTCAACCTGCCTGATGCATACTGTGCATTTGGCAGCCCAAGAAATTTTTAATCCAAGAGCAAGGTTGGGCAAGCAGGAAGTGTCTTTGGCTACTAAATACACAATGTGCATCAAATAGCCTGAGAAGTAGTGAATTAGAAAAGTTTGAGAATTAGAGGATCTGTGGCTAAAAAGAAAAAAAAATTGTGCCTGTAATGAGATTTCACCATGATTCCATCTGTTAAATGTCCCAGTAATCAGCTGATATTTCAAGGGGTACTTTTATTCAACCACACAGTAGTATTACTTGGCTACTAAATAGTAGATGCTCTGGACGGGGCTATCAGACCTAAGCCTGTCTTATTTTTTAGTATCTATCTGATCTGTGTAATAAAAGTGGTTCCTGTGGAAGGAACCCCTTTAGTACAATTGCTGTAATAGGATATAAGGACAGGTTTGTCTTCGTAGAAACCAATAACGAAAATTAAGTTTCCCATATCACATCCTCGTTGAGTTACACTTAGTTCAGATCAGCAACTCTGTTTCTCAAATCACATTGTGTACAGTAAGTCAAGAAATGCAAGTATTTTCAGTCAGGTATACAATCATGTATACATAGATGCTCAGAATGGAGTGAACCGACCATAAAAATAATAAAAAAATATGTGCTTCCATTTTTAGAGATATTATTTTCAAATGCAGAAATTAAGAGAGAAACAAATTGCCAATAAATTCCATTTCAGTATTACAGCTGCCGGCTTGTCAGTATAAAAAGCCCATGCCATCATTTCCGCTTTCACGGCTACTATATTATTGTCTGCCATTTATCTCTGTAGTTATTTATTTATATACTTTATTCACTATTTATTTGTTTTTGGGTACAGACACAATATTACTAACAAATAAGAAAAGCAATTTTTTCATAGTAGTTTAGGCCTCTTGCACATGACCATATGCTCTCTAAGACATAAGGTCCTTGAGCGGGCCATATGTCACGTATCGACATTGATCGTGCGCACGGGAGCTCACAGCATCATAGATTACAATGATCCTTTGCACGTCGGGCCGCCTGCGGGACTATTGTCCCGCACTCATATGATCATATGAGTGCGGGACAATAGCCCCGCGGGCAGCCTGACGTGCACAGCATTATTGTAATCTATGATGCTGTGCTCTCCCATGCGCACGATCATTGCCGCTTCGGGAAATATGGCCCGCCACTGGACTATGTTCTTGGAGGGCATACTGTCGTATGCAAGAGACCTTAGTCTGTGTTTGTGTATCTAATTAAAGCATATTGTTATATGTATAGGTATGTGTGTATCTCTTGTGTGCGTGTATGTATGCATGTGTGTATGTATCTATATATTTCACTGTATGTATATGTGTGTGTTTTGCTTGTGTAGAATTAAATTTTGAATAATTTGAATAACTGAAACCAAGTCTGGACATGTGAGCCGGAGTACATATGGTATGTTGTGCACTTATGTAGAATAACAAAATGCATTATTTAAAGTATACCTAAACCTTTGAACAATTTTATTAAAAGCTATTCTGAATGGGTAGAATTCATTTTTGCAATATATTTTATTTACTTATTTTAGTGACCTAATAGGCACCTGAAGTTCAGGTGTCTACATCGCTTGGAATCTGTACACTCATACTCCGCTAATATGTCACCTATGTAAGGGCATACAGTTTCCACTGTGGGGCTGCGGTGAGCAATGCACAGGCAGAAGCACACATTGCTTCCTCTGTATGTGTTAGCTCTGCTCTGTTGAAACCTGGCACAGGACATCCAATGTGCTATGATGCCAAGCTTTAGCAAAGTGGGCAGAGGTAGGAGCAGTGATGCGCTATGCAGAGACCGCCTGCGCACGCTTGCTTCACTAAAAGCTCTGCATAGTACATTAGAGCAGGAGACCCTGCCTCATGTGTATGGACAGGTTGAGGTTAGACATTCTAAAGCAGGGATCAGTACCTTCGGCACTCCAGCTGTTCTGAAACTCCATCTCCCAGAATCCTCCTTTCACTTCTGTGGGAGTTACAAGGACAACCAAGTAAGTCTGCACGCTGGGAGTTGTAGTTTCACGGCAGCTGGAGTGCCGACTGAATACCTTGGGGTGTCTTCTATCTAAAATGGGGTCACATGTGGGGTATTTATACTGTCCTGGCATTTTAGGGGCCCCTAAAGCGTGAGAAGAAGTCTGGAATCCAAATGCGTAAAAATGCCCTGTGAAATCCTAAAGGCACTCATTGGAATTAGGGCCTCTTTGCGTATCTTCGCTGCAAAAAGTATCACACATGTGGTATCGCCGTACTCAGGAGAAGTAGGGCAATGTGTTTTGGGGTGTGTTTTTACATATACCCATACTGGGTGTGAACAATATCTCTGTAAATGACAACTTTTTCCTTTTTTTTTTATACAAAGTTGTTAATTTACAGAGATATTTCTCTCACCCAGCATGTGTATATGTAAAAATACACCCCAAAACACATTGCCCTACTTCTCCTGAGTACGGAGATACCACATGTGTGACACTTTTTTGCAGCCAAGATGTGCAAAGGGGCCCTAATTCCAATGAGTACCTTTTTAGGAGGGCATTTTTACGCATTTTTCTTTTCACGCTTTAGGGCCCCTAAAATGCCAGGGCAGTATAAATATCCCACATGTGACCCCATTTTAGAAAGAAGACACCCCAAAGTATTCCGTTAGGGGAATGGCGAGTTCATAGAATTTTTTTTTTTTATTTCTTTTTGCATAAGTTAGTGGAATTTGATTATTTTTTTTTTTCTCACAAAGTCTCCCTTTCCACTAACTTGTGACAAAAAGTTCAATATTTCATGGACTCAATATGCCCCTCAGCGAATACCTTGGGGTGTCTTCTTTCCAAAATGGGGTCACATGTAAGGTTTTTGTACTGCTCTGGCTTTTGAGGGTTTCCGCAATCATTACATGTACTGCCAGCATTAGGAGTTTCTTCTATTCTCCTTATATGGAGCATACGGGTAATGAGATTTTTTTTATTTTTTATTTTTTTCAGCCTCTGGGCTGAAAATAAAAATGAACGGCACAGATTTCTTCATTCGCATCGATCGATGTGGATGAAAAAATCTCTGCCAAAAAATATGCAAAAAAAAGAGGGGCCTGACGATTGCCAGGACATAGGGGCTCCGCCCAAACATCCATACCCACTTCAGCTCCTATGTCCTGGCAAACGTGATTTCTCCATTCACATCGATCAATCGATCGTTGTGGAGAAAGACATCTTTGCCAGATTTTTGATACAAAGTGTTTGCCAAAGCATATGAACTCCAACACCTCTCCTCAGCCCATATGCCTGGGCAAACGTACAGTGGGGAAGTGTCGCTTGTGTATACGGCTCACTACACTGGGGTTTGGGGCCACGGAACCTCCTGGATACAGGAGGTTCTTGATGATCTCTTCCTGAAATTTGAGGAAGGATCCTGTTCTCCCAGCCTTACTGTAGATAACAAAACTATTGTACATAGCCAATTGAATTAGATATACAGACACCTTCTTATACCAGCGTCTGGTCTTTCAGGAAAGCAAATATGGGGCCAACATCTGGTCATTGAAGTCCACCTCTCCCATGAGCAAATTATAGTCATGGACCGAGAGGGGCTTTTCAATGACACTGGTTGCCCGTTCAATTTGGATTGTCGTGTCTGCGTGAATGGAGGAGAGCATGTAAACGTCACGCTTGTCTCTCCATTTCACTGCAAGCAGTTCTTCGTTACACAAGGTAGCCCTCTCCCCCCTTGCAAGACGGATGGTAACGAGCCGTTGGGGGAAGCCCCGGTGACTAGGTCGCGCGGTGCCACAGCAGCCATTCGGTTCTAGGAACAAATGCCTGAAGAGGGGCACACTTGTGTAGAAATTGTCCACATAAAGATGGAACCCCTTGCCGAATAAGGGTGACACCAAGTCCCAGACTGTCTTCCCACTGCTCCCCAGGTAGTCAGGGCAACCAACCGGCTCCAGGGTCTGATCTTCACCCTCATAGACACGAAATTTGTGGGTATAGCCTGTGGCCCTTTCACAGAGCTTATACAATTTGACCCCATACCGGGCGCGCTTGCTTGGGATGTATTGTTTGAAGCCCGGTAAAATTTATCGGGGACTCGTCTACGCAGATGTTTTGTGCAGGGGTATACAAATCTGCAAATTTGTTGTTGAAGTGGTCTATGAGAGGCCGAATTTTGTGGAGCTGGTCAAAAGCTGGGTGGCCTCTGGGTCGAGAGGTGGTGTTGTCACTAAAGTGCAGGAAATGCAGGATGGTCTCAAATCGTGTACTGGATATGGCAGCAGAGTACATGGGCATGTGATGAATTAGGTTCGTGGACCAATATGACCGCAATTCATGCTTTTTTGTTAGGCCCATGTTGAGGAGAAGGCCCAGAAAAGTTTTAAATTCGGAAACTTGGACTGGTTTCCACCGGAAAGGCTGGGCATAGAAGCTTCACGAGTTGGCAGTTATAAATTGAGTGGCATACCGGTTTGTTTCTGCCACGACTAGGTCAAAGAGCTCCGTAGTGCAGAACAGCTCAAAAAACCCCAGTTCCGATCCGATCTGAGCTGTCTCCACCTGAACTCCTGACTGGGCGGTGAAAGGGGGAACTAATAGTGCGGCTGAAGATGGGAGCTGCCAATCGGGGTTTGCCAGCTCAGGGATTCTAGGTGCTCTACGGGCCTGTCTGCGCGGTGGCTGCGACGGGGGAACTACTGCACGTGCCACCGTACCAGCTTCAACTGCCCTTCTGGTGCTCGTCACTTCACCATGTTCTACGGCAGGGCTGGTAGTAGGTCCAGGATGGGCTGCGCTGCTGGTGTATGCCTCACCACGTAATCCGACAGCGCCAGCCCCACTCTGCTGCCCTTGAAACGGATCCTGCGCAACCTGTGGTCTAGCGACACGGGGCCAGGTACGCCTGGTGGTATCAGGGACCTCAACCTCCTCGTCCGAACTTTGGGTCAGACTGCCACTGCTTTCTACAGGTTCATATTCTGACCTGCTAGATTCGTCAGATGAGGGTTCCCATTTCTCATCCGACTGGGTCAGAATCCTGTAGGCCTCTTCAGACGAATACCCCTTATTTGACATTTGGAAAACTAAATTTAGGGGGTATTCCCTGAGACTACCCAAGAAAAAGAGCAAGCCTGTCTTACAAATGGGAGGCTACATAAGCCGCTGCGATTGATAAAAAAGATCAAAACTGATTTTTTTTTTTTTTTTTTTTTATCGCCGCAGCGCTTGTGAAGTGATTGTGCAGTGATAAAAAAAAAAAACATTTTTGTCACTGCGGAGGGGCACGTGTGCACGACCGATCAGGCCTGATCGGGCAAACACTGCGTTTTGGGTGGGGGGCGAACTAAGGTGACACTAATATTATTGTAGATCTGACTGTGATCAGTTCTGATCACTTTCAGATACTTTAAAAGTACAAATGCTGATTAGCGCTACTCTAATCAGCGACTCAGTGACTGCGATGGGCTGGGCTGGGCGCTAACGGAAGCTAACTACCTACCAAATGGGCCTAAACTAACGTAAACCTAGCAGTCAATACTGGTGAAAAAAAAAAGTGACAGTTTACACTGATTACTTTTTTTTCCTTTCACTAGTGATTGACAGGTGATTGATTATGGGGTGATTAAGGGGTTAATTGGGGTGATCTGGGGCTAAATATATGGTGCTTGGTGTACTCACTGACATCTGCTCTGTGCTGGGTCCAACTGATGAAAAGACCCAGCATAGAGCACAGAAGCCATTTAATGCATTATATTTATAAATATAATGCATTATATGGCTTGTGATTCGTTTTTTTAAAAAAGATACCAGCCTGCCAGCGCAGATCATTGGCTGGCAGGCTGGTGACTAACTTCTCCTGAGCCTGCCCTGATATTCTGTGCGCCTGTTCAGGCGCACAGATCGCATCATCTCGCCTCTCGTGAGATGACGCGTCAACGAGGAATAACTGGGCCGCCGAGATCACACGATCCTGCGTGCGGCGATCCAGAGCTGGTTAAAGAGCATCTGTTTAATTAATGTAATTGTATCATATATTACTAGTGATCAGAGACTGGTATTGCCTTGTTTCAGAAAATGTTTCCAACATTGATAATGTTTAATGTACTTATCAATGTATGCATGGAGGTGATGCAGCTCTCTAGTATAAGGCTGGGTTCACACGGGCGTCATGTTTGACGCCCGGATAAGAGGCGGGTGCGTTGCGGGAAAATGCGCGATTTTTCCGCGTGAGTGCAAAGCGTTTTAATGCGTTTTGCACGCGCGTGCGAAAAATCGGCATGTTTGGTACCCAGACCCGAAGCCGGATTTCATCACTGAAGTCTGGTTTCGGGTTGAGTATTCTTTATATTTTATTATTTTCCCTTAAAACATGGTTATATGGGAAAATAATAGCATTCTAAATACAGAATGCTATGTTAACAGGGCAATAGAGGGTTAAAAATAAAATAAAAATTTAACTCACCACCTGCCATTGATCGCGTAGCTGCAAGGAACATCTTCTATCTTCATATCTGTTGGTTGAAGGACCTTCGGTGACGTCACTGGATCACATGGGTCGCATAGTCCAATCATGGAAGCTTTTGATTGGACCATGTGACCCAGTGATGTCACGGAAGGTCTTTTACCGAGCAGAATGAAGAAAGAAGAATGATCCCGGCACCTACGCGATCAAGAGGAGGTGAGTTAAAGTTTTTTTTAATTTTTAACTCTCTCTTTCCCTTTTTACATAACATTCTGTAATTAGAATGCTATTATTTTCCCTTATAACCATGTTATTAGGGAAAATAATAAAGATCGGGTCCCCATCCCGATTGTCTCCTAGCAACCATGCAGGAAAATCGCACCACATCCGCAGTTGCTTGAGGATACTTGCGATTTTCCCACAGCCCTATTCACTTCTATGGGGCCTGCGTTGTGTGAAAAACGCAGAATATAGAACATGCTGCGATTTTCACGCAACACAAAAGTGATGCGTGAAAATCACCGCTCATGTACACAGCCCCATAGAAATGAATGGGTCCGGATTCAGTGCGGGTGCAATGCGTTCACCTCATGCATTACACCCATGCGGAAATCACGCCCCGTGTGAATGCAGCCTAAAGCTGCATGGCATTCATGTGCTGTTGTACAGGCTCCATTTACCACATGTACAGGTATCCTCTCCATTGGAGGCAATGCTTCCTTATGTACGAAATACAGTGCAATATGCCATGTTCAGAATAAAAAAATCTTTTGATAATGTGTTGGCTAATATGCTAACCTTATGAAAGGTAAATGGCTCGTATTTATGGATGATACCTACTTACAGTTTATTCCTTCTAAAGATGGCTCCAATGAACATACATTATTGCTTTTCATGCCTAGCATCCAAGGAAAGAAAATATATAAGCTAATCTAAGATTTGGACGTCAAAGTTATTTATGAAATAATTTGGCTTATTAAGGACTGCAACATATTTCTCGTCTCCCACACAAAAAGTACATGTATTATGCAAATCATTTTTTCTAATTTAGATTATCTAACATTTGAGATGTACACTTGACACTAAAGCAACAATATATTTCCATTCATGTTTCCTGTATCTGAGAAGTGCTTGGAACAATATTAAAGTAGATAAAAGAGTGGTGCAAAATTGATCTGACTAGAGTATAAATGAATAAAAGCTAAGGAGCAATGGAAATTATGAAGGTGTGAAATTCAAGAGTAGTAAATGGGTCGCACACATGGACTGAGTTCAGAATTTCTGAATAGACCTGCTTTGTGTTCCAGCCATTCATTCTTAACTTGTAAGTAATTTCCTATCTCAACTTAACTTTTAAAATAAAAATGTAGTGTATTCATTGTATTTCAGATGGATTTAGTTAGAATGCACTGAATTAAATGGACATTGATCATAAAATTAATTAAAATATTGGTCCAGTTCTCTTCACCATTCGGTATAAAATATACTTTTTGAAGTTCGGCATATAAAAAAATCACAAATGATGATAAACTGCACACCGTTTTTGTGAAATAATTTGTGAAACTTTATGTCCTCTATTTTTGAAAAAAAGGATATTTAAAAAAAAAACCAAATTGATGTATAAATCTATGACTGCTTATAACAGGCGTGGAAGTAATTTTCTAAAATAAGCCAGAGGCTTTTCCTCTCAATTTAAGGGTGTTTTTAAGGAGTTCAAAATTGATGGGTTATCCTCAGGATAGGTCATCAATATCTGAATTGTAGAGGTGATTCCCGACACTCCTACTCATCAGCTGTTTGAAGAGGCCATTGCCTCTTCCTAGGCCAGTGACCTCACATTCATTGGTCATATGGCCTATTTGTAGCTCAGTTTCATTGAAGTGAATGGGCCTGGGCTGTAACGCGATGCGCAGCTGTTATACTATGTATGGCACTGTGCTCGATATTCTGTGAGGAGACAGCAGTGCTTACCAGAGAAGGGCGTCCTTTGAAACTGTTTATCAGCGAGGGTGTCGGGAGTTGGACAGATCAAATGTTGATGACCTATCCTGAGGACAGGCCATTAATATTGAATTCCCAGAAAACCCCTTTAATCATGCCTCTTTTACGTTATCCATATTTTCTCTGGCTTGACCTGATGGGCATGCATCTTTTTTTCAACCCAAAAGTGAAAAATTTAGGCTGCTCTCTAACTTTGTCACTAAGTGGTGTAAAGATACATGTTATGTGTCTCATTGGTCAGCCTTTTTATGAAGTTTGCAAAATGTGTTATCTACTAGTGGGCACCAATATTGCAACATGTTCTGCATGTTTCCTCCATAAATCAGTATTAGGCCGCTTTCACACGACCGTATGGCTTTTTCAGTGTTTTGTGGGCCGTTTTTATCGGATCCGTTTTTTCGTTTTCTGTTTCCATTGTGTTTCCGTTTCGGGTCCATTTTTCCGTTTCGTTTTTCCGTATGGCATATACAATATACAGTATTTACATAGTTAAATGTTTCCGTTCCATTTTTCCATATGGCGTATACAGTAATTACATAGAAAAAAATTGGCTGGGCTTAAAATTTTTAATAGATGGTTCCACAAAAAATGGAACGGATACAGTAGACTTACAGATGCATTTTTGTATACGTTACGTTTTTTTTTGCTGGCCCATTGACTTGAGTGGAGCCACGGATCGTGATTTGCAGGCAATAATAGGACATGTTCTATCTTTGCATGGAACAGAAAAACTGAAATATGGAAATGGAATGCACACGGAAACACCAGTTTTTTTGCGGAACCATTGAAATGAATGGTTCCGTAAATGGACCGTACACTCGCAAAAAAAAAAACCTTCGCGTGAAAGAGGCCTTAGACGAATATTCACAGTTTGATAAACATTTGTTCTGACTTGGGTCTCATGCACACGACCGACCGTGCACAATGGGGCCGCAAAAGATGGGGACAGCACTCCATGTGCTGTCCGCATCTGTTGCTCAGTTCCATGGCCCCGCAAAAAAAATAGAGCATGTCCTATTCTTGTCCGTTTTGCGGATCTGCAAAACACACACGGTGGTGTGCATGAAGCCTTACAGAGATATTTACATTTTTTGTATTTAGTTCATAAACCAGTTTTGCACCTATAGAGACGGGGAATCTCCTATTGAACAACTCAACTAGGACGTGTCTGTCTACTTTTTAATTAACGGTCCCTCCTCGCAATGCATGGCCAGGTGACTACTTCTCTACTGTGCTCTAGAAAGCCCAGCAAAAGAGACAAGTCCAACCTAGCGGACACTTCTTTGCAGGAGGATGAGACTAAAGCATTGAAAAAACATGACAGGGCAGGGGAGTGCAGGAGAGAAAGTAAGATGCTGTGGTTATACATTTTGTGCTGCACTATAATGTTTAGTGCTGCAGAGGAGGTATGTTGTTCGGCAATGTGTTGTTTTTTTTGTGCTGCCAAGGGAGCATTATGCTGTGTAGTGGTATTAATTTGGCACTGATATGGAGATGCGTATGGTTTGGCTGGTAAGATTGAGAAGAATTTGAGAAGCTCTGTACTAGGGAAGGGAAACTTAAGGATTAATATTTCAAATCGTTATCTAAGCAATCAAATGATTGCTGCATCGTCCTCCAGTGGGACCTAAAAAAAAAGGGTTGATAAAAACATAGGGACACATTTATTAAGACTGACGATTTAGATTCTGGTTTTAATTGTGCCTGTGCTGCTGAAGGAAGCACCAAAGTAATGTGGAGGTGCAGCCGGCTATGTGACAATCTAAAATGTATGCAAGCTCCCTTTCTGGCGTAGACTTAAGTCATTTTGTATGCCAAAAACTGGCGTATGATATGATGAATGAGACGAGCCTGCCAGCCCGCCCTCATCGCCATTATCACCCTGCCCCCTTTTTTAGACCTGTGGTAAAAGTTGCAGATTTTGTGACTAAATCTGCGACCGATATATGCCACAAAAGTGGCATATGTCAGTTTATAAATGGGGCACAAAGTGTCCAAAATAAAAAAAATCATTTTTTACATTAGAATTTTTTAATTTAGTATCAGAATCCAAAAAATATACATACTGGGCAGGCGCGTACATACAGGGGTCGCAGGGGTCGCAGTTGCGACCGGGCCCGGCACTCCAGGGGGCCCGGCCGCCTGTGAACCCCTGGCCCCTGCAGTAGTGCTGTACCCAAGGCAGCTGGGGCCCGCAGCCCCACCGCAAATTATTTTAAAATTTTTAATAGTATATGGCCGGTCGGGCCCCGGCCTCTGTGCCTTACGCGGTGGCCCCTCCTTCACCCATCCAGTGCCTTGCTCCAGACCAGTGACCTCGCGCCAGGTCTCGCGGGATTGACGGGATGACGCGGGCCCGCGACGCTGCCGACGCACGCCAGAAGACAGGAGGGAGCAGAGCAGGTTCGGAGTAGGTAAGTTTTTTTTTTTTTTTTTTTTGTACAGGGAGCATCTGGCAGTGCAGTGCAGTGCATCTGGCAGTGCAGCAGAGTGGGGGGCCGACCCCCAATAACAAAAATTAAATATATACAGAGGGGGTAAAAAATGGAATACATACACAGGGGACAAATGGAATATATACAGAGGGGGCAAAATGGATAAATATATATACATACAGGGCCCCTTTATATATATCCATTTTGCCCCCTCTGTATATATTCCATTTGTCCCCTGTGACTGTGAGGGGACACATATCTGCCCATAACTACTGTAAGGGGGGGACATAACTACTACTGTGAGGGGGACACAAATCTGGGCATAACTACTGTGAGGGGGACACAAATCTGGGCATAACTACTGTGAGGGGGCACATATCTGGGCATAACTACTGTGAGAAGGACACATATCTGGCCATAACTACTGTAAGGGGGCATATATCTGGCCATAACTACTGTGAGGGGCCACAAGGTGGGCATTAGTACTGTGAGGGGCCACAAGGTGGGCATTAGTACTGTGTGGTAGCACTAGATTACCCCGCTATACATTGGCATGGCTCAGTCTTCCAGGCCAGCACAGCGCCCCCTGCTGGTGATTTCACAGGGACAGTCACCATCCCTTCCTTATGTGATTATTCTTTTTTTTTCTCCCCACAGAGACCTTGTTCTGGATCCAGTGGACATCACGCCGAGGCCAGCCACACCCTGGATGAGGTAGGACCAGATTTTATTAGTTAGGACTGGGTAAGTGTAGTCATGCATTGGGCTTAGGGCTCTTTCACACGAGCGGATGCAGTGCATGGAATCCGCTGTGTGAAAGAGTGCCAAGCGCGTACTGGACAGCAGAGACACGGAGCAGTAACATGATTGATAATGCTCCGTGCCTCTCTGTGATCTATTTACTACAAAATTACAGTGACAACTTTATCTCACTGTGATTTTGTAGTAAAAAGGTCACAGAGAGACACGGAGCATTATTAATCACAATCCAGGGGGCCCGAGTAAATTCTTGCGGCGGGTTGGGGGCGGGCCACAGGGAGGGGGCCCCATGATTTAGTTTTGCACCGGGGCCCCATGGATTTTGTGTACGCCACTGATACTGGGGTAGATATACTAAGACTGCCGTTAAAAACAACAGTCTTAGTATACAGTTCTACAGTGCAAAATATGCCAGATGTACTGTATTAGGAATTATTGGTCTCCTAATAAGTATGGTGCATTGGATCGGAATCTGTGCACCAGAAATTCAAATCTACGGATGCAGCCGAGCTTGACAGTTAACGCGTTAAGTATAAAATGGCACAAAAAGGCTAACTAACTCTTTCAGTGTATTTAAATGGCTTTTGCAAAAGATGGCACGAGATGACACCGCAGCGTGTTTTATCAGAGTTATTAGAGTCAATTTTAGCTTGACTACATCTGTAGCCTAACTAAGAGCTGGTGTTAATTTGCATTATAATTTACACCAATTTCTGGTGTAAATTATTGTGAATGTAATAGGCCATGATGGCCCATCCACTTTTCATGCACAATAAGTGTACAATAATTTGTAATTTTAAAATTTTGCGGTGACATGGCGCATTTTTGTAGTTGCTGTAATAAACCCATACTGTCGTACCACAGAGCACGTTTGCATACAACGGTGAAATAGCTGTTTTAAAAATTTGCAGTGAAAAACTAAATTTCTGGAGTTGGGTTAATAAACCTGTTTTTGCGGTGACATAGTGCATTTTTGTAGTTGCTGTAATAAACCCATACTGTCGTACCACAGAGCACGTTTGCATACAACAGTGAAATAACTGTTTTAAAAATTTGCAGTGAAAAACTGAATTTCTGTAGTTGGGTTAATAAACCTGTAACTGTTGTGCCACAGAGCACGTTTGCATACAACTCTAAAAACCTGTTTTATAATTTTTGGTGTGACATACTGCATTTCTGTAGTTGGGTTATTGGATCTGTACTGTTGTGCCACAGAGCACGTTTGCATTCAACACTGAAAACCCTGTTTTATAATGTTTAGGGTCACATACTGCATTTCTGTAGTTGGGTTAATAAACCCGTACTGTTGTGCCACAGAGCACGTTTGCATACAGCGCTGAAAAAACTGTTTTATAATTTTTGGGGTGACATACTGCATTACTGTAGTTTGTTGCAATAAACACTGGTTTTGTGCTACATAGCAGATCTAAAAGCCTATACTGTATTTCAGTCATTTTAAGTAACCTGTGGAACTCCACATAGTTGGTTGCAAAAACACTGGTTTTGGGGTACATAGCACATTTGTGGACTGTTGTGTGACCTAAAGAAATGTTTTCTGTTTATGACACAGGCACTGCCTTACTGTTAGTGAACTTAATTGTTGACTATTGGCAGTTAAATTGACACCGGAGATAAACCATCTGTTAGTTTGGTGGGGGAACGCAAATAATGAGGAGAACATCAGATAAGGGACGTGGGCATGGTCGTGGTGGAGTTGGTGGAGCTCCTGTTGCTGGGAGAGGACGTGGCCGTTCAGCGCCAACTACAGGTCCAAGTGAAACACCTTCCTCAGGTGTGAGTAGGTGACAGAACCTGCAGCGTTATTTGGTAGGCCCGAATGCCGCTCTACAAATGGTGAGGCCAGAACATGTACAGGCGCTAGTAGATTGGGTGGCTGACAGTGCCTCCAGTACCTTAACATTGTCTCCCACTGCTGAAAGCTCAGAGTTGGCACCTGCAGCCCATGCCCATCAGTCTTTCACCTCACCCTCTTGCAAATCAGCCAAGCATCTGAGACCCAAGTCATGCAGCAGTCTTTTATGCTTTTTGATGACTCTGCTGGCAGGGTTTCCCAGGGCCATAACCATAGCCCTGCCCCAGAAGTGGAAGAGATTGAGTGCACGGATGCCCAACCACTTAGGTTTGAGGATGAGGACATGGGAAGACAACCGCAGCACGACTCTGATTATGATCAAACACAAGTGCAAACTGCTGCAACTTTCTGCGGTGTGCAGACTGACAAAGAGGGCAGGGGCAAAGACTGGGTGGAAGATGATGTTGAGAACAATAAGGTCCTACACCCAAAAATATACCACTTAACTCCATGTTATTCATGGGTGGTGGAAAAATCATATTTTTAAGGCCAGGAATTACCTTTGCGGCCTGCGCTGCATATGTGCCGGGGACAGTAATATAGTTAATCCGTCTGGGAGTTCAGGGGTTGACATATTCCAATTTTCCTTACTCTGCATAGGTGACAGCGACCGAAAATGCCGAAAATCTTCTTTTTAATTGTTGGGTGAAAGATTACCATTTTTGCCGGGTACAAACCCTTGCTCTGCATAGGTGACAGTGACCGAAAATGCGGAAAATCTTCTTTTAAAAATCGCCTGATCCATTGGTGGGTAACATTAACCCCGTTTTGCCGTGAATTAACCCCTCCTCTGCCTGGGTGCCAGGGGCCTACATTTCTAAAATTCGTATGTTCCATTGGTGGGTGACATGAACCCCATTTTTCCATGAAAAAAACCCTCTTTTGCCTGGGTGCCAGGGGCCTACATTTTTAAAAATCATCTGTTCCATTGGTGGGTGATACAAACCCCGTTTTGCTGATGTAAAACCCCTGCCGTGCATTGCTGACAGGGAACCAAATTTGGTAAAAACGTCTGTTAATGATCGAAAGATGCGTGACTACAAATGCATGCTGGTAGACGCGCTGGTGATTGCATTCCCAGCTGAGGCCTCCTCAACCTCCCACTCCACATCCATTTCCTCCTCCTAGATTTTGATTTTAGGTCCTTTCCCTATCCACATTTGTTTGCAGGGCACTTACCCCAATTTCTGCTGCCTTTTGCAGCCCTCTAGCCCTTTCCAGGACTTTTTTTACAGCCGTTTTGGTGCCCAAAAGTTCGGGTCCCTATTGACTTCAATGGGGTTCGGGTTCGGGGTCAAGTTCGGGATAAGTTTGGATCCCAAACCCGAACTTTTTTTTGTGAATTACGGCCGAACCTGAACTTCCAGATGACCGCTCAACTGTAATGCTGGGTCCACTCTGCCTTTTACCATTTTTGGTGCCATAATGGCCCCCATTATACAGCTGGCACCTGACGCATATGGGGCTGACTCACTGCAGCAGCTCACTTCATACAAGCCCTAAACCACTGAGATATATGTCACAGTGGCTGAAGGGGTTAAAGGGGCTGCCCAGTATTTCAATATCTGATCCCTGGGGCTGACACCTTCACAGAAGGAAGAACTACACCACTCTGTCCACTGTGTATCGGACAGAGCCGGTTACTTCACTTCAGTGGAAGCAGTGCTGCAATAATCAGCTCCATCCACTACAAAGTGGAGGAAGCTGTGTAGTTTTGGCTCCAAAACTACCCTGAAACAGCTGATTAGCAGAGATGTGGGTTGTTAGACCCCCAATAATCAGATATTGATAGCTTATTTTGGATAGGCCATTAATAGTTAATAATTATAACACATATTAGATTTGATACATGTTTACATGTAGTATATCTAATATATAAAACTGAGTGTGTATGTCTGTATGTATGTCCACTAACAGAATCCACACGTCGCATTTACAATCACGAAATTTGGCACGCAGGTACATCAGGTGTCCGGGAAGGTTTTAGACCACGTCTCAGCTCTCTGAGATGTACCGTTCCTGAGATATTCCCAAAAAATGCATTAGCCAATAGAAGCCTGGTCACATGAAGCCTATAGAAGCCTACAGCCTATAGAAGCTCGCTGGCAGTTCGTCTCCACACACGCAGTTTTACTCTAGGTAACATAACAACCCAGCCATGTTTCTTTACTGCTGTAGATGAGCTTTAAAGGAAATCTGTCACCGGGATAATCACTATTGAAGTAAAGCTATGGCCTAATAGCACTTAGTACCATATTTCCTGAGGTATCCATAACAACTCGGCCATTTCTCTTCACTGCTGCAGGTCAGCTTTAAAGGGGCAAGTCGCTGTGGATGACACTGTTAAGGCAGCAGAGTGCTGTGGAGGTCACAGTTCAGGGGGCAGGTAGGGTGGCCATTCAAGTCACCCTTAAATCTCCACCCCACTAAGCCATGCCTATGATCTTGTTAGGCCACACCCCCTCACACTCCTCAACTTCTGTTAGCTGCAGGGGTGGGAGGGACGGTGACTTTCTTCCTGTAGCTCACACTCAGACAGAACAGTGCTGCGGTCTTAGGGTGAGCTGTTCAAAAGGACACACCCCAAATCCAGTTAGGCCACGCTCCCTCCCACTCCTCAGCCAAAATAAAGTTAAAGAATCAACTTCTAGGTCCCACTAAGCTACACCCCTGATCTGGTTAGGTCAAGCCCCCTCCCACTTTGCAGCTGACAGGGATTGCCAAAATGAAGTTAAAAGTCAACTTCTGTCAGCTGCAGGGGTGGGAGTGAGGATGACTTTCTCCTTGCAGCTCACGCTTGGACAGCACAGTGCTGCTGTCTGAGAGTGAGCTGTTCAAAAGGACATTCCATTGTCCGTCCATGCCCTGCGCCGATATGTTTTAACGACACACACAAACATTAAATGAAATTGATTAAATATATCCGGGCGCAGCCGCGTCCTTCAGCTAGTACAATAATATAGAATTGATATAAGAGGTAGATACCTGCAGAATAGATATTTCAGTGCAAGCCTAGTGTCCTGGATTGTTGTTTGATAGCTATAATACATTAAAAAGCCTTGTATCTTGCTGTTTCTCTGTGATACGACTTTCTTGACCACAACAAAACATTAAGCGATTGAGATGTAAACCACAAAGCAATTAAGAAATACTTCCTACACTTAAATTTCCCACATAATGCAAATGTAAATTAGGTAATTTTTTATGTCCTTTTATTTATGAGTGGGATGTATGCTTCTGTTGGGAGAAGGTAATCCAGGTACTGTATGTCATGCCCAGATGGAACGCTTACAGTGATCATGGCAGTGACAGCTGTGTGTGGGAAGCATGACTTCAACTATGCTGAGAAGATGGAGGGGGAAGCTTGTTTACAGCAGTACTGCTTGGAAAGATGAAGGGAGAAAATCATTTTATTCAGTAAGAGATAAACATTTAGCTTGCTGTTCTGATAGCTTTTAAAGTCTTTGTCTTAGCAGTTAACACATTCAATATATTTTAGTATTGTATATGCTTTCAGCAGAAAATCATAGCATGAAATAGAATATGAAAAACAACAAAATCATACTCAAAGCAAGCATCATGTTACAGGAGTCACATTACGCCAATTTCAGAGTCACATTTGCATATTTATTTTCAAATGTTTTTATGGGGATGTTCAAGTAGTATGTAGGAAAATGTATGAAACTATGAAGAATAAGGAAGAATAAAGCTTACAGTATATAGTTGGAATGGAGAATATACACCCATTGACAAAAAAATGAATAAACTATAAAATAACCCACCAAGGAGAAGTTGTTCATATTTAATTAAACTTTACGTGTGTGGATGTAATTATTACAGTATACATGTAAGTACAATATTAGAGCAAAAGGATGATTTTGGGGAAAAACTGTACAATTGAAAGGAAGCTTTACTACCCTGATGGGCCGCCCCTAGCCTGGATATAAGATGAGATACAATCGGGGATGGAGGCATAGAGGTTCTCTATTGTGTCCTGCAGCATATTTGCCCACAGATTTTGCAGCTAGGCCTGTAGATCCTGCACACTCATAGGTTGCTGAAGCTGGAGTCCCGGCTGGTCTCATAAATGCTCGACTGGTGATAAATCATGCAACCAGGTGTTAGAGTAGCTTCCTTTAATATAAATGAAGTTGCCGAGGGTCAAGCAATTTTCTGGCTGGGGGACAATAAGCACACACAGAGTTGGTGTACATTAGAGTCCGATTTTCCTCTTTCTCAGTGCTTATTTATACATAAAGACACAAACACAAAGCCAATTAGATGTTTATTGTGTGGTAAACTGAGCCAATCAAAGGGTTATGGTATAGGACACTGATCCAATAAGATTAGAAGAAACATGAGTGCATGATAGTCTCATGTCAGCACAGAGCAGGTTATAGTACAATCTGTGGACAGGGGCTGCCTGGCTTTATCCTCTGGCAACCTAAACAAGTCTTGTGGCCCACCACTCCCTTTCCACACCCTGTATTGGAATGTCCTTAAGAAGTTTGGAAAAGTTTGTTTAAAGACAAGATGGAGTCAGTTACATTAACACAGGCAGGTCAATGTAATGTTGCAGGCTGGCTGATATATTCCTAAGAAACCCTTGCTGTGTGGGCAAGCATTAAACTGCTGAAAAATACCATTTGGAAGCACTGCCATGAGAGGTCACAAATATCGCCATAGCATGTCCTGCACATATCGCTGAGCTGTCAGTGTCCCTCATATCACTATTAGGGTGACCAATTGTTGCATGAGATAGCTCCCGAAATAATCCCACAGCAGTTGGGGCAGTGTGCTGCTCCACAGCAAAGACAGGATTGACGTGCTCCCAAGAAGACCTCGATACTCAAACCCAACTGTCATGGGATCTCAAACTTTGATTCATTGCTAAAGATGACATGGTTCTAGTCCTTAGCAGGAAAGGTTTCCCTTCAATACATTACTACAAACTAATGTGAGGCTGTTAATGGCAGGACGCATAATGGGTGCCAACACATCAAATTTTCTTCTGCTAAGTGTCTGGAAATGGCCTGGGCAGAGACAGGGGTGTGTAATTGCAGTGTCCGACTCATATACATGGGCACTGCAAAGTTGTATCTTATGTCATATTGCATTTCATATCATTTATACATTTATATCTGGTCTATCCAGTGAAATCCCTGGTAACAGCCTGTTGGGTGCAGTACATACATCCACCACTAGATGGGGATAGCACCATATTCTATCTATAGCTCAGGTCAGGCATAGTCTAGGAGTCTAGAGTTAGTCATGTGGTAGATGGAGTGCAAAGTAGTCTGCTGGAGGGAGGAAAGGGGGAGAGAGAGGACCCCTTCCTCTCAGCTCTCTCTAGAGCTCCATGGCCCAGAGGAGCCACAGTCCATCTCAAGTTATAACCCCAAGAAACAAAGCCTAGGTGAGGCCTTCTTTTACTGTCCACTCTTCCGGGGTAACAAGTGAAAAAATGCTTTTTAACATCAGAAAAACAAAGGAAGGACAATAGCCATTATACTAGGCTTTAGGTGCCTTTGTGCCAAGTTAAAGGATTTGAGCTTCCGGCAGCCTACAATATATTTATCGCAGATTTTTATGTCAATAGCATTGCTTGGTGTGACTGAATTGACTTTGTCCTTTAAAATGGCCGCCGGAGGCCTTCTTGTTTAATTTACTGCGCCATCATCGTGCAGAACGCCCTGCTTGGCGGGAAAATAGAGGTTCACCCTCTCAAGAGCGGGAAAAGAAAATTTGTTACGCCATAAGTACTGTTTTATAATTTTTGGGGTGACATACTGCATTTCTGTAGTTGGTTTCAAAAACACCGGTTTTGTGGTTGATAGCTAGAGATGTCCCAAACTGTTCGACAGCGAACAGTCCAGCGAACAGTGCTTTTTCGCCTTCGCTTCTGCGAACATTATTCAATGTTCGATTCGCCCTGCATTCTTACACTCAGCTTACCTTCCTACCAATGTCAGGCATTGTAAATTCAATTATAAAGCTGCAGTGTTAGAGCAGGGAGAGTATAAACTAGTGTCCTGCGTCCACCCCAACCCTCAAAGATTTATTTGTTGTAAAAACAGAATCCTGACATCAAACCAAGACAAGCCCTTTTTAAAGATGATATATCATCATTTTCTACCACATACAACATAAACCACTCAGATCATGCCAAAAGCCTGTGCAGGCTGACTATCTATCCATAAAACAGTGCGTCAACATACCTTACAATGACAATCATGAGTTTTAAAACAAACAAACATAAGTCCTCAATCCAAAAGGAGAGAAATTGCTTGGCTTTGGTTGGCTATCTAGAGGAACCTGGTCCCTAGACCATTATCATTTGGGCGACAAAAATTATTTTTTTTTTTATATGCCAGCGTAACTCCTCTCTCACTGCCTAAGAGAGCTGCATAAACATTTTACAACATTTAAAACTCATTTGCATACACATGGCCAAGAAATGCTAATGAGCAATATAGCAATATCTGCCTTGTTTGTAAACTGAAACACAATTTGCATGGCTTTCCCATAGTCCCATATTATGCAAATGAGTTTATATGACAAAACCGAATAGAAAGATTATAAAATAAATCTTGGGACAATTGCAAAACAAAAAAAAACTATGCAGCCCTCCTAATCATTGAGGCGAGAGCTAGATGGCATATTAAAAAAAAATTAAAAAATTAAAATATTTTTTGTCACCCTAATGATAATCATCTATGTGCACAGGTCCCTCTAGATACCTAACACTAAACAGACAATTTTCCTTTTGGAAAAACTGGTTAAAAAACAGGCTGCCTTGCTAAGGTATGCTGATGATCTGTCTGATGGATGGATTTTTGGCCCTGCATATACCTGGTGCTTGGTGGCCATAAGGGAGAACTGTTCTGTGTTGTCAATTGAATGTTTTATGTAGTACAAACAACAATAATATTTTATGATAGGTAGGTTAGGGTAAATGTCTGTGTTTGTCTGTTTTCTAAAATCAAAAATTAGTTTTTTAAATCAATGGATGTCATATATCTGGACTTCTCCAAAGCATTTGACACCGTACCTCATAAAAGGTTAGTAGATAAAATGAGGATGCTCGGACTGGGAGAAAATGTCTGTATGTGGGTAAGTAACTGGCTGAGTGACAGAAAACAGAGGGTGGTTATTAACGGTAGATACTCAGATTGGGTCACTGTCACTAGTGGGGTACCTCAGGGGTCAGTATTAGGAGTATTGGGCCCTATTCTCTTCAATATATTTATTAATGATCTTGTAGAAGGCCTGCACAGTAAAATATATATTTTTGCAGATGACACTAAACTGTGTAAAGTAATTAACACTGAAGAGGACAGTTTTCTGCTACAGAGGGATCTGGATAGATTGGAGGCTTGGGCAAAGAAATGGCAGAGGAGGTTTAACACTGACAAATTTAAAGTTATGCACATGGGAAGGAATAATGCAAATCACCCGTACATATTAAATGGTAAAACACTCGGTAACAGTGACATGGAAAAGGATCTAGGAATTTTAATAAACAGCAAATTAAGCTGCAAAAACCAGTGTCAGGCAGCTGCTGCCAAGGCCAAGATAATGGGTTGAATCAAAAGGGGCATAGATGCCCGTGATGAGAACATAGTCCTACCACTTTACAAATCACTAGTCAGATCACACATGGAGTACCGTGTACAGTTCTAGGCTCCTGTGAACAAGGCAGACATAGCAGAGCTGTAGAGGGTTCAGAGGAGGGCAACTAAAGTAATAACTGGAATGAGGGATCTACAGTACCCTGAAAGGTTATCAAAATTAGGGTTATTCACTTTAGAAAAAAGATGACTGAGGGGAAATCTAATCATGTATAAATATATCAGGGGTCAATACAGAGATCTCTCCCATCATTAATTTATCCCCAGGACTGACTGTGACAAGGGGACATCCTCTGCGTCTGGAGGAAAGAAGGTTTTTACACAAACATAGAAAAGGATTCTTCACTGTAAGAGCAGTGAGACTATGGAACTCTCTGCCTGAGGAGGTGGTGATGGTGAGTACAATAAAGGAATTCAAGAGGGGACTGGATTTATTTCTGGAGTGTAATAATATTACAAGCTACAGCTACTAGAGAGGGGTCGTTGATCCAGGGAGTTATTCTGATTGCCTGATTGGAGTCGGGAAGGAATTTTTTTTTCCCTTTAAGTGGGGAAAATTGGCTTCTGCCTCACAGATCAACTTGGATCCTCTGGATCAACTTGTAGGAAACAGGCCGAACTGGATGGACAAATGTCTTTTTTCAGTCTTATATACTATGCTACTATGTTACTATGTAACTACCGTACCATATGTTTGAGTATTACACCTTAAAGGGACATGGACAGGCTGTTTTACCCTATAGACCTATATATATATATATATATATATATATATATATATATATATATATTTTTTTTTTTTTTTCCTGTATTAGGCTCCTTGATCTCAGTAAAACTATTCTATTATCATCCAACACTGCCTTTGCATAATGTCTATAAAACGTTTTTATTCATAATTTACCTCTGATTGTCAGGGATTCCACTGGCCGTGCGTGACTCATAATTTTTCCTGTCTGTACTATGTGCTGTCCTGAACGTGCATGCAGCAGCTGTGCATGCACTATGGTGACTTATTCCTAGTAAAGAATAAACTTCCTAGTCGCATGCGCAGCACGGCAGAATTATACACTTCAATCAAACAAAACTAAGCCCGCCACCAGCAAATACTAGGAAGTGGATGGCACAGCAGGAACAGGTAGTCAGTATCCCTTTAAGATGTAATAATCAAACATATGGTACAATAGTTAATGAAACCCTAATTTTGTCCTTTATAAAACAGACAAAGACAAAATTATTATTGTTGGTATTACATAAAGCATCCAATTGACAACACAGAACATTTCTCCCTTATGGCCACAGAGCACCAGGACCAACAATCCATTTATCCAACAGATCATCAGCATACCTTAGCAAGGCAGCCTGGGATTTAACCAGTTTTTCCAAAAGGAAAGAAATTGCTTAGTGTTAGGTATCTAGGGGGACCTGTGCACATAGATTAATATCATTAGGGTGACAAAAAATGTAATTTTTTTTTTAATATGCCACCTAGCTCTCGTCTCAATGATTAGGAAGGCTGCATAGTTTTTTTTTTGTTTTGTAATTGTACCAAGATTAATTTAATAATCTTCCTATATTGTTTTGTCATATAAACTAATTTGCATAATATGGGACTATTGGAAAGCCATGCAAATAGTGTTTCATCTTACAAACAAGGCAGATACTGCGATATTGCTCAATAGCATTTCTTGGCCATGTGTATGCAAATGAGTTTATATGACAATCCAAGACTTATTAAACTTATTAAATTAACCTTAGGACAATTAAATGTTGGAAAATGTTTATGCAGCTCTCTTAGGCTGGCATATAAAAAAAAAAAAAAATTACAATTTTTGTTGCCCTAATGATAATGGTCTAGGGACCAGGTCCCTCTAGATAGCCAACCAATGCTAAGCAATTTCTCCCCTTTTGGATTGAGAACTTATGTTTGTTTGTCTAAATTGCTTAAACCTGTCATTGTAAGGTATGCTGACGCCCTGTCTTATGGATAGATAGCCAGCCTGCACGTACCTGGCTTTTGGCATGGTGTAGAGTGATTTTTTTATTTTATGAATAATAAGGAAATGTTTAATAATTAAATTAATATTTAAAAATAAGTTAGGAAAATGAAATAAAATGTTAGAGTAGTTTATGCTTTTTAAGGATTCAAATTTGACTCTGCATCGTTTAAATATTTTTTCATGGGAGTTTTGCCATGGATCCCACTCTGGCATGCCACAGTCCAGGTGTTAGTCAACTTAAAACAACTTTTCTATCACTATTGTAGCTGGAAAGAGTCCCTGTGGGTTTTAATATTCGCCTGCCAATTGAAGTCTATTGCTGTTCTCCTATTCGTGAACATTTGAGTAAGTTCGGGTTCGCTGTTCGCGAACAGAAAATTTTATGTCCACGACATCTCTATAGACAGCAGATTTACTGTGTACGCTGCATTTCTAACAGTCAAATTAAACTGTTAACCTCTGCTGTTACATTGTTAGTTGGAAAAATCCAGTTTTTGTTGATAGTGAAGTAATTGTATTGAATTGCTCCGTTACTCTTTTGTGTGACATAAAGAAATTTATTCTGTTTATGACACAGGCACTGCCTTACTGTTAGTGAACTTAATTGTTGACTTTTGACAGTTAAATTGACACCTGAGATAAACCATCTATTAGTTTGGTGGGTGAACGCAAATAATGATTTGGTGGGTGAACCTGCATGACCAGGCATCTACATGCAAAGCATGAACTGCAGTGGATTAAACACCTTAAAAACCAAGAAAGGTCTCAGGCTCCTCCTGCTTCCTCTTCTGCTGCTGTCTCTGCCTCTTCCTCCACCTCTGGAGTCACAGTGTCACCTGCCACCCAGCAAACAGAGGATGTGCCACCAACACCTCCGTCATCATCACCAAGCATCTCCAACATGTCATACGCAAGCGTTCAGCTGTCCATCTACCAAACACTGGAGAGAAAGAGGAAATACCCACAAGAGTTAAGCGAACACCTGGAAGTTTGGGTTCGACGGGTTCGGCTGAATTTCACAAAACAGTTAGGGTTCGGGATCCGAACTTAACCCGAACTTGACCCCGAACCCGAACACCATTGAAGTCAATGGGGACCCGAACTTTTGGGCACTAAAATGTCCCTAAAAATGTAATGGAAAGGGCTAGATGGCTGCAAAAGGCAGCAAAATGTGCTTAAGAGCATGGCAAGTGCTCTGCAAACAAATGTAGATAGGGATATAACTTAAAATAAAATAAAATAAATTAAAATTGAAAATGATAAACCTGCAACTCAGAGGAGGTGGAGTCGGGGGTTGAGGAGGAGGCAAATGTGGTGTTGTAGGTGGAAGCGGCGATGGAGGAAGAGGAGGTAGCTGGCTAACAATGTTTTTTTTTTTTTGGGGTATCCCCCAAAATAATGGGGAAAATAAAAAAAATGAAATCAAAGAATAAGTGCACTTGAGTACAAAAATGTATAGTTGAGGCGGGTATAAATGTCTATTCTGCACAAGGTACAGACAAATCTTGTGGGTTCCAAGCCTGGTTTATTTTAATGAACGTGAGCTTGACCACATTGGCTGTGGACAGGCGGCTGCGTTTATCTGTAATGACGCCCCCTGCCATGCTAAATACACGTTCAGACAATACACTGGCTGCAGGGCAGGCCAGCACCTCCAAGGCATCAAGAGCAAGCTCAGGCCATGTGGACAATTTGGAGACCCAGAAGTTGAATGGGGCAGAACCATCAGTCAGTACGTGTAGGCGTGTGCACACATACTGTTCCACCATGTTGTTCAAATGCTGCCTCCTGCTAAGACTTTCCATATCAGCTGGTGGTGCCGGTTGCTGTGGCGTGGTGACAAAGGTTTTCCACGTGTCGGCCATGCTAACCCTGCCTTGTGAGGTGCTGGCCGTGACCCAGCTGCGTTGGTGACCCCTTCTCCTCCTCCTCTGCCTTCGCCTTGTGCTTCCACTTGTCCCCCGGTGTCAGTTGGGAATGCCCTTAGGAGCGCTTCTACCAACGTGCGCTTGTAGTTGCGCATCTTCCTATCACGCTCCAGTGAGATAATTAAGGACGGCACGTTATATTTGTAACGGGGATCCAGCAGGTTGGCAACCCAGTAGTCAGCATAAGTTAAAATGTGGGCAACTCTGCGGTTGTTGGGCAGGCACTGCAGCATGTAGTCGTTCATGTGTGCCAGGCTTTCCAGAGGTAAGAATAGGCTTTCCTCTGTAGGTGGTGTATCGTCTGTGTCCTCCTTATCCCGCTAGCCACACTCTAGTGATGGCCATGAGCTGCGTTGGGTGCCACCCTGCTGTGAACCCGGTTCCTGCTCCTCTACCTCATCCTCCTCCTCCTCCTTCTCCAGAACTGTGCCCTGGTTGGCCACATGTGTTCCTTGCCTCTGCTGGTGCAGGAGCCTACCCTCTGAGCAACTTCTGAATGACTGGCCTGAAACCCTGTGAAATGCCCCCTCTTCTTCCTCCTGTGCCACATCCTGTTCTATCATCGCCCTAAGTGTTTTTTCAAGGAGACAAAAAAGTGGTATTGTAACGCTAAGAACGGCGTCATCGGCACTGGCCATGTGTGTTGAGTACTCGAAACACCCCAACAAGGCACACAGGTCTCGCATGAAGGCCCACTCATTGGTGGGCAAGTGGTGCTGTTCCGCAGAGCCATTGAACTGTGCGTGCTGCAGCTGAAACTCCACTATCAAAATATAAAACACTTGATCTCCAGTCCAAAAATATTTGCGCTGCGAGTCTGATGGGTGTTGTGGGATGAAACACACTTTCACAATTTATACATACACAAGTTCGGACCGCGCGTATGAATAGATGATCCCCCAACAAAGCAGTGATCCTTTTCCCTTCTGAAAGAGAGCTGGGGTCTGCAGATATCCTGCTGCTAGATATCCTGCAACTGGTAAAAAGGAGACTAATAGTGAAATACCGTTAGGCTGCACAAACCCTTATTGCACAGATTGTACTCACAGCAAGTCTGGTAATTGCAGGCGTATAGAAATATCATCCGCAACTCTGTTTGCTCCTGGCGTGTGTATTATCGCTTCCACACTTGCATGCAGGGGTCAGCCACGGACTTTGCAATACCAAGCACCGGAGGGAAGCACTGTTGCCTCTAATCCTTCTTTTTCTCAAAGGTTTCTGTAAACACAAGCCGCATCCACCATAGTGAAGCTCCGATATCTTTATAAAAGTTTTTGAAGCTGGCTTTGGGATGCTATGTTACTGGGTGCGGTGGGCAGTAGCAGGTGTACTGTCTCAGGGACGGCCGCTCCGCTTTTGCACCCTGCTCCCTCTTTCGCTGTGCTGTTGCCTCTTCCTCAGAACTGCACATGTCACTAGCAGGAACTTGAGTCCAGTCGGGGTCTAGGACCTCATTATCCTCCACTTCTGGGGCAGGGCTATGTGGATGGCCTGGGAAACCCTGCCAGCAGAGTCATAAAAAAGCATAAGAGTCTGCTGCATGACTTGGAGCTCAGACTGCTTGGCTGATTTGCAAGTGGGTGAGGTGAAAGACTGATACACATGGGCTGCAGGTGCCAACTCTAAACCTTCTACCGAGGACTTGGTTGGGAGATACTGTGAAGGAACTGGAGCCTGTACTTGTTCTGGCCTCACCATCTGTAGAGTGGCATTCAGGCCTACCAAATAACGCTGAAGGTTCTGTCTCCTACTCGTACCTGAGGAAGGTGTTTCACTTGGACCTGTAGCTGGCACAGAACGGCCACGTCCTCTTCCAGCAACAGGAGCTCCACGAACACCCCCACGGCCATGTCCACGTCCCTTATTTGACGTTCTCCTCATTATTTTCGTTCACCCACCAAACTAACAGATATTTTATCTCAGGTGTCAATTTAACTGCCAATAGTCAACAATTAAGTTCACTAACAGTAAGGCAGTGCCCGTGTCATAAACAGAATACATTTCTTTAGGTCACACTACAGTGTAACAGAGCAATTCAATACAATTACTTCACTATCAACAAAAATTGAATTTTTCAAACCAACAATGTAAGAGCAGAGGTTAACGGTTTAATTTGACTGTCAGAAATGCAGCTTACACCGCAAATGTGCTATCTACCACAAAACCGGTGTTTTTGCAATCAACTATGTAAATGTGGAGTTTCACAGGTTACTTAAAATGACTGAAATACAGGGTAGGCCTCAGATCTGCTATGTAGCACAAAACCGGTGTTTATTGCAACAAACTACAGAAATGCAGTATGTCACCCCAAAAATTGTAAAACAGGTTTTTCAGCGTTGTATGCAAACGTGCTCTGTGGTACGACCGTACGGGTTTATTCCCCCAACTACCGAAATTATCTATGTCAACGCAAAATTGTAAGACAGGTTTTTTAGCGGTGTATGCAAACGTGCTCTGTGGTACGAGAGTACGGGTTTATTCCCCCACTACAGAAATGCACTTTGTCACCGCAAAATTATAAAACAGTTTTTTTAGCCGTGTATTTAAACATGCTCTGTGATACGACAGTACAGGTATATTCCCCCAACTACGAAAATGATCTATTTCACCGCAAAATTTTAAAACAGGTTTTTCAGCGGTATAAGCAAACGTGTTCTGTGGTACGACAGTACGTTTTTTTTCTCCCAACTACAGAAATGCACTATGTCACCGCAATATTATAAAACAGGTTTTGTTAGTGGTGTATGCAAAAGTGCTTTGTGGTACAACAGTACGGGTTTATTCCCCCAACTACAGAAATGCACTCTGTCACCGCAAAATTATAAAACAGGCTTTTCAGTGGTGTACGCAAACTTGCTCTGTGGTATGACAGTACGGGGTTTATTCCCCTAACTACAGAAATGCACTATGTCACCGCAAAATTTTAAAATAGATTTTTCAGCGGTGTTTGCAAATGTTATCTGTGGTACAACAGTACGAGTTTATTCCCCCAACTACAGAAATGCACTGTCAATGTCACCCCTAAATTATAAAATAGGTAATGTAGGGGGACTTGACCTGACAGAAAAAAAGGATTTTTTTTTCTCCCCTGAGCTACCAAAAAATAATTAGACTGATGTCCCTGGCAGGCTGGCACACATGCAGGTCACCTGCAGTTCCAAGGACACTGCAGTTTCTAAAATGGCCGCCGACCCCCACCTCAGTAACAGATGGATTAAAAAAAATTTGCAGTATCACTGGGCTCAGGGCTGGGTAGCATAGCACCCTCAATAATTGCTATAGTTTGAAGATTTAACACCACCAAGTTCAACAGATTTCTTTCCTAATCTCTCCCTCACAGCAGCAGCAGCAGCAACCTGTCCCTACACTAAGAGCAGCAGAGTGGAGTGTGGAGCTACACGACTCCAGCTTACAGTTGTGTTCAAAATTATTCAACCCCCACTGAAATTGAGTGTTTTGGCCAGTTTGACATTGATTTTGATCATTCCAGTCATCTTGTTTACAATTAAATCAAAGAGGCACTTGCAAGTCAGACAAATATAACATAACATTTATAATGAAATAACCACAAATGTCTTTTCTGTGCTCACATCATTATCAGTTTTATTCAACCCCCAAGTGACATTCAATCTTAGTACTTAGTACAACATCCTTTTCCAGTTATATCAGCTTTTAAACGTGAAGCATAGCGTGACACAAGTGTCTTGCAGCGATCTACAGGTATCTTCGCCCATTCTTCATGGGCAAAAGCCTCCAGTTCAGTCACATTCTTAGGCTTGCGCGCTGCAACTGCTTTCTTTAAGTCCCACCAGAGGTTCTCAATCGGATTTAAGTCTGGTGACTGCGATGGCCACTTCAAAATGTTCCAGCCTTTAATCTGTAACCATGCTCTAGTGGACTTGGAGGTATGCTTGGGATCATTGTCCTGTTGAGAGGTCCAACGTCTCCCAAGCCTCAGCTTTGTGACTGACTGCATCACATTTTCATCCAATATCTCCTGGTACTAAAGAGAATTCATGGTACCTTGTACATGCTGAAGCTTCCCTGTCCCTTTAGAAGCAAAACAGCCCCAAAGCATGATTGACCCCCCCGCCATGCTTCACAGTAGACAAGGTGTTCTTTTCTTCATAGGCCTTGTTCTTCCTCCTCCAAACATAGCGTTGATCCATGTGCCCAAACAGTTCTAATTTTGTTTCATCAGTCCACAGAACACTATCCCAAAACTTTTGTGGTTTGTCCACATTACTTTTGGCATACTGCAGTCGACTCTTCTTATTCTTTCGAGACAGCAAGGGGGTGTGCTTGGGAGTTCTGGCATGGAGGCCTTCATTACGCAGTGTGCGCCTTATTGTCTGAGCTGAAACTTCAGTATCCGCATCTGACAAATCTTTTTTCAGTTCCTCAGCAGTCACACGGGGACTTTTCTCCACTTTGCGCTTCAGGTAGCACACAGCAGTCGAAGTCAGCATCTTCTTTCTGCCACGACCAGGTAGCGTTTCAACAGTGCCCTTTGCCTTGAATTTGCGAATGATGCTTCCTATGGTGTCTCTTGGTATGTTTAACATCTTTGCAATCTTCTTATAGCCATTGCCCTTCCTGTGAAGAGAAATCACCTCTTCTCTTGTCTTCCTGGACCATTCTCTTCACTTCACCATGTTTGTAAACACACCAGTAAATGTCTAGAAGGAGCTGAGTATCACAGTCATTTTAAATCTGCCTAATTGGTGCTTATTATGCTTGATTGCTGCTCCTTGACATCCACAGGTGTTCTCAATACCTGATCGAAAACACTTGAATGAACCTCTGTTCTTAAGAGTGGTAGTCTTTAAGGGGTTGAATAATTGTGTCAATGAAGAAATCACAAAAAAAACATTTAATACTGTATTACAAAAACAATTGATGTCATTTTAGTTGCATTTGGTTCTTTAAAAAGTCCTTGTAAGATTTCATTCTGAACACAATTACAAATGTACACTAAATTTCCTAAAACCCTTTACAGCATTGGGGGTTGAATAATTTTGAACACAACTGTATATAAAGGCTGGGTCACATGCTGCACTTAGCCAATCACAGCCATGCCAATAGTAGGTATGACTGTGATGGCTTCTTAGGACAAAGTAGTGAAACGCTTGTTGATTGGCTGCTCTGCAACCTTTCAAAAAGTGGGAAGAAATCGCCGAACAATGAACCCAAACCCAGACTTTTATGGAAATTTTCGGGTTCGGGTCCGGGTGTGGAAAACCGTAAAGTTCGGTACGGACCCGAACTATACAGTTCGGGTTCACTCAACTCTAGTCTGAACGTGTATTCAGCACGGCAGGGGGCGTCATTACAGATAAACGCAGCCGCCTGTCCACAGTCAACGTGGACAAGCTCACGCTCATTAAAATGAATCAGGCTTGGATCCCACAAGACTTGTCTGTACCTTGTGCAGAATAGACATTTATACCCGCTCAACAATACATTCTTGTACTCAAGTGCACTTATTCTTTGATTTCTTTTTTTTATTTATCACATAATTTTGGGGTAGTATTTATAAAAAAAAACATTGTTATCTCCTCCTCCATCGCCGCTTCCAGGTTGCAGGTTAATAATTTTAAATTTTTATTTATCTCATTTTAAGTTATTTCCCTATCCACTTTTGTTTACAGAGCACTTGCCATGCTCTTAAGGACATTTTACAGCCTTTTGCAGCCCTCTAGCCCTTTCCATTACATTTTTAGAGCAATTTTAGTGCCCAAAAGTTCGGGTCCCTATTGACTTCAATGGGGTTCAGGTTTGGGGTAAAGTTCGGGTAAAGTTCGGATCACGAACCCGAACTTTTTTGTGGAGTTTGGCCGAACCCGTCGAACCTGACCTTCCCAAGACAACAGACTAGCGAATTATACTGGCAAGCATTAGCTTAACCTCTTAAGGACACTGGGCGTACATGTACACCCTGTGCCAGTGTTTAAAGATGGCGCCCGCTCCTGCTGGATGCGGGCTCCGTAGCCGCCTGCTACTTCAAGTAGACACCAGCAGCTCATGTCCGCGACCGGTAGTAATGCTGATTGCAGACATTTAACCCCTGAGATGCCGCGGTCAATCCTGACCACGGCATCTGAGCGCGCACAAACCGAAAGTGTCTGGAACCATAGCCTGTATTAGGCACCATAGGAAATATGCGATTTTCTCATATTCCAATGCTATTGCATTGGAATATATGAGAATAGCAATCTAATAATTGCATGTTATAGTTCCCTATGATCTATAGGAAAGTGTAAAAAAAAAAAAGTGAAAAAAAATAATAATTAAAAATAACCTAAAAATTCAAATCACCCCCTTTTGCCAAAATGAAAATAAAATAAAAAAATAAATTTAAAAATACACATTATGTGTGTTGCAATGTGCGAAAACACCCATACTTCAAAAATATAAAAAAATATTCCCCATACGGTAAACAGAAAAATGGAAAAAAGCGTCCAAATGGCCGATTCGCCATTTTTGGATGCTTTACTTCCTCCAAAAAAAATTAAATAAAAGGTGATCAAGAAGTCATACATACCCCAGAATGGTATCAATGAAAAGATCAGATTGTGCTGCAAAACATGAGCCCGCATACATCTCCGTACACATAATTACAAAAAAGTTAAAGGGTCAAAATATGGCGACAAAAAAGTAAAACAGATTTTTTTCCCACTATTTTTTTACTTTCAAAACACAAGTAAAACTATACATTTTATGTATCGCCGGATTTGTACTGACCTGTAGAATAAAACTAACTGGTCAGTTTTATCTCACATTGAACTTTGTCATTTAAAAACCCGTAAAACTGTGGTGGAATTGCTTTTTTTTTTTTGCAATTTCACCCAATTTGGAATTTTTTTACCACTTACCACTACATCATATGCAATATTAAATGGTGGCATTGGAAAGTACAACTTGTCCTGCAAAAAACAAGCCCTCATATGGCTATGTGAACCGATAACTAAAAAAGTTATGGCTCTCGGGAGGCAGGGAGCGCAAAACGAACACACAAAAAAAAAAACCTCCATTCCTTAATTTAAGGGGTTAAAGAAGTTTCCAGCTGACTCAGCGAATCACTATCTGCAGTGGTCACCTGCCTCAGCCAGTGATTGGCTGGATACCCCCTTTTGCCAAAATGAAAATAAAATAAAAATAAATTTAAAAATACACATTATGTGTGTTGCAATGTGCGAAACACCCATACTTCAAAAATATAAAAATATTCCCCATACGGTAAACAGAAAATGGAAAAGCGTCCAAATGGCCGATTCGCCATTTTTGGATGCTTTACTTCCTCCAAAAAAAATTAAATAAAAGGTGATCAAGAAGTCATACATACCCCAGAATGGTATCAATGAAAAGATCAGATTGTGCTGCAAAACATGAGCCCGCATACATCTCCGTACACATAATTACAAAAAGTTAAAGGGTCAAAATATGGCGACAAAAAGTAAAACAGATTTTTTCCCACTATTTTTTTACTTTCAAAACACAAGTAAAACTATACATTTTATGTATCGCCGGATTTGTACTGACCTGTAGAATAAAACTAACTGGTCAGTTTTATCTCACATTGAACTTTGTCATTTAAAACCCGTAAAACTGTGGTGGAATTGCTTTTTTTTTTTTGCAATTTCACCCAATTTGGAATTTTTTTACCACTTACCACTACATCATATGCAATATTAAATGGTGGCATTGGAAAGTACAACTTGTCCTGCAAAAAACAAGCCCTCATATGGCTATGTGAACCGATAACTAAAAAAGTTATGGCTCTCGGGAGGCAGGGAGCGCAAAACGAACACACAAAAAAAAAAACCTCCATTCCTTAATTTAAGGGGTTAAAGAAGTTTCCAGCTGACTCAGCGAATCACTATCTGCAGTGGTCACCTGCCTCAGCCAGTGATTGGCTGGATGAAGTGTAAAAAAAAATTTTTGTCTGAATTCTTGTCTTTGTATAACATTACTGATGTGCATTAAAGGTCCTTTGCAATGCAATCTGTGATTTTCGCTGCTCAAACCAGGTCTAAAAAAGTGGGCATGGCATAAGCGGGGAAGGGGACGGGCCGGTAGACCCATCTCACTTACCATTTTCTATGCCTGGTTTAGGCATAGAAAATGGTCTAAATGTAAGACAGCAAGGAAGCTGTCTTATATTTAGAAGCGGCGGTGGATTCACCAAAGTCATGTAGAGGCCTGTGCCTCTACATAACTCCGGCAGATCCACTGAAAGCCAGTGACGTTGCTAGGGCTGGAGTCACCCGGTGTGGTAGAAAATGGTTTCACACACCCCCCCCCCTCCGTCAGCGATCTGTCTGCTTAGCACCCCCCCCCTCCGTCGGCGATCTGTCTGCTTAGCACCCCCCCCCCCACATATTTGCATACAGAAAAACAAAAAGAAACCACATACTTACCTCCATGGCAGCGATGATATGCAGTCCTCTTTTGGCCTGTGTCCCGAGCAGTACGGCTCAGGCAGCATGATTACGTCATCGGGCCACCTGAGCCAGCCTCTGATGGGCTACTGGCCTTGTGCCAGCAGTCTATCAGAGGAACAGAGAAGCGCGACGCCTCTCCCTTGCCCTGCTGCAGTGTTCATCTGTATCACGATACAGATGAATGTAGGGAGATGAGTGCTTCTATAATAGCTAGAAATGACTGGGCCCCATAGCAAATTTTTTTATGGCCCACCCCATAGCAAAAAAAAATTATGCCTCCCGGATCTCCCACCCCCACATACTTATCGGACCTCCCACCCCTTCCAGAGCTTCCACCCAAACACCCCTTCAGGACCTCCCATCCCAACATCCCCACACCCTTCCCTAGATCCCCCCATCAGTGTCATCCACACATCCCCCCATCAGTGTCATTCACACACACCCCCATCAGTGTCATCCACACATTCTCCCATCAGAGCTTCATATTAACCTGCAGTACTAATATTATGGCTAAAAGCCTCAGTAACAGTTTTCCATATATAATACATTTATATTTAAAAAAAAATATATATATATATATATATATATATATTAGCAAGAAAGGAGATGAACCGCACTGCTAACAAGTAATTCAGTGTGCCTGTGGTGCAGAGAGGGACTCCAACTCTCTGAATACATAAAAAAGAAACAAAATACACGACACCACCTTCTGTGTTCTGTGTCTTTATTTCACCAAGGCAGCGTTGGTTTTCCCAATGAAACCGTCCTCACTGGCTTGAGGACGGTTTCATTGGGAAAACCGAAACGTTGCCCTTGGTGAAATAAAGACACCGAACACAGAAGGTGGTGCCGTAGATTTTGTTTCATATATATATATATATATATATATATATATATATATATATATCTATATAAGAAGTATAAATATGTATTATCATACTTCTGATACATGAATGCATAATTTAGCCTCTATTTTTAAAAGGTTTCCACTAGGACTCGAACTCACAATTTTTACATCAGAGGCAAGAGCCCTAACCACTGAGCTATGGAGCTCCATGCCAAACTGTGCTACAGCAGAAGTATAATTAAATAATAAAAAAAAAAAGTGTAATTAATATATATATATATATAGATATATATAGATATATATATATATATATATATATATATATATATATATATAGATATATATATATATATATATATATAATTACACATTTATTTTGTGTCATGCATTTTTTTGCAAATGCTGAAAAAAATATATAAAATTATACTTCTGCTGTATGGGAATACCTAATACTTGATAAACTACTATGAGGTTTTTCTAGCACAGTTTAGAATTAAGCTCCATAGCTCAGTGGATAGTGTTCTTGCCTCTGATGTAAAAGGTTGAGAGTTTGAATCCCGATGGCAACCTTTCAGAAATAGAGGCTAAATTAGATTAAAATACATTGGGTGTTGCCAAGCATACTGACAATGCTTGGTGATACCCTCTTCATGTTCATAGCACTCACTCCATATATGGACACAACCATATATGGAGTCAGAGCTGGGATTCCCTGTACAGCCATCGGGCTTCAGGCAAGTGCAGTGAATAAATTTTCTTCTGCCGGCACTGGTGTCACCCGGTGAGGCCCGCACCCCCCTCGCAATGCCACTGCTGAAAGCTCTAGGGGATATTAAGACTGGCATCTAAAACCCCCTAAGTTTTTAATCACAGTCCCTTTAGGAAGCCAGTTTTTTTGACAGTACGTGTGGGGTGAGTTATGGTGCAAGACCATGGCCCTGGGACCATTCACCTTATGAATTATTATGCAAATTATTGATACATTTTGTATGTCACATTGTTTCACTTCATTTTAAATAGCTATATTTTTCAGGGAGATATTATCATTATTGTTAATGTCTAGGACTTTACGTGATATTAAGGATTTTACATGTACCTTGGCTGATGATACTTATTTTGTACTGTGCCACCTTATGTCTCTATACATACAGACATACACATATTTATTTGTGTATATTTTTTGGATGTGTGGCTTTGTGTGTGTTGCCCTGCTTTTCCCTTTTTTTTGTGTGCCTTGTATCTGTTTTGGGATACTAACCTGGCACTAGTGTTGAGAGCGAATATTCGAATAGCGAAATTTTTTAGCGAATATCGTCACTTTGCTAATTCGCGAATATTTCGTATATAGCGCTATAAATTCGCTATTTCGAATATTGTTGTTTTTTTTTTTTTAGTTATATTTTTTTCTTTCCCACTTCCCAAAAGTAGTTCTTACCTGTCCTGGGGATTCCTGGCTTCCTGGATGCTCCAATCAGTGCCCGTTGCCGCTTCTGCCGACTTCCGTGCTAATGGAGTGTCCCCATCACCTTGAACGTCTCCATACTAAAATGTACTGTCGGATTTGAGAATTGCGTTGAAATCGCAATGCGATTAATATAACTTGAATTAATCGCATTGCGATTTCAACTTAGACCTGGTTTACTATGGTTGGCTTGGTAGAATTAGCGAATATGATGAATGTATTCGTCATATTCCTCAAAACGAAGATAACAAAGTATTCTCCATCTTCGTTTTAGCAACCATAGTAAACCATGCCTGTTGAAATCGCGATGCGATTAATTTAAGTTATATTAATCGCACTGCAATTACAACTTAGCACTGCTATCTTACTTATTAGGCTAGAATTAACGAATATGGAATATAGCAGTGCTAAGTTGAAATCGCAATGCGATTACTTCAAGTTATATTAATCGCATTGCGATTTCAAATTAGCACTGCTATATTCCATATTCGTTAACTTCGTTAATTCTAGCAAGCTGACCCATTATAAACCCAGTTCTAAGTTAAAATCGCAATGCGATTAATATAACTTGAAGTCATCGCATTACAATTTCTACTTAGACCTGGTTTACTATGGTTGGCTTGGTAGAATTAGCGAATATGACGAATGTATTCGTCATATTCCCCAAACGAAGATAACGAAGTATTCTCCATCTTCGTTTTAGCTACCCATTTGTCAACTTCGCTAATTCTAGCAATCAAAAAGGAAGGTTGACTATAGAGACAGCTGTGTTTAATTCGCTATGCGATTTTATATTACTTTGCTTTTTTAAAAAATAAATAGAATAATTATAATACTTGATAATTATTATAATTATTCTATTTATAAAAAAAAAGAATAATATGATCACATAGCGAATTAAACACAGCTGTCTCTATAGTGAACTTTCTATTTGATTGCTAGAATTGACGAAGTAGACGAATAGGTAGATAAAACGAAGATGGAGAATACTTTGTTATCTTTGTTTTGAGGAATATGACTAATACATTCGTCATATTCGTCATCTTCGCTAATTCTAGATATCAAACCAAAAGGAAAGTAGCCTTAAGTTAAAATCGCAATACACGATTATTTAAATCGCATATTAATCGCGATAACTAGAATAATGACGAATATTTGATTTCAATGAATATGAAACAAATATTCTATCGAATATTCACGAAATTCGTCGAAATCGAATATGGCAGCTGCCGCTCATCACTATCGGGCACGTCACTCCAATTTCTTGGGTCCCCAGTTACATTCATTGGCTGAGAGGGCCTCTCCTGCCAGTTCCTTTGTCAACCCAGGACCAGGAAGTGGAGAGCACCGAGGATCCAGTAAGCATCAGAACAACATTGGTGGGGATCAACTTTTAACTATTCTAATACATATAAAAAAAGTTTTAGTCCCACCATATATGCTCTTAAGGAGCTGCTTGAGAACCTGGTTGCTCTACTCAGAGGTCCAAGAGAATATTCAAATTATATGTTTTGATAAGAGATGACATTTTTGACATCTTGTCTCCACTTGTGGTTACCAGTAGTATTGAGAGAGAAGTTTGTGGGGGCCTTTGACTTCTAAGTAACCTGTCTCTCTCATAACTGTAAACAAATGCAGAAAATGTCTGCTGGGGAGGTTTTTATACAGTAAAGGGGTAGGCAACTTTCCTATTGGTTGCTAGGGATGTTGCTTAGCTCTCATTGGCCCACAAGCAAGAAGCAGGAAGGAATCACGTGTTCAGATGGAAAAAAATGACTAATATTCTCAAATAGCACTATATTCTAAATATTTGCAAATTCTCGAAGTGCTGATATTCACGATTCAAATATTCGCGCCCAACACTAGTGAGGAATGAGCCCAAGACAATGCCTTAAAACATAGATCAAGAGGTAGAAAGGAACTTTCTCCCTGAGGACTCTCAGGAAGAACATTTTCTGTGGCAAGGTCTTTAGTAAAAGAGTTGGATGAATGAAAGTAACTTGAAATGTGGTCTGCTCTATGATTATCTTCTGTTGGATCATATATTAACACAATATAGCAAATATAAGAAACTCTGTAACACATCTTGTAAGGGAAAATGCTTCTTTCTCCAGTCTCCACTTATCCGTTTCTCCTCCACTCCAACTAAACTAATATTATCCATCTGACAGGCAGGCTGTCATCATGTAATCTGACACTGTAGTGAGCTGACCGTCCATCTTGATCTCTCAAAATGGGCAATATTAGTTTAGGGTGGGGCAGAAAACCTAATAAGTTGAGAAACAGGCATTTTTCTTTATAATGTTGTTGGGCAGCTTTGAGGACATATAGCTGTTTTTTTGGGGCCATGGTATGGTAAAAAGAAATGAAGGAATCAGTGCTTTGACAAGTGCTTTGAGCAAAGGCATTTCATATAGATCAGTGGCGTACCGCCCATATAGGCAGGCCACGCCACTGCTGTGGGGCCCGCAGCACAGAGGGGCCCGGAGCGCAGGGGAAGCCCCGCCCCCTCTGCCTGGCCCCGCCCCCCTCTCCATCTACTGTGCGAGCAGTCAGCCAGCAGTGAGCAGGGCCGGGCCGACACAGAGGCTGAGGAGGCTCCAGCCTCAGGGCGCTCAAGCCTCAGGGCACAGGCACAGGCCACTCTCACCAAGTCCCTGCTGCTGCCGTAGAGCTCTGCTGCTGTAACAGCCGGTCCTGCGCCCCCTAGTGGTGTTCTTCCTCCCTCCCTCAGTCTAGTGCAGTGTGCTGCAGCTCCGTACCTTCCCCAGCCCCTGACTTCCTGCCTGTGTGTGCGCCAGAGATTCACAACCCCCTCCCCCAGCACAGAGAGAAGAGCAGCGTCGGGACAGAGAAGGAGAAGGAGGAGGAATACTCTGCATCCTGCCTCTCCCTCCAAGTCACCAGAGACTGTATGTGCAGAAAATGTAAGGGGTTAAAGGGAATGGAATGGCAGTAATGTAATGTGCATATTGTGTGTTTTTATGTATGTGTGTCATATGTATGTCTGTATATATGTATGTGTGTCATATGTATGTCAGTATGTGTGTGTGTGTCATATGTATGTCAGTATATATGTGTGTGTCATATGTATGTCTGTATATATGTGTGTGTCATATGTATGTCTGTATATATGTGTGTGTCATATGTATGTCAGTATGTATGTGTGTGTCATATGTATGTCAGTATGTATGTGTGTCAAATGTATGTCAGTATAGATTATCTAACCCAGTCCCCTTCCCCATCAGCCCTTGTCCTACCCCCATCTACCCCACCAGACATTTAGATGTTATTTATTCCTGCTATTCTAATGCTCTGATAAGTAGATGGCTCAAGTCAAGCCCTCTTCCCCCCAGCCATTTAGATATGTATGTTATCAATCATCCCCCACCCCCGCCTTCCTTGTAATTTGCTGGCCCCCAATATCCATTGTGAGTCACAATCCATAACAGTGCCATCCACAGATCCCCCCATAACATTGCGTCATCCAGAGATCCCCCATAACAGTGTGTCATCCACAGATCCCCCATAACAGTGTGTCATCCACAGATCCCCCATAGCACTGTCATCCACAGATCCCCCATAACAGTGTGTCATCCACAGATCCCCCATAGCACTGTCATCCACAGATCCCCCATAACAGTGCCATCCACAGATCCCCCCCATAACAATGCGTCATCCAGAGATCCCCCATAACAGTGTGTCATCCACAGATCCCCCATAACAGTGTGTCATCCACAGATCCCCCATAGCACTGTCATCCACAGATCTCCCATAACATTGTCATCCACAGATCCCCCATAAGTGTCAGCCACAGATCCCCATAACATTGTGCAATACACAGATCCCCCATAACAGTGCAATCCACAGACCCCCATAACATTGTGCTATCCACAGATCCTCCATAACAGTGTCATCCATAGATCCCCCCATAACACTGTCATCCATAGATCCCCCATAACACTGTCATCCATAGATCTCCCATAACAGTGTCATCCACAGATCCCCCATAACAGTGTGTCATCCACAAATCCCCCATAACAGTGTCATCCACAGATCTCCCATAACATTGTGCTATCCACAGATCCTCCATAACAGTGTCATCCACAGATCCCCCATAACAGTGTGTCATCCACAGATCCCCCATAACACTGTCATCCTCAGACCCCCCATAACATTGTGCAATCCACAGATCCCCCCATAACAGTGCAATCCACAGACCCCCCATAACATTGTGCTATCCACAGATCCTCCATAACAGTGTCATCCATAGATCCCCCCATAACACTGTCATCCATAGATCCCCCATAACACTGTCATCCATAGATCTCCCATAACAGTGTCGTCCACAGATCCCCCATAAGTGTGTCATCCGCAGATCCCCATAGCATTGTCATCCACAGATCCTTCATAACAGTGTCATCCACAGATCCCCCATAACAGTGTCATCCACAGATTACCCCATAACAGTGTCATCCATAGATCCCCCCATAACAGTTCCATCCATAGATCCCCCCCATAACAATGTCATCCACAGATCCTCCATAACAGTGAGTCATTAATTGATACATTAAACTGTGCATATTTATGTATGATTACAACAGTATTTAGTAAAGACTCCACAAGTTGGGGGGGGGTGGCGCACTTGGGCAGCTCAGCCTCTGTTGGTGGTGGACCTTGTCCCAGCCCTGGCAGTGAGTGCCTATAAATAGTTAAGTTCTTCTACTCGGGGGCGGAGTCAGGTGGGATGGGCCAGGTGTGGGTAGTGGGCGGAGTTAGCGGCCCAATTCAAATTCTTGCTATGGGGCCCAGTGATTTCTATGTACGCCCCTGATATAGATGCATTTATTTTAAAGAGATAGTCTGTGTAGTATCTTAAAACTCTTGATCTGAAGCTAATCATAGTTCTTTTAACTAGCTAGCTAAAAATACAGGGTGTTTTTCAAGTTTTTTTTATAGAAACACCTGCATGATTCCAGTGGTTAACATTTTGAACCTTGCAAATGTTTTGGAGAGTAATTTCATCTATTAAAATAAATCAAATATATTAATTACATTACATATATTATACAATTCCAATATCCCTTTACTCTCATCAATTTAGGAAATGCATAAGGATAAAGTAAAATATATTTGGAAATATTTCTAAAGTGTTCAATAATATGGGACCAATTTAGCCTGAAGTATGTTTGAACTGTACATTTCAGATTATTTGCAGTGATGAGCGGCAGGGGCAATATTTCAATTTGCGATATTTGGTAGAATATTCGTCATATATTTGCAAATTTGCAAATTCACTGTTATTTTCTTGATTGCGAAAATCGGCAATGCAATATTTGCATAATGCGCGCACAATACAGGCGTGGGTCACAATAGCCACATTTTTTAAGCTGCTAGAAGATTACTGAGACTGGAGAACATGGTTGGCATGGCAGAACATTAGTACAATAGCTTTATATGCAGATAGAGTGGTCCGATATATTTGTGACTGCAAAAATCGGCAATTAATAATGCGCATATTTTTGCACAATACGGGCAACTTCACATTTTAGCAGGTCTGACTACATATTAGTGATTGGTGAACTAAGTATTGTTGTGAACTTGTGACATCACAGCACTATGTATATAGCATGTATGTATGGACAGCAGAACCTATCACACTACCTGCACAGCTACACTATATCAAAAAGGGAGGTTACTGAAAAAAAATATAGAATATTCAAAAATATAAATATATATCACTATATTTTAAGTATTCATGAATTCTCGAAGTTGCGATATTGGCAATTAAAATTCGCGAATCAAATATTCGCGCCCAACACTATTTATTTGCTGTAGATGGGCTGCTATACATGTGTGCATATCTGTTTATAGAAGTATGTCACAAGTATGTGGGTATGTACGGAGACTGTGTGTGTGTGTACCTACATGTACTGACTTACATGAAATGACTAGAGATGAGCGAACATTTAAAAAAAGTCCGTTGTTCGGGGTTCGGGTGGTGGTTAATTGCGCATCCCGTTATGGATTCCACAATAGCGCATATGGAATCCATAAGGGGCGGCTGCCACCAACCCGAACTGTAGAACAGCTGAAGGACCTGGCGTGACGTCACTGTCATGTGATCAGTGCAGGGGGCGTGGCTCAGCACTGATCAGTATTATTTCAACACTGTCTAGCATTATTATTGGAAACTGTATGTTTGAAATGTTTGTGCATGTTGTGGTATATTTTAAGTTATATAGTATGGCATTTTGTATGTCTATAGTATGTTTAGATGTACTGTATGGTTTGTTTATTCACAATCATTTATATGGAGTCACTATCTAGATGCGTATGTGTGTGACTGCACTTATATATCTATAGCTGTGAAGCCACTTCCTTGACAAATCTCATACTATGCTTATTACTTAATATATCTTTAAAATGATAAACATATGGCTGGGTGGTAGTTTAGGCGTGCTCCATATAATGTCTTACTATTGAGATCAATATATACATAGTAACATAGTTTATAAGGCCGAATAAAGACATCTGTCCATCCAGTTCCGTCTGTTATCCTGCAAGTTGAACCAGAGGAAGGCAAAAAAAAAAAAAAACAGTGAGGTAGAAGTCAATTTTCCTCACTTTGGGGGAAAGATATTCAGGCAATCAGAATAACCCCCTGGATCAACAACCCATCTCTAGTAGCTATAACCTGTAATATTATTACACTCCAGAAATACATCCAGGCCCCTCTTCTATGTTGTGTACAAACCTTCGTTCCTCCAGACGCAGAGGATGTCCCCTTGTCACAGTCACAGTCCTGGGGATAAATAGATGGTGGGAGAGATCTCTGTACTGACCCCTGATATATTTTTACATAGTTATTAGATCTCCCCTTAGTCATCTTTTTTTTTCTAAACTGAATAACCCTAATTTTGATAATCTTTCAGGGTACTGTAGTCCACCCATTCCAGTTATTACTTTAGTTTCCCTCCTCTGAACCCTCTCCAGCTCTGCTATGTCTGCCTTGTTCACAGGAGCCCAGAACTGTACACAGTACTCCATGTGTGATCTGACCAGTGATTTGTAAAGTGGCAGGACTATTTTGTCATCACGGGCATCTATACCCCTTTTGATGCCACCCATTATCATATTTGCCTTGGCAGCAGCTGCCTGACACTGGTTTCTACAGCTTAGTTTGCTGTTCACTAAAAATCCTAGATCGTTTTCCATGTCAGTTTTACCCAGTGTTTTACCATTTAGTACAGGGATGGCCAACCTGCGGCTCTCCAGCTACAACTCCCACTATGCCCTGCTGTAGGCTGATAGCTCTAGGCACTGTGGGCATGCAGGGAGTTGTAGTTTTGCAACAGAAGGAGAGCCTCAGGTAACATTACATTTGTCAGTGTTAAACCGCATCTAATCATATAAACAGTACACAGTAGGGGCCTTGCTTACTCTAGAGGTGAATATTGGCATCCATTTTAAAAGGGAACCTGTCAACATGAAAATGCATTGTAAGCTACAGGCAACAAGTTATAGAACAGGAGGAACTGAGCAGCTCGATATATAGTTGTGTGGGTAAAGATTCAGTAGAAGTAGGAGTAGGAATTTAAATGAATAAAATACAAGTTTTACTGAATCTTTTCCCATAAAACAATATATTAATCTGCCCAGGAAGCTGAATGGGTTTGATAGCATAGGACAGGCATGCTCAACCTGCGGCCCTCCAGCTGTTGTAAAACTACAACTCCCACAATGCCCTGCTGTAGGAAGATAGCTGTAGGCTGTCCGGGCATGCTGGGAGTTGTAGTTTTGCAACAGCTGGAGGGCCGCAGGTTGAGCATGCCTGGCATAGGATATAGAAAGAGAAAAAAGAGTGAAATCTAAAATTCAGTATGGTATCTGATCAGAGATACCATAGGCCTTACTAACTGGGACAAAGTCCTCAAAAATAAAAATACAACCACAAGGTACATACCTTATGGGAATAAAAGATTAGGGAACAAGAAAAAAACAATGTGGATAAATAGAACTGTAAAGAAAGCAATAAATGACAAAAAGAAAGCATTTAAATCAGTAAAACAGGAGGATAGCGAGGAAGCACTGAAACTATAAAGAAAAAAATTAAATATGTAAAAAACAAATAAAAGCAGCCAAATTAGATACAAAGAAATTAATTGCCAAAGAGAGCAAAACTAACCCTAAAATGTTCTTCAATTATATAAATGGTAAAAAGTATAAATCTGAAGGTGTCGGCCCTTTACAGACTAATGAGGAGGGAGTTGCTGAGAGAGATGGAGAAAGCAAAGCTATTAAATATTTTTTTCCTCTACTATATTTAATCAGGAAAAAAAACTGTCAGATGAATGTAAAATTAAATTCCCAATTAAAAGTGCTCTGTCTGACCCAGGAAGAAGTACAGCGGCACCTTAAAAAGATTAAAATAGACAAATCGCCAAGACCAGATGGCATAAAGCCCCTTATCCTAAGAGAATTAAGTAATGTCATAGCCAGACTCTTATTTCTGATATTTAAGGACTCTATACTGACAGGGAGTGTTCCTCAGGATTGGGGCATAGCAAATGTGGTGTCAATATTTAAAAAAGGTACAAAAACAGAGCCTGGAAACTATAGGCCGGTAAGTTTAACATCTGTCGTGGGTAAACTGTTTGAAGGTTTTCTAAGAGATGCTATCTTGGAGTAAGTCAATGAAAATAAGCAAATAAGGCCATATCAGCATGGCTTCATGAGTGAACGGTCATGTCAAACTAATTTAATCAGTTTCTACGTGGAAGTAAGTTCTAGACTTGACAGCGGAGAATCAATGGATGTCGTATATCTTGACTTCTCCAAGGCATTTGACAATGTACTGCATAAAAGGTTAGTATATAAAATGCGAATTCTTGGATTTGGAGAAAATGTCTGTATGTGGGTAAGTAACTGGCTCAGAAATAGAAAACAGAGGGTGGTTATTAATGGTACACACTTAGATTGGGTGACTGTCACTAGTGGAGTACCTCAGGGGTCAGTATTAGGCCCTATTCTCTTAAATATATTTATTAATGATCTTGTAGAAGGCTTGCACAATAAAATATCAATTTTTGCAGATGACACTAAACTGTGTAAAGTTATTGACACAGAAGAGGAGAGTATACAGATGCATCTGGATAGATTGGAGGCTTGGGCAGAAAAGTGGCAGATGAGGCTTAACACTGACAAATGTAAGGTTATGCACATGGGAAGGAATTAGGCAAGTCACCCGTACATACTAAATGGTAAAACACTGGGTAACACTGACACGGAAAAGGACCTAGGAATTTTAGTGAACAGCAAACTAAGCTGTAGAAACCAGTGTCAGGCAGCTGCTGCCAAGAGCAATAAGATAATGGGTTACATCAAAAGGGGCATAGATGCCCATGATGAGAACATAGTCCTACCACTTTAAAAATCACTAGTCAGACCACACATGGAGTACTGTGTACAGTAGATTATCAAAATTAGGTTTATTCACTTTAGAAAAAAAGATGACTGAGGGGAGATCTAATAACTATGTATAAATAAATCAGGGGTCAGTATAGAGATCTCTCCCATAATCTATTTATCCCCAGGACTGTGACTGTGACGAGGGGACATCCTCTGCGTCTGGGGGAAAGAAGGTTTATACAAAAACATAGAAGAGGATTCTTTACAGTAAGAGCAGTGAGACTATGGAACTCTTTGCCTGAAAAGGTGTTGATGGTGAGTTCACTAAAAGAGTTCAAGAGGGGCCTGGATGTATTAATGGAGTGTAATAATATTATAGGCTATAGCTACTAGAGATGGGTCGTTGATCTAGGGAGTTATTCTGATTGCATTTTTTGAGTCGGAAAGGATTTCTTTTCCTCTTAAGTGGGGAAAATTGGCTTCTACCTCACAGTGTTCTTTTTGCATTACTCTGGATCAACTTGCAGGATAACAGGCTGAGCTGGATGGACAAATGTAATTTTTCGACCTCATAAACTATGTTACTATGTCTTATAAACTATGTTTGCAGGGAAATTTGTACAATACACATAAAAGAAATCTACAGCTTTACAATCAGGAGGTGGTGCATTGATGGAAAGGCATGAGCACTTCTTAAAAAAAAAAACAAAAAAAAAAAAACATATGTTTAAGGGTAGATATTTACTTTAATTGGGTTCAGTGCAGAAGATCCATAACTATTTCTAACCAGTATTTGTTGATCTCTCCTATTAGCTGTACAGCACAATAATTTTTGTGCCTTCCGGAAGAATATGAGAGGACTAGTCCCTTTATTTTGCTGCCCTTAACCAGCTCAGCCCCCCTACCTTAAACATCCTTAATGACCAGGCCACTTTTTACAATTCTGCACTACACTACTTTCACCGTTTATTTCTCCGTCATGCAACTTACCACCCAAATGAATTTTACCTCCTTTTCTTCTCACCAATAGAGCTTCCATTTGGTGGTATTTCATTGTTGCTGACATTTTTACTTTTTTTCCTATTAATAAAAATTTAACGACATTTTTGCAAAAAAATGACATTTTTCACTTTCTGTTGTAAATTTTTTCTAACAAAACTACATTTCTATATAAATTTTTCTATAAATTTATTGTTCTACATGTCTTTGATAAAAAAAAAAATCCAATAAGTGTATATTTATTGGTTTGGGTAAAAGTTATAGCGTTTACAAACTATGGTGCAAAAAAAGTGAATTTCCGCATTTTGAAGCAGCTCTGACTTTCTGAGCACCTGTCATGTTTCTTCAGGTGCTAGAATGCCAGGATAGTATAAATACTCCCCAAATGACACCATTTTAGAAAGAAGACACCCCAAAGTATTCGCGGAGGGGCATGGTGAGTTCATGTATCATTTAATTTATTCACAAGTTAGTGAAAAATGACACTTTCTGAGGAAAAAAAATAAATAATAAAGTTTCCATTTCTGCTAACTTCTGGCAAAAAAAATAAAAAATCTCCCACGGAAGTCTGTCCTTTCCCCTGAAGACGCCAGTTTATCTGGTGAAACATGTTGGGGGACAGAATCTGTTGGTTTTAGCTCTGCTCGAGTTGCTAAACACTGAGTAGGAAACAGTAGGAAACAGTTATTTACTTTAGGGTGTATGTTCACAGCACCGAGTACCCTGCAGGATTAGTCAGGCAGGTAGTTATACACTGATTGCAAACTTGTGGGAAGGTTAGGAGGGTAGTGCACACCCTCCGTTACCACTAGCAACCTGTGCGATAGCAGTGTGCAAATTCGAGCAGTAGTTTTAACAAGTGTGTCAAAACTCACAAACATTTTTAGAGAACTACTAATAAAAGTGAAGTTTTACTGATTTAAATATTAAGGGTAAATGTGGTGAATTGAGCTCAATTGAGCAAAGTTTTTTTGTTGCTATGGAACCCTCCCTTAATAGGGTCTCTAGTTTTTTTGTATTAGATTTTTTTTTTTGCACAACTTAGCGGAAATTGATTTTTTATTGTTTTTTCTCACAAAGTCTCCCTTTCCGCTAACTTGTGACAAAAATTTCAATTTTTCATGGACTCACTATGCCCCTCAGCGAATACCTTGGGGTGTCTTCATTCCAAAATGGGGTCATTTGTGGGGTGTTTGTACTGCCCTGGCATTTTGGGCGGGGCTAAATTGTGAGCATCCCTGTAAAATCTAAAGGTACTTGTTGGAATTTGGGCCCCATTGCACACCCAGGCTGCAAAAAAGGGTCACACATGTGGTATCGCCTTACTCAGGAGAAGTAGGGCAATGTGTTTTGGGGTGTATTTTTACATATACCCATGTTGGGTGAGAGAAATATCTCTGTAAATTGACAACTTTGTTTAAAAAATTTTAAAAAGTTGTCGTTTACAGCGATATTTCTCACACAAAGTATGGGTATATATAAAAATACACCCCAAAACTTATTGCCCTACTTCTCCTGAGTACGGCGATACCACGTGTGACACTTTTTTGCAGCCAAGATGCGCAAAGGGGCCCTAATTCCTATAAGTACCTTTAGGATTTCACAGGGCATTTTTACGCATTTGGATTCTCACGCTTTAGGACCCCTAAAAGAAGAAACTCCAAGGTATTCCGTGAAGGGTATGGCGAGTTCACAGAAAAAAAAAAAATTTGGCACAAGTTAGCGGAAATTGATATATTTTTTTTTTTACAAAGTCTCATATTCCACTAACTTGTGACAAAAAATAAAATTTTACATGAGCTCACCATACCCCTCACGGAATACCTTGGGGTGTCTTCTTTCTAAAATGGGGTCACATGTGAGGTGTTTGTACTGCCCTGGCATTTGAGGGTCTCCGCAATCATTACATGTATGGCCAGCATTAGGAGTTTCTGCTATTCTCCTTATATTGAGCATACGGGTAATAAGATTTTTTTTTTTCGTTCAGCTTCTGGGCTGAAAAAAATAAAATAAAATGAACGGCACAGATTTCTTCATTTGCATCGATTAATGTGGATGAAAAAATCTCTGCCAAAATCAACTAACTATCTGGCGGGGATAAGGGACCCTTATGCCCCATTCACACGTTCGCAATTCTGTTTGCGGAACGGAATTGCGGACCCATTCATTTATATGGGGACAGATTTTGTCCCGCTCAGATCCGGAATTGCGGATCCACACTTCCGGGTCTGCACTTCCGTTCCGCAAAAATATAGAACATGTCCTATTCTTCTCCGCAATTGCGGACAAAAAAAAAAGCCATTTTCTATATAGTTCTGGCAATGTGCGGATCAGCAAAATGCCGAAAGCACATTGCCGGTGTCCATGTTTTGCGGAACCGCGGATCCGCAAAACACATATGGATATGTGAATGGAGCCTTACAGGGGGGTAATCATTGACAGGGGGGTGATCAGGGAGTCTATATGGGGTGATCAGGGGTTAACAAGGGGTTAATAAGTGACGGGGGGGGTGTAGTGTGGTGCTTGTTGCTACTTTACATAGCTACCTGGTCCTCTGGTGGTCGATCCCAGCAAATGGGACCACCAGAGGACCAGGTAGCAGGTATATCAGACGCTGTTAACAAAACAGCGTCTGATATACATGTTTGATGCGATTTATTTCGCATCTACAGCCTGCCAGCGATTGATCATCGCTGGCAGGCTGCAGTATAACTTGCGATCTTTAACTTGCTGTGAACGCCCGCGTTCACAGCAAATCTCGCCTCTCGCGAGATGACGCGCCGCCGCGTCATGGAGGAACAGAAGGACCGCTGAGATCACGCGATCCTGTGTGCGGCGGCCCTAAAGTGGTTAAAGATGCTCTGTCACCAGGATCAACCCTATTAAGCCAGACATATTGGCTAATAGGGCTCATCATGCTGATTAAAACAAAGCCTTTCTTTTGTCTGTACAATAAACAACTGCAGAGAAATCTGCCATTTTATTCATATGCTTTGAGCACTGCATTTTAACACCTCTGTACAGGCCCCGCCCCTTGATTGATAGGGCTAGACAGCAGGCTGAGGTCAGAGTGCTGTCCAAGAGTTGTGTGCTAGCATGTAAATATCATATTTACTATAGCTTTACTACACTGAGATCTGCTCAGAAAGCTAATATACATGAAGCAGCTTTATTCACAAGCACAATACATGATTAGAAAGACACCAGTACCATGTGTTAGTTTATAAGCATAGAAAAGACAGGTTTGTCTATGTGGTAATGTTGTAGCATAGTGGTTAAGGGAATGATTTTGCATGTAGAGATCTCGAGTTTGAATCTTAGCAAAGACATCTAAGGTTTTTTTCTTCAAACATTTTTTTTCCCCTCCACATTTAACCCATAATAAAAGTCTATATCCTTATAATATAGATAATAATGTATTTTTAGAAAGCTAATAAATATTACTGGTTTCTTTATAATCATATATTGTGTCTATGAATAAACCAGTAATAGTTTTTAACAAAAGAAACCCACTATGATTATTATTATTATTATTATTATTATTATTATTATTATTATTATTATAATATGATTATATATTATAGTATAGCCTTTTATTATGGGTTAATAAAAGAGAAAAAAAAAATAACAGAAAAGTCTCTCCTATGCCTTAAATCTAGGATCTCTACATGCATGATAGACCACTGTACCACCAAGCCATATGTTTACCACATAGTGAAGCATGTCTTTTCTATGCTTATAAGCTAACACATATTACTGGTGTCTTTATAATTGGAGATTTTCCTAGCTGCTTGTGCAGGAAGATATGGATTTTTATTAAAGACAGGAGACAAACAATATATGCTTTACTTCTTTACTGGACTCCAATCAACAGCAAAGTTTAAATAAAGATAAGAAGAAAAAAATGTAAAGAAACATGAAGTGAGGTACACTGGCAGCCAATTACAACACAGCATAGGATATATAAGCTCCTGTAATATGCTAATCATCCTCTTTCTTTGATGTAAACGAACAGAAATAACGAACTCCCATGTCATCAATCTTTCCTGAACGAAAAACTGGAAATCATCCAAAATTCAATGAGCCATGTTAAGGGAAGAGATCGACTGAAGACTCCCGGAAGAATATTAAACTAGAAGAGAACAGAAACAGGGTGGGTTATAGGGTGGGATAATGTTTGTCTCCTGTCTTTAATAAAATCCATATTTTCCTGCACAGGCAGCTAGGAAAATCTCCAATTTTATTACAAGCAGGAGACTTCATTATATGCATGTTTAAAGCTAATACAATACATGAGTAATAAGCTTGAAATCTATATTATGCGATTAGATTAGGAAAACGTAGAAGTATGAGGTTCGGGTTGAAAGTAGAATGTTTTGAATGTGGATTCTGACGACCAGTAGGCCGCCTTAAGAATGTCAGATAGAGAGGCACCAGCCTGTCTAACCTTTGTAGGCGAGGCACCCCGAACGGAATGAGCCCCGAATATGGAGGTATCGATACATGCTAATTGAATAGACTGCCTGGCTAGAGACGATATTAATAATTGGGAATGAGCTGGTTGCCTAAGAAATTCAGTCTTACATTTGTATACCTTGAGACAACGGACAATACACAAATGTTCTTGTTAAGGAAAGGCGGGGTAAAAAACACGAGGGAAAATTGGTACGCCGGGAAATGGAGAAGGATATGCCTTGTGGGAAAAATGTCTCTGGAATATGTCTAAGGCTCTGACATCGGAGACTCTTTTAAAAGAGAGGAGGCATAGAAGAGTAGCCAACTTAAATGTAAGGAGCTTTAAAGATAGGAGATCATTATCTCCCCAGTAGACAAAAAGGTTAAGTACCAAAGAAACATCACAAGTAGAATGATACTTGGGTAAAGAAGGTCTTTGGAATTGCATACCTTTCATTAACTTACAGATAAGTGGGTGTTTACCTATTGACATATTTTGGAGCAGAGTGTGATGAAAGGAAATCGCTCAATGATAAATGTTAATCGTCCGACAGGCTTTCCCAGCATCAAAAGATGCTGATAGGTAATTGAAGACCTGTACCATAGGTGCGTGAACGGGGTCCACATTCCATTGTAAGCACCAATCAGCCCAAAGTCTCCAGGCTGATCTGTAAGAAGATCTGGTACCCGGGGCCCGAAGATCTGAGAGGATACCCTGAGCTGAGTGTGAAAGTCCGATATCAAACTCTGTTGAGCGGAGATGAGCCATGCTACTAGATGAAGTACATCTGACAAGACTAAGGGATGAGGATTCCTGGAAGGGTCCAGGAGAATGGAATGATGATTTGGCAATAAGCGTGGAAAGTCTATGGTCATCCCCAGGAGTTGAGGAAACAAAGACTGAGTGGGCCAGAACGGAGTTATCAAGACTATCGTCGATTTCTGGGTTCTGATCAACAACAGTACTCTCAGAATGAGAAAAAAGTGGGGAAACGTGTATAGAGTTCCCGAAGGCCAGAGGTGGAGGAGGGCATCTGTGCCTCCGGGTCGGGGAGCCAGCTGAAGAATTTGGGAAGCTGAATGTTTATTTGAGATACGAAAAGGTCTAATTGAAGGGGGCCCACAGTGAGTCGAGGAGTTGGAAAATCATATGATCTAGACGCCAGTCGCTGTGGTCTGTAAGGAAGCGGGAGTTCCAATCTGCGGCCGAGTTGGAAAGGCCTAGAAGATATTCCGCCTTCAGCGTAATGTCTCTGTTGAGACAAAAGTGCCAGAATTCTTTTGCTATATTGGCCAGGATTTCTGATCTTGTCCCTTCCAGATGGTTCACATACTGTACTGCAGGGATGTTGTCCATCCGAAAGAGATTGCAACAGTGCGATCTGTATCTTGCAAAACTCTTGAGGGCGAAGAACCCTGCCAAGAGTTCCAGGCAATTGATGTGAAGTAGCGCCTCTTATTCTGACCATTTGCCACCAGTGGATAAGGAGCCGCACCGGGCACGCCATCCGCTGCAACTGGCATACGATTCCAGAATCAAATCTTGAACCCGTTCCATAATTGGATGTGATCCAACAACCACGGGAGTTCCTCTTTAGCGTCCGGGGAAAGGGATACTTCCTCTGAATATCCCAAACCTTCCCTGAGGTGCGTGAATGGGGTCCACATTCCGTTGTAAGCACCAATCAGCCCAAAGTCTCCAGGCTGATCTGTAAGATGATCTGGTACCCAGGCCCGAAAATCTGAGAGTATATCCTGAGCTGAGTGTGAAAGTCCGATATTAAACTCTGTTGAGCGGAGATGAGCCATGCTACTAGATGAAGTAGGTCTGACAAGATCTGGAACCCGTTCCATAATTGGATGCGATCCAACCACCACAGGAGTTCCTCTTTGGCGTCCGGGGAAAGGGATACTTCGTCTGAATATCCCAAACCTTCCAATAGGTGCGTGAACGGGGTCCACATTCCGTTGTAAGCACCAATCATCCCAAAGTCCAAAAACCTTCCCTTGACTGTTTTTCAAGCGTTGGAGGGCTCGATAATGTAGAGGAGTGGGGAAAATTGCTTGAATGGAAGAGGATAGGTGACCTACTATCTGAGCTAAAGTGTGAAGTGAGATCCGCTGTCTGTTCAAGACTGACCGAATCTCTCTTCGGATGGTTTTTAATTTGCTGGTAGGGAGACTCAGAATGGGAATGGCTGACTGAGTGTTGATGAGAAAACCCAGGAATTCTACTTCCCAAGAGGGAGTTAGAACAGATTTCTCGAGATTGAAAAGGAATCCCAGATTGGTCAACAAGGTCGTGGTCCACTCAATGTGGAGATGTATGAGGGACAGAGATTGGGCCATAATGAGTAAATCGTCTAAGTATATTATGAGACGAACACCTCGGGACCCCAGTAGAGATACTACTGGTTTTAATAGTTTGGTGAAACACCAAGGGGGGGAGGAAACACCGAAAGGCAAGCTGGTAAACTGCCATTTTGGCTTTCCCAAACAAATTGGAGGTATGGCTGGGACAGTGGATGCATAGGTATTGTGAGATAAGCATCCTTGAGAGCTATTTTTGCTAGTCAATCGTGCGGTAAAAAAAGGTCTCTCAGGAGATGAATTCCCTTCATTTTGAAGTGTTGGTAATGCACGAAATTGTTAACTGGTCTGTGACTGCCATCTCTCCCCAATCCGCCCATTCCCCAATTCTGTAGATTCTGAGGGTATTGGAATAATAGTGCCCTTGGAATAGAGTTCCTCTATTTCTAGTTGAACTAGTGCGGTCTGACTCTGAGAATGTTATTGGATGAGATGAGTGTGTTTGTATTTGCTGAAAATAGGAATTCTATTTGATATCCTGAGGCCGTATTTAAGACCCATGAGTCTTATATAAGCAGAGACCAAACGTGGGAAAAATGTTTTATCCTGCCCCCATAGGGCAATTTGTGAACAATACTGGCTGGGGACACTCGCCTGCCGAGGATCTGGTTCTCAGAAATCCTCTATGGCCTCTTTCCCTCCAGGGTCGGCCCCTAACGAGAAAAAAGGGCGTTGGGTTGAAGGAGTGAGATATCTGTCCGCTTGGGGAAAGCCTCTTGGATATTGATTCTCATGGGTCGGATGGCTGGGAAATCGGCCTCTTCTTTTCCCAGCCCTCCCAAAAACACAACCCTCAAGTGATGAAAACAATCCTACGTATCTGTTTAACTCCTTAACCACGCCAGGACCGCCTAACGGCCGGGAGGGTTATTCCGGGTGGACGCATCGGCGCGTCATCTCGCGAGAGGCGAGATTTCCTGAGAGCGAGCACGCGCGCGCTCACAGGATCGCGTCGGTGAGAAGTTAAACTACAGCCTGCCAGCGCTGATGATGTGCTGGCAGGCTGTAGTAGTTAAAAAAAATCGCATATCAGACACTGTTTTGTTAACAGCGTCTGATCTGCCTGCTCCTCTGGTGGTCCCTTTTGCTTGGGACCACCAGAGGAAACATATGTAAGTGCACCAATCACCACACAGACCCCCTCATCCACCCACCCCCCGTCACTGATTAACCCCCGATTAACCCCCTGATCACCTCAGATCACCCCCTGTCACCCCCCGTCACTAATCACCCCCCTGTAAGGCTCATTCAGACGTCCGTATGTGTTTTGCGGATCCATGGATCCGCGGATCCGCAAAACACGTACATCGGCAATGTGCTTTCCGCATTTTGCGGATCTGCACATTGCCAGAACTATATAGAAAATGCAATTGCGGACAAGAATAGGGCATGCTCTATCTTTTGCGGAGCTGCGGCCGGATGTTTGGGGGCTGAACCCCGGAAGTTCGCGGCCGCAGCTCCGCAAATGCTGATGCGGCGAGCACATAGTGTGCTCTCTGCATCACCGCCGGCCCCATTCACACTGAATAGGTCCACATCTATTTCGTCCGCATCTATTTTGCGGACGTGTGAATGGGGCCTTACTACTTTTTTTTTTTTTTGCACATTTTTTGGCAGAGATTTTTTTATTGATTGATGCTAATGAAGAAATCTGTGCCGTTCATTTTTTTTTTTTTTCAGCCCAGAGGCTGAACGGAAAAAAAAAATCTCATTACCCGTATGCTCAATATAAGGAGAATAGCAGAAACTCCTTATGCTGGCCATACATGTAATGATTGGGGAGACCCTCAAATGCCAGGGCAGTACAAATACCCCACATGTGACCCCATTTTAGAAAGTAGACACCCCAAGTATTCTGTGAGGGGTATGGTGAGTTCATGTAAAATTTTATTTTTTGTTACAAGTTAGTGGAATATGAGACTTTGTAAGAAAAAGAAAAAAACACAATTTCCGCTAACTTGTGCCAAAAAAAATCTTCTTTGAACTCACCATGCTCCTCAAGGAATACCTTGGGGTGTCTTCTTTCCAAAATGGGGTCACATGTGGGGTATTTATACTGCCCTGGCATTTTAGGGGTCCTAAAGCATGAGAAGAAGTCTGGAATCCAAATGCGTAAAAATGCCCTCCTAAAAGGTACTCATTGGACTTTGCCTTATGCATTTAGGCTGCAAAGTACACATCATTGATCGCAGCCAGAAGAAGTAGGTCAGCTTGGGGTAGTTTTACATATACCCATGCTGGGTGAGAGAAATATCTCTGTAAATTGAGATATATCTCACACATAGCATGGGTATATGTAAAAATACACCCCAAAACACATTGCCCTACTTCTCCTGAGTACGGCGATACCACATGTGTGACACTTTTTTGCAGCCTAGGTGCGTAAAGGGGCGTAAAATCCAACGAGGACCTTTAGGTTTTACAGGGCTGCTCACAATTTAGCCCCGCCCAAAATGCCAGAACAGTAAACACACAAATGACCCCATTTCGGAAAATAGACACCCCAAGGTATTCACTGAGGGGCATAGTGAGTCCGTGGGAGATTTTTTTCTTTGCCAGAAGTTAGCAGAAATGGAAACTTTATTTATTTTTTTTCCTCAGAAAGTGTCATTTTCCACTAACTTGTGAAAAAAAATGAAATCGTACATGAACTCACCATGCCCCTCCGTGAATACTTTGCGGTGTCTTCTTTCTAAAATGGTGTCATTTGGGGGGTATTTATACTATCCTGGCATTCTAGCACCTGAAGAATCATGACAGGTGATCAGAAAGTCAGAGCTGCTTCAAAATGCAGAAATTCACTTTTTTGCACTATAGTTAGTAAACGCTATAACTTTTACCCAAACCAATAAATATACACTTATTGGATTTTTTTTTATCAAAGACATGTAGAACAATAAATTAAGAGAAAAATTTAAATAGAAATGTAGTTTAACCACTTGAAGACCACAGGTTTATACCCCACTAGTGACCAGGCCCTTTTTTACAAATCCGCACTACACTACTTTCACCGTTTATTGCTCGGTCATACAACTTACCACCCAAATGAATTTTACCTCCTTTTCTTCTCACTAATAGAGCTTTCATTTGGTGGTATTTCATTCTTGCTGACATTTTAACTTTTTTTGCTATTAATAAAAATGTAACAACATTTTTGCAAAAAAATGACATTTTTCACTTTCTGTTGAAATTTTTTTTTTAAAAACTACATTTCTATATAAATTTTTCACAAAATTTATTGTTCTACATGTCTTTGATAAAAAAAAAATCCAATAAGTGTATATTTATTGGTTTTGGTAAAAGTTATAGCGTTTACAAACTATGGTGCAAAAAAGTGAATTTCGGCATTTTGAAGCAGCTCTGACTTCCTGAGCACCTGTCATGTTTCTTCAGGTACTAGAATGCCAGGATAGTATAAATACCCCCCAAATGACACCATTTTAGATAGAAGACACCCTAAAGTATTCACGGAGGGGCATGGTGAGTTCATGTATCATTTCATTTTTTTTCACAAGTTAGCGGAAAATGACACTTTCTGAGGAAAAAAATAATAATAATAAAGTTTCCATTTCTGCTAACTTCTGGCAAAAAAATATAAAATCTCAGACGGACTCACTATGCCCCTCAGTGAATACCTTGGGGTGTCTACTTTCCGAAATGGGGTCATTTGTGGGGTGTGTTTACTGTTCTGGCATTTTGGGCGGGCTAATTGAGAGCAGCCCTGTAAACCTAAAGGTACTCGTTGAATTTGGGCCCTTTGCACATCTAGGCAGCAAAAGTGTCACACATAGTATCGCAGCTCAGGAGAAGTAGGGCAATATGTTTGGGGTGTATTTTTACATATACCCATGCTGGGTGAGAGAAATATCTCTGTAAATTGACAACTTTGTATAAAATTTTTTAAAAAGTTGTCGTTTACAGTGATATTTCTCACACAAAGTATGGGTATATGTAAAAATACACCCCAAAACACATTTCCCTACTTCTCCTGAGTACGGCGATACCACATGTGTGCCACTTTTTTGCAGCCAAGATGCGCAAAGGGGCCCTAAAACCAATGAGTACCTTTAGGATTTCACAGGGCATTTTTACGTATTTGGATTCTCACGCTTTAGGACCCCTAAAATGCCAGGGCAGTGTAAATACCCCACATGTGACCCCATTGTGGAAAGAAGACACCCCAAGGTATTCCGTGAGGGGCATGGCGAGTTCACATAAAAAAAAAATTTTTGACACAAGTTAGCGGAAATTGATATATATATATATATTTTTTTTACAAAGTCTCATATTCCACTAACTTGTGACAAAAAATAAAATTTTACATGAACTCCCCATACCCCTCACGGAATACCTTGGGGTGTCTTCTTTCTAAAATGGGGTCACATGTGAGGTATTTGTACTGCCCTGGCATTTGAGGGTCTCCGCAATCATTACACGTATGGCCAGCATTAGGAGTATCTGCGATTCTGCTTATATTGACCATACGGGTAATGAGATTTTTTTTTTTTCCGTTCAGCCTCTGCGCTGAAAAAAAAAAATAAAAAATGAACGGCACAGATTTTTTCATTCGCATCGATCAATGTGGATGAAAAAATCTCTGCCAAAATCAGTGACTGCGGGGTGGTGGGCGCTAACTACCTAACAAGTAGCTAACTAACTGGCGGTGATAAGGGAACCTTATGCCCCATTCACACGTCCGAAATTCTGTTTGCGGAACGGAATTGCGGACCCATTCATTTCTATGGGGACAGACTTTGTCCCGCTCGGATCCGGAATTACGGATCCGCGCTTCCGGGTCTGCACTTCCATTCTGCAAAAATATAGAACATGTCCTATTCTTGTCCGCAATTGCGGACAAGAAAAAGCATTTTCTATATAGTTCTGTGCGGATCTGCAAAATGCGGAAAGCGCATTGCCGGTGTCCGTATTTTGCGGATCTGTAATTCCATGGATCCGCAGATCCATGGATCCGCAAAACACATACGGACGTCTGAATGAGCCTGTAGGGGGGTGATTAGTGACAGGGGGTGACAGGGGTGATCAGGGGTGATCGGGGGTGACATGGGTGATCAGGGGTTAATCAGTGATGGGGGTGGGGTGTGTGTGTGTGTAGTGATTGGTGCACTTTTCCTATAGTTTCCTCTGGTGGTCCCAAACAAAGGGACCACCAGACGAGCAGACAGCAGGCATATCAGACGCTGTTTAAAAAACAGCGTCTGATATGCGATTTAAATGCGGTTTTTTCCGCATCTACAGCCTGCCAGCGCATGATCAGCGCTGGCAGGCTGTAGTTTCAGTTGTCCCGGCGCGCGCGTTCATGTGAAATCTCAGGTCTCACGAGATGACGCCGATAGGCGTGACTGAGACCTGAGAGAGCCGCCGCGCTGACGCCCATCGGCGTTAGCATGGCGGCAAGAGGTTAAAAAAAAAAAATAGACGCTGCACAAAAGAATATAGATCTGCGCATGCGCAGATGTATATTCTTTTATTTAGCGTCTATTTGAGAAGAGGATCTAAGGAATACTGATCTGTGCATGTGCGGCCTCCCGGCGCCATGCGCGCTCACATTTACAAGGAGAGACCGGACACTGCATCGCACAAGTTCTTGTGCGCAAGCGCGGCCCTTGGATGCGGCAGGCGATAGGTGGCCGTATCCATGGGATACCAAAACGAACAAAGCGGGAGGAAAAATCTAATTTGGGGAAAAATAGTAAGTATTTTTTAATGAGTTATATATAGGGAAATGTTTAATTGGATAAGTATATTTAAATAAAATAGGATGAATGAAATGGGAAAACCCCTTTAAGCAAACACAAAATCAGTTCAATAGGAATATATATAACTGTGTTAACTACCTATTTTTGCATCTTCAACTTCCATAAAACATTGCTCTGGCTGGAACTCTGTCTATTCCCCTCTCTGTCTCTGGTGAATAATGAGTCTGGAAGAATCTGCTAGGGGACTTCCCACAGGCTTAGTGTGTGACTGGCTGTGATTGGCTAAGACTCCTGGGCAGTGTGAGGCTGGCTGTGATTGGCTTACTTTTCCAGACATATAATGAATCTTAAAGGTACATTTTCTTTTTCTGCTTCTGTTAACACAATATACATATAAGTTGGTTCTGTTATACGAGATTCAGAAACATAAATAACATTAATAACTCTGCTTTTGGCTTTACCATACAAACATATTAATCGTATTAACATTATTTGGCAGGTCTAGCTATATATATGTGAACTATATTAGCAACCAAGGACAGGTCTTAGCTGGCCAGCTACACTCCCACCAAAATTGCCTATAATTCTATGCTTTAAGTAGTAGGATTTGAACATGAATTTGGGGAATTTTCCATCAGGTTCTCAACTCTCAAGTGTCTTTTATCACTCTCAAGTAGAACAACTTCTGAATAGGACGTTCCAACTTGAGTGGAGTGGTGAGACGTTTTCCTTTTTTGTCAAGTTTTGAGTCTCCTATTTGTAACAACACTCTTCTTACTAGTCTGTCTTCTTCCTTTTGAACTTCTAGGATTTTGGCCAATTTCCATTGATTTGTAGGTAAATCTTCTTCTTTTACTAACACTATGTTCCCAACTTTGACATTTCTTCTGGGTGTTTGCCATTTACTTCTTAGCGTAAGATTGGCTTACTCAATCTATTCCAAAACTGTTCTGATAAATATTGAACTCTTTGCCATCTCTTTATGGCATATAAATCCTCTTTGGTAAATTTGCCAGGCGGTGGCTGTATGTAATCAGACTTACGGTGAAGTAGATGGTTGGGAGTTAAAGGTTCCAAACTTGTTGGGTCGTTGATGTCGTCGACTGTAAGTGGACGACTGTTAACAATGGACATTACTTTATAGAATAGGGTCCTAAGTGAAGCATCATCAATTCTTCCGGCGTTCTTTTTCAACAATGAACTTAATACATTTCTTACAGTTCTGATTTGTCTCTCCCAAACTCCTCCTGTATGGCTTGCATTTGGAGCATTCATGTGAAAATCACACTGTTTCTCTAACAAACACTCTTGTTCTGATCTTGTTCAGATCTAAGCTCTCTGACGGTACCTCTAATGGCTATGAAACATCTTAAGGCATTGATGAATGCGTCAGTTGACTTATCTTCCAAAATTTCCAGGTGAATTGCTCTGAAGCTTAGACATCTAAATATAAGTCCATATCTCTTGTACTCCTTGCGGTTCTGTTTGGTAATGAATGGGCCAAAACAATCCATTCTGCTATATAGAAATGGTGGTGATGGGTTTACACGATCAGCCAGTAAATCTGCCATTCTTTGTTCTTCAGTAGGTCTAAGTGCTTTTCTGCAGATTGCACATTTACTTATGTACTTTGCTATAACTTTGCTTCCTTTCATTATCCAGTAACTACCTTCTCTCAAACAGTTTTGGGTAAAGCTTCTTCCCTAGTGCAAGGATTTGTTGTGGTAGTGATCAATAATCACTCTTGTGAAGGTAGATTTTTTTGGGTAGAATTGCTGGATGCTTAACTCTGCCAGGTAACTATGCATTTTCCAGTCTCCCTCCCACCTTGAGTATACCATCCTGCAGAACAAGATCAAGTTTGTACAATGGGTGGTTGTTTGGAAGCCCTTTAGGTACTTGACTAAGTCTCCAACTCTTCACTGAAGAATCTCTTTTGAATGAGTCTTATGACTGTTTCTTTAGCTTTCACTCTTTCTTCTACATTAAATGATTCCTTCTTTCTGATTCCTTTTGCCAAACATTGAATTCGAGCTACTACGTTTATGATTGTATTCCATTTTGAACATCTGGCTAGTCTTTCAAGTATGTCATCTTGACACTTGGCAGCGGTGCTCAATGTTTTAACAACCTTTACTTCTGGATCACCCATAGACAATTCTGTATGACCTTTACTGGATATGATTTCCTTTTCCCAAAGGAACTTTGGACTGGTGAACCAGTTTGAATTCTTCAATTCTGTTACATTCAGGCCTCTTGAAGCATGATCTGCTGGGTTATGCTTTGTAATGCCAATGTTCTGGATTTGTTATTTCCCGAATTTTCTGATATCTGTTATGGAAACTTCGAGCTTCATTGTTTATGTATCCTAGGGCAATTTGTGAGTCTGTCTAAAAATATTCTTCATCTATTTTTAATTCCAATTCTTCTTTCAGAAACTTGCTTACTGATGCTGAAACAACAGCTGCTGTCAGTTCAAGTCTTGGTATTGTCTGAATGCTGTTAGGGGCGACTCTGGCTTTTCCCATAACCAGGGCACAGTGTATCTTTTCTTCTCCTATCACTCTGATGTAGGAGCACTGACCATAACCATGACTACTTGCATCTGAAAAGTGATGAAGTTCTATTTACTTGTACTTTCCGAAATCATGAGGTACGAAACATCTGGGTATCCAAACTTCTCCCAAATTTTGCAAGTCTCTTAGCCAAATCTCCCACCTTGGCCTCAAATTTTCAGGTATGGGTTCATCCCATCCTAACTTCTGTCTGCATAATTCTTGCAGTATTTATTTAAGGGTCCATTCACACGTCAGTATTTTTACCTTTCCAGATAAACGTTCAGTTTTTTTGCGGATCCGTTTTTCTGTACAACCTTCCGTTTTTGTACTAAAGTGCATCCGAATCCGTTCCGTGTTTCCGTTTTTCCATCTCAAAACAGAAAGCACATGGCACAGAGGGCTGGGTTCAATTTTTTTTTTGTTTCCTGTAAACGGATCCGCAAAATCGGATGACATTTGGATGGTTTTGTGCATGTCATCCGCATTTTTGCGGATCCATTGACTTGAATGGACAACGGACCCGAAAAACGGACAGAAAGTAGGACAAGCTTATTTTTTTTCAGGATCCGCATCCTGGAAAAAACGGAAACGGAACGGATTCCGTGATTCGGACAGCACCATGATTGGTGTACGCATTTTTGCGGAGGCAATTGAAATTAATGGATCCAGAAAAACGTTCCGATTTAATTCGGAACGGAAACGGAGAGTAAAAACGGATGTGTGAATGGACCCTTATTCTGAGGATTACTGGGGTCAAGAATCCCAATGGATCATATATTAAAGCCACTGCGGAAAGAATGGTAGGTCTAGTTGCAACTTTCTCTTCAATGGATACTTTAAAGAAGAACTTATCGTTCTCTACATTCCATCCCAATCAGAGTACATTCTGAACTGGAAGATGATCATAGTGAAGATCAACATTCTTCATTGTTGATGCATGTTCAGACTCACTGATGGATTCCAGTACCTTTCTGTTGTTTGAGATTAATTTTTGAAGGCGCAGGTTTCTTCTTGCGCATAACTCTTGGCTTTCTTTCACTAATTTCATTGCAAATTCTGTGGACTCTAAAGTTATAAGACCATCATCTACATAAAAGGTTTTCTTAAGAAAATTTGCTGCTGATGGGCAATCCTTTTCATTCTGATTGGCCAGGTACTTCATACCATAATTGGTGCAACCTGGAGACGATGCTGCTCCAAACAAGAGTACTTACATTCTGTATTCTGCTGTCTCTGTATCTCTGTCCTCCCACCATAGGAACCTCAGGAAGTCTCTATCTTCATTCTTCACATGAAACTGGTGGAACATCTTTTCCACGTGACACATGACTGCTACTGGATACTTTCTGAATCTACAGAGTACTCCAGGCAGAGTGTTTGTAAGATCTGGTCCTTTTAGTAGATGATCATTCAATGCAACAATATTGTACTTTACTGAGCAATCAAATACTACTCTGATCTTGTTTGGTTTCTTTGAGTGGTAAACACCTCGATGTGGGATGTACCACACTTCTCCTTCTTTAGGTTGATTAACAACTTTTTCTGCATGTCTTTCTTCAAGGATGTCTTTCATGAATTTCAAATAATAATTCTTAAGTTTGGGATCTCTTCCCATTCTTTTCTTCAAGCATTTCAATCTCACTAGTGCAAGATCTCTGTTATTTGGCAGACCAGGTGGTCCTCTGCTATCTTCTAGAGTGTGTACTAACTTTATGTCTTCTTGGGATACACTCTTTTCATTAGAACTTACATCTGCAAAGTCAGACTCTAGGATCTTGATTACTTTCGCTGGACTTATGGTTGGTAACTCTTGGACAGACATTCGATGACACAATCCTGTCACCTGTCTTGAGTTTGCAATCTGCTGTTTTCCTACGACAACACCCCATCCTAGATCAGTTTGAACAGCGTAGAGTTCACCCTTTCCTCCTGTGATTAACTTTTGAGGTATCAGGGCTTTGGGACAATCGTAACATTCAGCGGGGAGATTTAATGAGATATGACAGATAGGTGCTCCCATTTGTTAGCCGTTTCAAAGCTAGGTATGTAATCTCGATCTAGAGGTATGTCGTGTTTTGTATAAGCTGGAGGTAGATCTAATGTGCAGGTAGATCTAAAGTGTCTCTTCCAGTCATTGTGGTGAGTTAGTTTCACTGGGTCTGTAGCCACTTGCAATTTCTTGCAGATTTCTTGATCAATGAAGGTGACGTCACTGGGCATCCAGTAGTGCATAGGTGTATACCTTCTTGTTCCTCTTTTTAGGATTTGAAATGCACACTGGTACTACCATTGATGTGCCATTGCTTTCTCCTTCCCTCACTCTGCAAGAGAATACTGATACTTTATTTTCTTCCCCAGCATCTTTAGGTATTGAGGATTTATCCTTCTTTGGACGTTCTTCATGTAGTGGTGTAGAATGGCATTCTCTGCAGGTGCTGCATGTGGCCTTTTTCTTAGGCATCCAAAACACAGTTGGTTATCAAGTACAATTTTTTTCTTTTCATCTGGGGACTTCTCCTTCAATTGTTGGCACTTGTGTATGGAGTGGTTCTCTCCACAGAACATACATTTGAAGGTAGTCTGAAGATTTGTCGGTTCCGTCTCTCTACTGATCCCAGTGGTGACTTTGACCGTGCTCTAGTAGGTATCTAGACCTTTAGCTGCTGTGTTGGTTGCAAAGCTAGTTGTTTTTGCATGTCTTGTCTCTCTTGCAGGTCTTTCTTCTAAGGATTTTAAGACGTAAGATGCTGTTATTGGATTACATGCTATTCATGCTTCCACATTGACGAACTCAGATAACTCTTTGAAACTTGGGAAGTTTTTGCCTAGATCTAACTGTTTAGTCACATAGCGATTCCATCTGGAAACCACTTCTTAAGGTAGCTTAGCTAGCATCCTGTGGTTTTCTAGATAGTCGTTCAGTACTTTTAGTCCTTGAACATATGGGATGGCATTGATGCATGCTTGCAGGAAGTCACCATACTCTTGGAGTCTGAAGTGTTTTTTAGGACCTATTTTAGGCCAGTTAATCAATTTCTCTCTAAAAGCTCTTTGTACTAACCATATCTTGTATTCAATTTTCCCAAGCTTGCTTGTAGGCTTCTTTGTCTTTTCTATAGGAGCTACCTTCAAGAACTTTCTTTGCTTCTCCAACATATCTCTGAAGGTAGAATAACTTGTCGACTGGACTGAAGCAATGATGCTCAATGATCATTTTAAAACTTGCTTTCCACTCTATGAACTTCAGTATGTCTCCTGAAAATACAGTGGGTTCTGGAACAGGAAGTCTAGCAAGCACTGTTCTCTGTTGTCTTGCTGGGACAATACTTGTAACATTCTTCTAATCGTTGCAGTGACATATAGAAATAGAATCATCCGGTTTTATTTTCTCACTTAGTTCTGAATTAGGTGAGTCTCCCTCTTCGTTTGTCTGAGCAGGTATGGAAGGACAGATTTACTGTTCATGTCCTCTTCATGTACTCTCAGTCCGGCTTCTAGGATCTTAATTTTTTTATGCCTTTCGATATTTTTCATCTGTTGACGCTGTGCTTCCATTTCAGCTTCCTTTTCAGCCATCAGTTGGCGCTGCACCTCTATGGCAGCTTCAATCTAAATTTCTGCTCTCTTAGCAGCAAGTTGTTAAGCTAATTCATTTCTTTTGTACTTGAGGACTCTGATATATGGGTGGTACTTCTGCTAGCGAAGGAAGTCACACTTAAGATTGTGATTCCCCCTAAGGACCTAGAATAGTCTCTTAAAAAAATCTCATTCATTCTACTTGTTTTAACTTCATCATAATTAGCTGCAGATGAAAGTTCTCTCATGAGCTTTACTAAATCTTTAGTGACTGCAGTACATGTGTCCATGTTCCTTACAATATCCTGGAAAGGTGTTGTAAGTGACCGCAGGTTGACATATGCTGCCATAAGCTCTGATTCAGATTCTTCTACAGTCTCTACCATATCACTCAAGTTCCCTTTTGTACTTTCTTGTTTTAACTTTCCACGAATGCCTCTAATGTATAATTTCCACTTATCATACATTCTGGTGATTTTTTTTCTCTTTTAATGCTGCTTCTTGCTCCAATTTTTCCAGCATCTTTGGGGTTGGTTTTCTGGCATGTGATGAACATCTTAGTTCATTTGTTTGGGCTATATTTGTTTGGGAAAAAATTAATGCTGCATCAGACTCTACTACCTCAGACAGGGTCTCTTGCTCTTCACCTTCTACTCTACCGATCTTTGCATCCTCTAACAGTGGCATGGTAATACTAGGCTCAGACATTTTCAATTTTAATGCTATAACAATCAATATGAATAATAAGGACCTGTCGCTTTAAATACTGACAAAAGCAGAAATAAATGACTTTCCCTTGAAATACTTTAGAGTCCGTATACTACAAACTGTCCTTTGTTTTACACATACAAACGCAAAAACAAAAATGCAATGGCACTCTGCAACCAGCACTCTGCCCTGCCTCCATGCTGAATGTTGAATGAGGCATTAGTGTACATTTTGGCCAATGCGTAATAAGCCACTCACCACGTCAAGGTCGCCTCCATGAGTGGTTCCTAACACTAGTTCCTACCTGTTATGGGCCATGACAGCCACACAAAATCCAGGGAGCGCAGGTGCAGCATGCATGCCAGGTACACTCTGCTTGTAACCCCGTCTGGTGCCATAGCAGCTTCATTCAGATCCAGGGATGCAAGTACCAACATGCATGCTGAGCCCACTATATACTTCTCCAGGAGCCAAATGGCTACTGGTAGGCACTATAAAAGCAGACTCAGTTTTATACTGACTTTAAAACCAGCCTCAAGGGCAGACTAACTAGTCAGGTGTGCACGACTGCATGGAGATCGCCACGCCTCCAATATATACTACAAAGAAAACAAGGTGGGGGATTTAGTCAGCACAACCCTATATGCAGGTGCACATTGCTATGGCGAAATACACATACAAACGCAAAAACAAAAATGCAATGGCACTCTGCAACCAGCACTCTGCCCTGCCTCCATGCTGCATGACAGCCACACAAAATCCAGGGAGCGCAGGTGCAGCATGCATGCCAGGTACACTCTCTTTCTGTGGCTGTCATGGTCCATAACAGGTAGGAACTAGTGTTAGGGACCACTCATGGAGGCGACCTTGACGTGGTGAGTGGCTTATTACGCTTTGGCCAAAATATACACTAATGCCTCATTCAACATCCAGCATGGAGGCAGGGCCGAGTGCTGGTTGCAGAATGCCATTGCATTTTTGTTTTTGCGTTTGTATGTGTATTTTGCCATAGCAATGTGAACCTTCATATAGGGTTGTGCTGACTGAATCCCCCACCTTGTTTTCTTTGTAGTAAATATTGGAGGCGTGGCGATCTCCATGCAGTCGTGCACACCTGACTAGTTAGTCTGCCCTGGAGGCTGGTTTTAAAGTCAATATAAAACTGAGTCTGCTTTTATAGCTCCTACCAGTAGCCATTTGGCTCAAGGAGAAGTATATAGTGGGCTCAGCATGCATGTTGGTACTTGCATCACTGGATTTGATTGAAGCTTTATGGCACCAGATGGGGTTACAAGCAGAGTGTACCTGGCATGCATGCTGCACCTGTGCTCCCTGGATTTTGTGTGGCTGTCATGGCCCATAACAGGTAGGAACTAGTGTTAGGGACCACTCATGGAGGCGACCTTGACGTGGTGAGTGGCTTATTACACTTTGGCCAAAATGTACACTAATGCCTCATTCAACATCCAGCATGGAGGCAGGGCAGAGTGCTGGTTGCAGAGTGCCATTGCATTTTTGTTTTTGCGTTTGTATGTGTATTTCGCCATAGCAATGTGCACCTGCATATAGGGTTGTGCTGACTGAATCCCCCACCTTGTTTTCTTTGTCCTTTGTTTTACTTTACAGTTTTTTATTCCTGTACACGAAAATGTCTCTTTATGCCAAAGCCTATATGCAATGATAAGTAATAAAGGAAAGTTCTGACCTTATTCTGAAGAGCAGGATACTGCGATCTGAAGCTTGCTGGAAGAAATGTCAGTCTTAAAGGAGACTTGTCTTTTCTTGATACGATGCGATTCTGATGACTTGCAAAGACTTGCGATGCTCTGCGATGACTTGCAATGCTCTATGATGACTTCGATGCTCTGAGATAACTTGAGAACCTCTACGATGACTTGCAATGTGCTGGATTTGAGTATGCTGCTGCAGGCTTTTGGGCCCAGTGGCGCGAAACTAGCCGGTGCGGGCACTCTAGCTCTGGACTCTTGCCTCCCACCATGCATCTCTTTCTCTCTCTAGGGCAGTGTTTCCCAACCAGTGTGCCTCCAGCTGTTGCAAAACTACAACTCCCAGCATGCCCAGACAGCCTTTTGCTGTACGGGGATACTGGGAGTTGTAGTTTAGCAACAGCTGGAGGCACACTGGTTGGGAAACACTGCTTTAGGGATCGCGGGAGGTTTGGCGCTCTTTCTGTACTATTTTGCCTTTGGTGTTCTGCCACTTTAAGAGTCGACTGCAGTCTGAATAATTCACATGTTCTATGGCCTCTATGGTAGCTCCGCTGAGGTGTCTTTACTCACTCAGGGAACGGTTGCTGCGCAGCGGTATATGCCGACGCTCCACTTCTCTAATGCGCTCTTTTCTGTGCAAGTTGAGGAGCGCTATTACTTTGCCCTCTGAGGGTAATAGTTCCACTGTGGCAGGCGCAGCACTATGAAGTGCCTTTTTTGCTGTGGCATTAGAAGAATTATGATATCTCTGACTTTTAGTCTAAGCAGACTGTCTATTACTCTGTAATTCCTCTAGCGCCGTTCTATGGAAGGAGTAGGTTTAAAGAGCAAACTAAATGCTTGAAATAGCTTTTTTAATAACCTCAACTTTTCTTCATATAACACTGCTGCTTTTGCAGCAGATAGTCCATATACAAAACACATGGTGAATAAAGCATCACAAAATGGCGGTTCAATCTTGTCAGTTAACATAAAATGGTGGATGTATTTCTGTCTTTGACTCTATTCAATTGCTCATTTGATTTGCAGTATGCTGTTTGATAGCAATTTGCTTCTTACATTTGGACTTTACATTTGCTTCTTGCATTTGGACTTTACATTTGCATTTGCATTTGTTATTTGATGCAAGCAATGATTTGGATGTGGAACTGTAAGCAAACACAATACCATATTCACACTATTAACTATAGGAACATATATAACTGTGTTAACTACCTATTTAGGTTAAAATACAGGACAAAAACTATAACGGTGGCTCACTCAGGTGATTATATGGATGGTGCTGCAAGCCAAGCAGAGGGACACCAACCCTCTAAAAATGGTAAAAGAACAGTTGAGATTAAATGATTGGCGAGCACTCCATCTGGTAAGTGAAAGTAATAAGCATTGATTGCAATACTCTAATATACCTTATACATAAATAAAAGCTAGCATGCATATGGCATATTAATAAAAAGGATAAAAAATTGGAAACAAAATCATACATTCATTGCAATTATGGCAATATAAGATATGGTTATGGTGGATCTCCAATCGGATATAATGGGCTCTGATTAGGTACTGTATTGAGCCTAAAACCGTGGTTGTTGGACTTTAGCCTCAGTGTCAGAGTCTCTCCTGTATTGTTCAGCCAGGATTATACTGATTGAATTGATGGTTATTCACTGCACTGGTATGTGACACACTTTGAGAACTAAATGATGTTATAGTCCATACAGGGTTCTCAATCTCCAGTCCTTTGGCATATGAGTCAAAGTAATTGATGTAGTTATTTCCTCTTACCTCTGTTAGATGAATCAAGAGGTAAGTAGAGGCGCCACACGTGTAAAGCGGAGATAGCGTCTCTGGCGAGATCTACCTTATCCAATGCCCATGTAGAAAACAGTATGTGGGTAGAACGAAACGTCTACTGCGGACCCGATTGTCTGAACATATAGCCAATATCAGAAAAGGCTATGAGAAACACTGTCTTTCGAAACATTATAATGAAGTACACGACAAAGATCCATCAAATCAAATTTTTGTGGCACTGGAGAAGGTAGATCGCCATTTGTGGGGTGGCGACTATATCAAACAGATGTCGAGAATCGAATCACGGAGGAGTGATTCTACTTCCTTTAAACATTGCTCTGGCTGGAACTCTCTCTGTTCACCGTCTCTGGTGAATAATGATTCTGGAAGAATCTGCTAGGGGACTTCCCACAGGCTTAGTGTGTAACTGGCTGTGATTGGCTAAGACTCCTGGGCAGTGTGAGGCCGGCTGTGATTCGCTTACCTTTCCAGACATATAATAAATCTTAAAGGTACATTTTCTTTTTCTACTTTTGTTAAAACAATATACATATAACTCTTATATGAGATTCAGAAACATAAATCACATTAATTCTGCTTTTGGCTTTACCATACAAATATGTGAACTGTATTAACATTATATTAGCAACCTAGGACAGGTTTTAGCTGGCCTGCTACACAAACCACTAGACAGCATGAGGATAAGCAACGGCATAACGATCGCTCTTCCCTATGCTATGGGGCAGAATTGCATTTTTTCCCAATTCATAGTAACATAGTACATAAGGCCGAAAAAAGACATCTGTCCATCCAGTTCAGCCTGTCATCCTGCTAGTTGATCCATCTGGAATTTTTCCAGATACCCACTACATAGTATGCAATAAAAAAAGGTTCCCTTTTGAAAGTACAACTTGTCCTGCAAAAAAAGCCTTAATTCAGGTATTTAAACTGAAAAAAAATGATGGCTCCAGGAAGGCCAGGAGTAAAAAAGGAAATGAACATGAAAATATCTGGAGGACTTGTTTGCCTTTCTGTGGGTTTGCAGAAGCTCAGCAAGCACCTGCATCTGTCAGGATGCATTGCTATTAGCTCTTGTTAATTCCTTTCTCCTCTCCCCTTTTTCTAGAAACTAGTCCCTCACATATAAGCCCAGAGATACATATTGTATGTAGTGCTGCCACAACTTCCTTCTCCACTGCCTAGAGAGATGTAGCTACATATTTCTATGAATTTAGAATATATGAGTATATAGAGATGAATGAATGAAATGTTTTTGGGTCCCTTTAACAGTTTTTCTATGAGATCACTATGCCAGCACAGAGGGGAGTGGTAGAATGCAGGGAAACTACTGAGCCTGTTAGTTCACTATTGAATGCAGGAGAAAGTGGACAAAAGGATAGCAGGGGGCTCTGCCAAAGAAGAAAATATATTGTGTATAAGAAAAAAAAACTATATTTTAATATATATATTATGTACATTTGCATGTGCATTTAAAATGCTGTATTCGTTGCATAGTAATAAATTGCATTGGATAACCCCTTTAATAAATAATGACTTTATGGCTAGACTTTTTTATAGCCTCTGACTGTCATTTTGTCTTCTATTGGCATCTTTTTAAATAGTTACAGTGCCGTCTTAAATGTTCAGTATCCTGTTCCTCTCACATTGAATAACCCAAGCAACAGAAGGTAGTCACTGGAGCAGCATCAAGCAATATTTACTGCTGCTATGGAAACTATTCTTGGCACTACTGAAATATTTTCCTGTTTCACTTATCATATACTTTGTCATAAAACTGCAGATAAATATATAGGAGATATTGCAAATCTATAACTTATGAAATAGCAAGATGTGAAAACTAAATTATAAGTTATGCATCATAATGGACTTCTAGATTGGAAATGGGTGTTTACATCAGCATCTTATATACTGTATGAAAAAAAAAATGCTTCAGGTATAAACAGAATTAGAGGACCTGCCTTCTGTCTGCTCCCAAGACTTGTCTTGTTTAATATCTACTGTACTTACATTTCCCATGTAATAACAATTATGGAGCATCACTTCTTATATATGTTGTGTATTTCCTCTATTATAACGAACTAGAAAGTTTAATAGTGAATTGCCAACTTCATGTTACCAGTTGAGGTGTGTCTCTGCACAGTCTGAAACTGGCAGCACTGATTGGATAGTGGTATCAACATAAAATATCAACCATAAAAAATATGTTATATAAAATCTGATGTGTGGAGGGGGGTTGGTGCACGTGGATATATGTCCCTGTATCCACACAGCGGGGTTATTGTCAAGTAAAATGGTGCATAAATGTCCAGCAGTAACAGTCTCTATTGGGAGAAAAAAATCCTGTTTGTATAAAAAAGGGATCGTCACAATTGTCCATATATAATCTCTTTTAGATGGATCCCAGATGGTAGTAGCTCTGGTTAGTTCCTATATAAGGAGAAATGTATCACCTTTTGACAAGATATATTTTCCTTATTGATGGAGCTGTTTTGATCAGTACAAGTGCTTGACCGGCTCTGACAATATTGTCCAGTGATAGTAACAAAGTCAATTCAGATAGTAGCAAAGGTATCGATGTGGAGTCACGATCTTTCCTGCCCGCTGTGGTGCAGGATGGCGTCCCACGTGGAGGTGAAGGTTGATGCGGCCGTTTCTTGTGTATAGTAGTTAAGCTGTGCACATATTGTTGGAGCTCTCCTAAGGTCTGGATGTCACTTGTAGTGCATCAAACAGTGCGGTACTGGTACAGCCCAAACGCTTTTCGGGACACAGCAGTCCCTTCTTCAGTGGGTACCAGTAGCCGCACTAAAGCAGTCTTTTATTGTCAAGTAAAATGGTGCATAAATGTCCAGCAGTAACAGTCTCTATTGGGAGAAAAAATCCTGTTTGTATAAAATGGGATCGTCACAATTGTCCATATATAATTTCTTTTAGATGGATCCCAGATTGTAGTACTTTTGACAAGATATATTTTCCTTATTGATGGAGCCGTTTTGATCAGTACAAGTGCTTGACCGGCTCTGACAATATTGTCCAGTAATAGTAACTAAGTCAATTCAGATAGTAGCAAAGGTATCGATGTGGATTATTTCAAAAACAATTACAAGTGTATACCAGTGTTAAAATTATACTGGGTGCCTCACTGGCTACGTTACCAATCTTCCAAATCTGTGCTGTTGATCTGTAGTGCTGCGCGCGATGCTTCCTGACAGCTTGCGGGTGCCGGGAGTCATGATCTTTCCTGCCCGCTGTGGTGCAGGATGGCATCCTACGTGGAGGTGAAGGTTGATGCGACCGTTTCTTGTGTATAGTAGTTAAGCTGTGCACATATTGTTGGAGCGCTCCTAAGGTCTGGATGTCACTTGTAGTGCATCAAACAGTGCGGTACTGGTACAGCCCAAACACGTTTTGGGACACAGCAGTCCCTTCTTCAGTGGGTACCAGTAGCAGCACTAAAGCAGTCTTTTATAGGGATTATAGGGTTAGTGATGTCATCACTAGGGCGGAGAAAAGTTTGAATATTCTAAGTTGAGGCACATATATCCAATATACGTGATGAAAGTATCAAAAAAATATTTATTAAACATGTTAAGAATATTAAAAATAAGAATAATAGAAATAAGGGTATGGATAAAAATGAGGAGAATATGGGATATATGGACATTCTAGTGAATGTGGGAGGGCTTGTGAAGTATATGGAAGTGAGATATATATCCTATTTGTATTACAATATCTCAGAGATAACGATGTTGTCATATTTGAATATATAAATACGTGTGTCTTAGATAATATTTATCATTTATTATGGGGATATTATATGTATTATATTATACTCTATTATTTTGGTAGAAATGGGGTATTGTATTCAAAGTATGAAACTGGGTATTATGTTCAAAGTAGGGGACAGTTGCTAGAAGGAAGGGGGAGGGGGGTTGGTTGGCAGGGAAGGAGGGGTCGGCGCGCTGATAGACAGCCAGGCAGTCGACTCCCCGTCCTCCAGCGACCAGCGCCCCAGTAAATAATAAGAATCCAAATAATTCCATTTCGGCGTTTAGGCCTCTCGGTATGATAGTATCAAATTCAAATATGAATTTAGATTAAACTCTTGACATATTTGCTATGTGGTCGCCGCCTCGCCATGGTTTCTTAATCTTCTCTAAGGTTGCGAACTGCAACGTACAGGGGTCTTTGCTGTGGAACTCTTTGTAGTGACATGAAAGGGAATGTGTCTCTATTCTCTAAGCCTTTCTTAATGTTATTTATATGTTCAGCTATAAGGATTTTAAGTGTTCTTTTAGTGCGAACAATATATTGTTTCTTGCATGGGCATTGTAGGATATTGATGACGTCAGTTGAGTTACATGATAATGTCTCCCTAATTTTGTAAGAAAAGGAATTGTGAGTGGAGTGTATTTCTACAGTTTTTTTGGGGAAATTTGGTTATTCTGCAATTATTGCAAAATCCGCATCTGTGAAAGCCTTTTGATAGTAACCAATTATGTTTTGTATCTGAATATTTAGTTTTTCTGACCGATGGTGCAATTAAGAGACCCAAATTTGGTGCTCTGGTATATGTGATCAATGGTCTAGCTGTTAATGTAGGGCCTATCACTTTGTCTTAATAGTAGATAGTGCCAATGTTGATTGATGATCTTATTTATCGTTTTATATTGGCTATTATAGGGAAGAATCAGGCGTACATCATTTTCTTGTTTGATTGTAGTTGTCTTATCTGTGAAAAAAATCTTCTCTATTCACATTTCTTACTTTAAGGATGATTCTATCACTCTTGTTGGGTATTTTTTGGTTTAAAATTGTTGTTTGAGTTCAATGGCTTCTTCTTCGAAATCTTCGTTTAATGTACAATTCCTTTTCAATCTCCTAAACTGGCTAGTGGGAATGTTGATTTGCCATCTTGGGAGATGGCAGCTCGAATATAAGATGTAACTATATTTCATCACTGGTTTTCGGTATGTCTTACAGATCAATTTATCTTCAGAGGTTGAGATTTTTAAGTCTAAGAATTCAACGTAGGTTTTACTTATTCCCACTCTGCCAAAAAGAGATTGGCGTAACTGGGGGTGAACCTGGTACCCATAGCGGTGCCCTTCTCCTATAAGTAAAAAGTTGATTCGTAAAATGGGGGATCAAATCCCTGAGCCGCTATTTAGAAAACGGAATAATCCCCATAGGGCTACAACTTACTAAAGAGCCAGCACAAGACCTATACAGTGAGGATTTCCCTAGAGAATGGAATGCATTTCTAATCACACAATCACGTACTTTGATACAAATGATAATTAAGAGACAAACACAGATTTCTGAACAAATCACAATTGATATTGCAACATTAAAAGAGAAGATAGATACACTACCACATGACGAGGAGTTTACTAAATGGCAGGAACGGATTTGACAATAAGGTTTTGAAAATAAAAATACAGACAATGAGAGGGACCCAAAATGAGGATATGATGAATAACACCCCGACTATAGTAAGGGAAGAGCCTGTAGAGAGACCAAAACAATCGCTATGAATCCTTGACAAATGAGCATTTTTTAGATCAGACCCCACCTCATCACAGAACAAGAAACAGAGACAACCCGAGATCCCCAATAGAGAGGAACACGAGAACAACACGACCACACGATTACAACCTACGACACAAGCGTCAGAGATACACAGCCAGTCCAGAGACATGATCCCCTGCGAGACAGACACACAATTACCACCAACAAACAAGGGAACAGAGAACACAGAATCAAAGAGACATAATGACAAACGAAAGAAGATACGAAGGGGGAGAGATAAGCACAAGAGACACACGGAGACCATACAATACACGGATGTGACCCAAGATGCAATTGTTAACTTAAGCAAAACAACACTTTCTGATGCACAAAGGAACCTTTTAAATAAAGGTTTAAAATTTTCACCCACCACCACTTTAGACAAATTCAACACCTACATAAGTGTTGAAAAATTTATTAGGAAAATTTGCCTCGAAAAATATTTTTAAAAAAATCCCATCACTAAAAATTCTGAGCACACCACCACGATATTCACCCACACGACACTCAAAGAAGAATCTAAAAAATTCCCACGTCAAGAAATTAGTCAAGAAATAGCTACATTCCGGAAGAATATTGAATCTGATATAAGGAAATTGAAGAACAAAAAAATAATCAGAGAAAATCTGACCAACCGAGAAATAGAAGCAATCAAACAACTTCAGGCCCAACATGACATAATCAAAAGACCCGCCGATAAGGGCGGAGCAATAGTGATACAGGATATGGAACATTATGAGATGTTCAGTCAATTATCCATGACTGACACTTATAAGAAACTCAAGAGACCCCACTCAAGATTTCTATAAAGAACTGGTTGAATACTGTAATATAGGGTTAGAACAGAAGATCGTCCTAGAACAAGAATACAACTATATCATCAACACCCCAAAACGTTTAACCATATTTTACTGCCTTCCCAAAATACATAAAGACTACAATAACCCACCAGGCCGCCCAATAATATCAGGAATTGGATCCATCACTTCCAACCTCTCGCAGTATATTGACAGACTGTTACAACCAGTTGTTAAACAAATTCCATCATACATCAAAGATACCACCGACATTATATCAACCCTTGAAAAAATTCATTTCAGTAAAGATTGGCTACTGGTCACTATGGATATCACCTCACTTTATACCATCATAGATCATGAACAGGGAGTGAAAGCTCTAGAGTCACAATTACTGAAACATAGCCAATTAAAGAAAGAACAAATCAATTTCCTAAAAGGTGTCAAACATATTTTGACTCTCAACTTTTTTTCCTACGAATCAACTTTTTACTTACAGGAGAGGGGCACCAGGTTCGCCCCCAGTTACACCAATCTCTTTTTGGCAGAGTGGGAATAATAAAACCATCACCCCGCTCCTGGGGACGGACCTGGTACTCTGTCGTCCTTACATCGATGATGTAATTTTTATATGGAAAAATACAGAGGAAAGCCTAAAAAAAATTCTGTGTCACATAAGCAATAATGACAGGAATCTTAGCTTCTCCACCAATCCAAGTAAAACCTACGTTGAATTCTTAGACTTAAAAATCTAAACCTCTGAAGATAAATTGATCTGTAAGACATACCGAAAACCAGTGATGAAATATAGTTACATCCTATATTCGAGCTGCCATCTCCCAAGATGGCAAATCAACATTCCCACTAGCCAGTTTAGGAGATTGAAAAGGAATTGTACGTTAAACGAAGATTTCGAAGAAGAAGCCATTGAACTCGAACAACAATTTGAAACCAAAAAATACCCAACAAGAGTGATAGAATCATTCTTAAATAAAGTAAGAAATGTGAATAGAGAAGATTTTTTCACAGATAAGACAACTACAATCAAACAAGAAACTGATGTATGCCTGATTCTTCCCTATAATAGCCAATATAAAACGATAAATAAGATCATCAATCAACATTGACACTATCTACTATTAAGACAAAGTGATAGGCCCTACATTAACAGCTAGACCATTGATCACATATACCAGAGCACCAAATTTGGGTCTCTTAATTGCACCATCGGTCAGAAAAACTAAGTATTCAGATACAAAACATAATTGGTTACTATCAAAAGGCTTTCACAGATGCGGATTTTGCAATAATTGCAGAGTAACCAAATTTCCCCAAAAAACAAACTGTAGAAATACACTCCACTCACAATTCCTTTTCTTACAAAATTAGGGAGACATTATCATGTACTGTAACTCAACTGACGTCATCTATATCCTACAATGCCCATGCAAGAAACAATATATTGGTCGCACTAAAAGAACACTTAAAATCGGCATAGCTGAACATATAAATTACGTTAAGAAAGGCTTAGAGACCCATTCCCTTTCATGTCACTACAAAAAGTTCCACAACAAAGACCCCTGTACGTTGCAGTTCGCCACCTTAGAGAAGATTAAGAAACCATGGCGAGGCGGCGACCACATAACAAATATGTCAAGGGTTGAATCTAAATTCATATTTGAATTTAATACTATCATACCGACAGGCCTAAACGCCGAAATGGAATTATTTGAATTCTTATGATTTACTGGGGCGCTGGTCGCTGGGGGACGGGGAGTCGACTGCCTGGCTGTCTATCAGCGCACCGACCCCTCCTTCCCTGCCAACCAACCCCCCTCCCCCTTCCTTCTAGCAACTGTCCCATACTTTGAACATAATGCCCAGTTTCATACTTTGAATACAATACCCCATCTCTACCAAAATAATAGAGTATAATATAATACACATAATATCCCCATAATAAATGATAAATATATCTAAGACACACGTATTTATATATTCAAATATGACAACATCGTTCACTCTGAGATATTGTAATACAATATATATCTCACTTCTATATACTTCACAAGCCCTCCAACATTCACTAGAATGTCCATATATCCCATATTCTCCTCATTTTTATCCATACCCTTATTTCTATTATTCTTATTTTTAATATTCTTAACATGTTTAATAAATATTTTTTTGATACTTTCATCACGTATATTGGATATATGTGCCTCTACTTAGAATATTCAAACTTTTCTCCGCCCTAGTGATGACATCACTAACCCTATAAAAGACTGCTTTAGTGCTGCTACTGGTACCCACTGAAGAAGGGACTGCTGTGTCCCGAAACGCGTTTGGGCTGTACCAGTACCGCACTGTTTGATGCACTACAAGTGACATCCAGACCTTAGGAGCGCTCCAACAATATGTACACAGCTTAACTACTATACACAAGAAACGGTCGCATCAACCTTCACCTCCACGTAGGATGCCATCCTGCACCACAGCGGGCGGGAAAGATCATGACTCCCGGCACCCGCAAGCTGTCAGGAAGCATCGCGCGCAGCACTACAGATCAACAGCACAGATTTGGAAGATTGGTAACGTAGCCAGTGAGGCACCCAGTATAAGTTTAACACTGGTATACACTGGTAATTGTTTTTGAAATAATCCACATCGATACCTTTGCTACTATCTGAATTGACTTAGTTACTATCACTGGACAATATTGTCATAGCCGGTCAAGCACTTGTACTGATCAAAACGGCTCCATCAATAAGGAAAATATATCTTGTCAAAAGGTGATACATTTCTCCTTATATAGGAACTAACCAGAGCTACTACAATCTGGGATCCATCTAAAAGAAATTATATATGGACAATTGTGACGATCCCATTTTATACAAACAGGATTTTTTCTCCCAATAGAGACTGTTACTGCTGGACATTTATGCACCATTTTACTTGACAATAAACCCGCTGTGTGGATACAGGGACATATATCCACGTGCACCAACCCCCCTCCACACATCAGACTTTATATAACATATTTTTTATGTGTAATATTTTGTGTTGATACCGGTACCGGGTATTCCATATTCTATTATATACTTTTATGATTGTCTGAAATTTAATAAACCGTACTTTTAACTAATATTCCTAACGCCTAGATAAGTGAGTGCCCTCCACTACTCCTTTTTTCTCTCTGATTAACTTTTTTGGGTGTCGGTGTCACCAAGGGAGAGAGCACAGGTGAGCCATTGTATATTAATCTGTCCTGATTGGATAGTGTCAGACTGTGGAGGGACACACTCTCAACTAGTAACACACAGCTGACAATTAATAATTACATTTCTAATAGGTATTTTAATAGATTTTTTCAATTAAATTGTATTATTATTATTACTAATAATTTTACACCAGTATTCTGTGGCAATCAAATGGGGCAAGCAGTTGGTAAAGGCAGAGCACTTTGTGACTGCTCTAGTGAGGTAATGCTAAATTATCAGATGTATCTCCCCCTGACTGATAGTTAGAAAAACTGGCAGGCGACATTGAAGAGTCCTGTGGCAATATAAGTACACAATGCTTAAGATCACAGAACTATCTATGAAATCAGATATGTCAGTTTTGTGGTATAAAAAAGTCACAGGTCATAGCAACTAAAACATTTATGCATCTGGATTATGGCTCATTTACTATGTGCAAATTTTGCAAAAGTCGCAATAAAATCACAACTCATGCCAGGCAACCCCTGGTCTACTTTTACACCTAAAGGTGTAAACCACATTACACTCTCACCACATAAATTATTAAGGTGCACCAGTCCATAAATTTGGTGGAGGCACACAAAGCAAAGCCATGATAAATTACACTCTATATTCCTAATTTATAGCAGGGGATGAAAAATTCCTTATAACAGGGATCAGCAACCTTCAGCACTCCAGCTGCTGTGAAACTACAACTCCCAGCATGCAAACTTACCTGGCTGTTCTTGTAACTCCCACAGAAGTGAAAGGAGGATTCTGGGAGTTGTAGTTTTAAAACAGCTGCAGTGCCGGAGGTTGCTGATACCTGCCTTATAATATAGTTCTGATGCTACTGAACCTTTGTATAAAGAGAAAAGATGGCCTTGTTATTCATTTAGTGATTTTAATTTTTCCCATTGTTAGCCCCTTAATGACTGACATAAAAAAGGCCTTAATGAACAGATGATTACAGGTTATTCTCAATAAATGAACATATCATTGAAAAGTTCCTTTACAGTATTTTAGTGATGTAATTCAAAAAGGGAAACTCATATATTTTATAGAATATAGATTAATTACACACAAAATGGTCTATTTCAAGTGTTTTTTTTCTTTTAATGTGGATGATTATGGCTCACAGATAATGAAAACCCAAAAGTCAGTATCTCAGAAAATGAAAATATTATATAATACCATTAAAAAATGATTTTTAATACAGAAATGTTGGACTACTGAAAAGTCTGTACAGTATATGCACTCAATACTTGGTCGGGGCTCCTTGTGCATGAAATTACTGCATCAATGCAGCGTGACATGGAGGCAATCAGCCTGTGGCACTGCTGAGGTGTTATGAAAGCCCAGGTTGCTATGATAGTGGTCTTCAGTTTGTCTGCATTGTTGAGTCTGGTGTCTTTCATCTTCCTCCTCTAGGACTGTGATGAGGGGACATCCAATACATCTACACAAACATAGAAGAGGATTCTTTACGTTAAGACCAGTGAGAATATGAAACTCTCTGCCTAAGGAGATGGTGATGGTGAATTTACTAAAAGAGTTCAAGAGGGGTCTGGGTCAGGCATGTTTGCTAGCCAATCAAGCAGACTGATGCCGTAGAAATTAAACCAGGTATGGGTACTTTTTGCAGTGTGGGCAGGTGCCAAGTCCTGCTGGAAAATAAAATCAGCATCTTCAAAAAACTTGTCAACAGAGGGAAGCATGAAGTGCTCTCAAATTTCTTAAAAAAAGGACTACACTGACTTTGGATTTTATATAACACAAAGAACCAACACCAGCAGATAACATGGCTCACAAAGCTATCACTGACTGAAAACCTCACACTGGACCTCAAGCAACTGGCACTGTGTGCCTCTCCACTCTTCCTCTAGTCTCATAGACCTTGAAATGCAAAATTTACTTTCATCTGAAAACAGGACTTTGGATCGCTGAGTAACAGTCCAGTCCTTTTCTCCTGAGCCCTTGTAAAGCACTTATGATGTCTCTGGGTCATGAGTAGCTTGACTAAAGGAATGCGACAATTGTATGTCATGTCCTGGATACATCTATGTGTGGTTTCTCTTGAAGCACTGACTCCAGCCTCAGTCAACTTCACGTGGATCTCCCCCAAATTCTTGAATGGCCTTTTCTTAACAATCATGTTAAGGCTGTGGTTATCCCTGTTGCTTGTGGACCTTTTTCTACCCCACTTTTTCCTTCCACTCAACTGTCCATTAATATGTTTGGATACAACACTCTGTGAACAGCCAACTTCTTTAGCAACAACTTTTTGTGGTTTACCCTTCTTGTGGAGGGTGTCAATGACTGTCTTCTGGACAACTGCCAACTCAGAAGTCTTCCCCATGATTGCATAGCCTACTGAACTAGACTGAGGGACCATTTAAAGGCTTGGAAAACCTTTGCAGCTGTTTTGTGTTGATTAGCTGATTAGACTGTGACACCAGGAGTCTATTAAACTTTTTCACAATATTCTAATTTTCTAAGATACTGACTTGGTTTTCAATAGCTATAAGCCATAATCATCAACAGTAAAATATATAAACACTTGAAATAGATCACTCTGTGTGTAATGAATCTATAATATAACTGAGTTTGACTTTTTGAATTAAATTACTGAAATAAATTAACTTTTCAATGATATTCAAATTTATTGAGATGTATCTGTATTTGTGATTAAGCAGGGCTACCAAAGTCATTTTTGCAACTTTTTCATGTGGAAAATGGGGTCATTGATTAGTACTTTTTTCTTATAGATTTTGTTTCTTTTTTTAGTTTAAAACTGCACAAATTAAAAAAAAGGAATTTTTAAACTATAGTTCTCAAATGCAAATTGAAAACCAAAATAAATAAAACCAAAATAAATTTTTAAAATGGGTTCCTTAATTTGTGTCAATCATACTTAAGATCTATGAGGGACATTTACACCTTCTCTTGCTGCTGCACTGGTTCTTCTGGCTGGGCTCTATTTTCCTGGCTGCATCAGTAATGTCATGTCCACAGTACATAACCGTAGCAGACAATCACTGGTCTTGAAAGGTGAACCACTGAGGTAAATGATTGGCTGCAGTGGTCACATGTTGTCGAAGTGACATCACCACTGTAGCTGGGAGAACCGGAGCAGAGATGTGGCATCTGTCAGGTAAGTACTTACCAGCTCTTTATTGCAGATGGATCCGGAGGGTTTCAAGTTTCCTCCTGAAATGGAAAACTTCTTTAGGGTGTGTAACCATGCAAACCACACTGGTTCTTTACATTGTCAGTCACATTGTGCCTCCATACAGTGCAAATAACCCAGCCTCTAACTGAGAAAGTTAGTCTGATGACTAGAGAAATGTCTTTATAAAAAAAAAGTACTAATCCAGCTGCTTTGACTAATTTCTACTGATATTTATATGAACTGGATGAATGAGGACCTTCACAGACATACCAAATAAAAATAGTAATACACAATATGCTAAAAACAAGATCTCACACAGCAACTGCAGCCAAGTTATAGCTCTCTGGAAAAAGAAGTGACCCTCCTGGAGCTCCAGGAGGCTCTGAGGTCCGTCTTGGGGAACTCCTCGCCGGGTCTAGATGGCATTCCGTATGAGTTTTACCGTAAGTATAGTGAAGATATTCTTCCTCATTTGTTGGAAGTATTTTCCCACGCGTTGGACGAGGGAAATCTCCCAACTTCTATGATGGAAGCCTTAATAGTTTTAATCCCAAAAAAGGATAAGGATCCGTCGGATTTGAGCTCTTATAGGCCTATCTCACTATTAAATACGGATGTTAAGTTATTGTCAAAAGTTATGGCTAGGAGACTTTCTAGGGTCTTGCCTTCGGTTATTCATCCAGACCAGAACGGTTTCATGCCGGGAAGGGGCACACATTATAATCTGCATAGGTTCTTTTCTAATATTCAGACGTCCGGGAGTGAGGCCCGCTCCATTCTGTCACTAGACGCCACAAAGGCGTTTGACAGAGTCGAGTGGGTTTTCCTCTGGGAAGTGATGAGAAAAATGAATTTTGGTCCTAAATTTATAGCAATGATACAGCTGTTATATAAATCCCCAACCGCTAGGATTAGGATCAATGATATGTTAACTGAGAGTTTTGAACTAGGGAGAGGTACCTGACAAGGATGTCCCCTTTCTCCTCTGTTGTTTAATATTTATATCGAGCCCCTTGCAGTCAGTATAAGGCAGGACACAGGGGTGGCTGGTTTCGGGGTAACGGGAGAACAGGATCGCATCTCTCTTTATGCGGATGATATCCTGTTTTTTATCCAACAAACAGATAGTACACTTCCCCGAGTAATGGAGTTAGTTAATCTTTTTGGGAATTCTTCCGGGTTGGAGGTCAATTGGGCCAAGACGACTCTCCTTCCAGTGGATGAAATGCGAGGATCCACTGGTCTGCTGACTAGTGGATTATCGGTTTCGGAGACGTTGAAATACCTGGGGATGACAGTTTCTGCTAACATTCAAGACTATCTACAGCTCAACCTGTCTCCTTTATTACAAAGATTGAGATCCAAAATTAAGATATGGCAAAAATCCTGTTCGCTAGAGCGGATAGAGTTTCGTTAATAAAAATGGTGGTGCTGCCCCAGGTTCTTTACGTTCTTCGTAATTCCCTATATGGATAGAGGATAAGTACTTTAAATTAATTGAGCGGATGTTAAATGATTTACTATGGGGAGGAAACGGGTGAGACTAAAGGCTATGTATTTTTCTATGCCCTATAGGCAGGGAGGTCTTAATCTCCCTTACTTTAAGGGCTATGCTATGGCTTCTCAACTCTGTTTTTTTAACGATTGGGAAAATAGCCACCTCTGCAGGAAGTTGGTTAAAGACTCAGGTTTCTCAGACTTCTTTACAGTTTTGGAGTCTGATTATTTACGTAAGATACAGGATGAATATAAACCCTTCTGCAGAATGGCTATGAAAGCATGGAGGGTTATTAAGAGTTGGATGAAAGTTAGTGCATCATTGATTTGTACCCCATTGTGGCATAACCAAAAGTTATTGAGCTTGGATGACTTAAATTGTCAGCAATATTGGAAGAATAAGAATATCTATTTTTTGAGTCAAGTGATTAAAAATGGGCAGATTCTTACTAGTTTGGAGCTAGAACAAGAGGAGAATGTAGGTGAGGTGGTTTGGTATGCATACTTTCAACTTCGTTCGGCACTGCTTGGTATTTCTGATAAGCACTTATTTAATATAGACACTCCTGAATTTTTACACAAGTTGATTCAAAAGAAGGGTGGTATGAAAGTTAGAATCTCACATTGTTATAGGTACCTTATAAAAATTATTTCACGGATTGTTTATCTCCAGGGCAAAGATCCTGGTCTACTTTACTGTCAGATTCGGGTTCCCGGATTGGGAGAATGTAGGTGACAATTTAAGTTGGGTTTCGCACAATTTTAATCATACGGTAGTACAGTTTAATATTATGCATAAAATATATGTAACACCTCTGTGGCTTCATAGGATAGGATTAAGAGCTTCCTCTGAGTGCCCCCGCTGCGGCAGTCCCGGGCAGACCATTTACATCTGTTCTGGGATTGCCCATCGGTGAGCAGATACTGGAAGTTGGTTCAAAGAACCTTACTCCAAAGACTAAATGTGGATATTCCTTTTTCTCCCAAGGTATGGATTTTAGGGGACCTATCGGAGGTTAGCTGCCAGGTTTTGAAGTCCCGATTGTTGACTAAACTTTTGTTTTTAGCTAGGCTTTTTATAGCTAGAAAATGGTTTTCTCCCTCCGCTCCAGACTGCAAAAATTGGCTAAACTTAGTCACTAAGGTTAAAAGTTATGAAAATTTTTTGTATAGACAAAGAGGATCTTATGAAAAGTGGGATAGTATCTGGAAGGAATGGGGTGTTTGATGAATTTAGTGTTTTTTTTTTTTTTTGTTTTTCCTCTGCAAGGCGGGGGGGGAGGGGTGGGTTGATTTTGCAATTATGTTATTATTTTGTAAACTTTATATGTTGTTAATATTAAAAAACAGTAATAAAAAATAATAAAAAAAAAAAAAAAAATAAAAGTTATAGCTCTTGGGATGTGCTGAGACAAAAAAAAAAAAATGAGTCTTGAATTTAAGGGGTTAAAGTTAGTTTCTAAATGATTCAATTTGAATCCCACTGCTTGGAATAGGGATATTAGAAACTGAAAATAAACAGCTGCTTTGAGTTAGATAAAATGGTAAAAATTGAGTTTGCAATAATCATGTAAAGACAAAAGACAGCATTTATGTAGATTGCTATGACCCTTTTAATATTGCCTTGTATTTAGAACATGCAAAATATTTAACTTATGTTTTTATGTAACTTCAGTGAAAAGTTATTAAGTGTGAAAAGTAATTATGTGTGAACTTACAACTTCTCGGAAAATAGTTACTGTCTGAACACATGATGCTTATTGCTATTCTGAGAAGTACTGTACACATTTGCCTTACAGGTATTTGCTTAACAAAGATAATTACTGAAGTGTTTGCATTGTAAAGAGTATATATGCTAATGTCAACAGGTGAGCAATTCTCTCCCCATATGTGGGCATATAAATAACCTTTGTACATAAGGACAATTATCTGTCATATAACGACTTTGTCTGAAAGTGAATGTAAAAAAAATGCTTCTCAGGGTGGCTGCGCATGGAAATCTACACCAAAACCATACAAATACAGGCATATAAATCCACGCTATTTATAGAGTTTTTGATGCGATTTTTATGCGTTTATTGATTTGATGCGGATTTGCCACAGCTCTTACATCTTCATTGAAAAGGGTGAAATACACACAAGAAAACAACAATTAACATGATGCAGATTTCAAAGTCCCCACAGAAGGCCGATTTCCGCACCTAAATAAAAAGCAAAGTGTACATGAGATTTGTAGAATCTCTTACACTTTGCTAGTACTGTATTACACTGCATTTTTTCTGGGGGAAAAAACATGGAAAAACTGCATGTAATCTGCATCGTGTGCAGCCACCCTTATAGGATGCATAGAAAGGCAACCAATGCATTCGATTAGGAATTTGGGCGTGGTTTAGAAAGCACTCTCTGGCCATATTGTGAGATAAGATTCCACCCTTCCACCCCAAACAATTATATTCATCCTTATTAAATCAGGATGCCCTTCTGGAGGACACTGTCTTTAGTACCTGATCCAAATGGAGATGCTTACCTGTAATGCAGTTGTATTACGGTAAGATGACTTATTATGTCCTCTCGTCTGTAACGCCTCATGCACACAAACTATGGATCTGCAAAATACTGATATAGTCCATGTGTCATCTGCAGCGAGCCCCAGTGTAAGATGGTGTAGAGGATGGGAGCAGTAGTGGCCCTGATGTAGAGTCACAATGCCCTACCTCAGCCAGTGAAAGTTATAGCGGTGAAGAATGAGGCCAGAGCTGAACGTAACAAAGTCCTTTTTGCTAAGTGCAACATAAAACTTGAAATACATACAGTAGCAGCAGGCTTTAGTGCAATTCTTTCTCCGGTACCAGCTAAGGAGGTATAATGGCAGGTCTTATGGCTGCATTTCTGCACTTAGTGTATGTTGCTGACCTAATAGTATTCTTGTCACAAAAGTCTCTAGCCATAGTTTGTCACCTCACCGCAGTGTCTGTAAGAGCGATGTGGCAGTTCACTCTGCTGTCTGGAATTCCAAGGCTTCACTTGAGTCTTAACTTCAGTTCTTAAGAGTATGAGCTCTACGAGATACTTCCCAACTCTCTGGCAGGAGAGGGGTATCTGGATCCTCAGAGTGGTTGATCTATGAGCTGGCTCTCAACTCCCCTCCACTATCAGGACATGAACTCTCTCATCCCCTCTTCAACCTGCACTCTCCTCTAGACTGCACTAAACTAGCTCTAGACTTCCCCCTCCTGGCAGGAAGTCAGACCAGCCCACTCTAGTGTTGAGCGCGAATATTCTAAAAGCAATTTTTTTTAGCAAGTGTCGGCACTTCGCTAATTCGCAAAAATTGCGAATATAACGCTATATAGTCGCTATTTCGAATATTATTTTTTTTATTTTATTTTTTATTGTTATATTTTTTTCTTTCCCACTTCCCAAAAGTAGTTCTACATAATACATTCGTCATCTTCTTCTACCAAGCCAACCATAGTAAACCAGGTCTAAGTTGAAATCGCAATGCGATTAATTCAAGTTATATTAATCGCATTGCGATTTCAACTTAGACCTGGTTTCTATGGTTGGCTTGGTAGAATTAGCGAATATGACGAATATGACAAAGTATTCTCCATCTTCATTTTAGCTACCTTCTTCATTTTAGCTACATTTTAGCTATATCTGTGGAACAGATATATAAATGCAGGAAGCACACAGTTCATAAAAAATGCAGATCACTGACCCATTGAAGTCAATGGGTCTGCAAAAAAACACAGATGTGTAGTACCCCAGTCCTAGGGGTACTACTATTATATGTCTTTAATTGCTGCTTATTTCTTTGATAGCTGCATTCTTACATGTATTTCAATGCAGTGCTATGTAATGTGAGATGTACCATGTCATTTTATTCAGCAGGGGAGGCAATGATTGGTAATAGCTGGTTCTAATAAGGCTTCCATTTTGTTCCACCCCTCCTGGTAGAGTGGGCTAGTTATGAGCGGCAGGTGCCATATTCGATTTCGAGGAAATTCGCGAATATTCAATGGAATATTCGTTTCATATTCGTTGAAATCGAATATTCGTCATTATTATAGTTATCGCGATTAATATGCTATTTAAATAATCGCGTATTGCGATTGTAACTTAAGGCTACTTTCCTATTGGTTTGATATCTAGAATTAGCGAAGACGACAAATGTATTAGTCATATTCCTATTAGTCATATTCTCAAAGTTGACTATAGAGACACCTGTGTTTAATTCGATATGCGATTATATTATTATTATTTTTAATAAATATAATATAATAATATTCAAGTATTATAATTATTCTATTTATTTAAAAAAAAAGCAAAGTAATATATCGCATAGCGAATTAAACAAAGCTGTGTCTATAGTCAACCTTCCTATTTGATTGCTAGAATTATCGAAGTTGACGAATATGGAGCAAAAACGAAGATGGAGAATACTTCGTTATCTTCGCTTATTCTACCGAGCCAACCATAGTAAACCAGGTCTAAGTTGAAATTGCAATGCGATTAATTCAAGTTATATTAATCGCATTGCGATTTTAACTTAGAGCTGGGTTTCTAATGGGTCAGCTTGCTAGAATTAACGAAGTTAACGAATATGGAATATAGTAGTGCTAAGTTGAAATCGCAATGCGATTAATATAACTTGAAGTCATCGCACTGCGATTTCTACTTAGCACTGCTATATTCCATATTTGTTAATTCTAGCCTAATATGTAATATAGCAGTGTTAATTTGTAATCGCAATGCGATTAATATAACTTGAATTAATCGCATTGCGATTTCAACTTAGACCTGGTTTCTATGGTTACTTTGCTTTTTTTTTAATTAATTGAATAATTATAATACTTGATAATTATTATAATTATTCTATTTATAAAAAAAAAGAAAAGTAATATAATCGCATAGCGAATTAAACACAGCTGTCTCTATAGTCAATCTTCCCATTTGATTGCTAGAATTAGCGAGGTTGGCGCATAGGTAGCTAAAACGAAGATGGAGAATACTTTGTTATCTTAGTTTTGAGGAATATGATGAATACATTCGTCATATTCGCTAAATCTATCAAGCCAACCATAGAAACCAGGTCTAAGTTGAAATCGCAATGCGATTAATTCAAGTTATATCAATCGCATTGCGATTACAAATTAACACTGCTATATTACATATTAGGCTAGAATTAACGAATATGGAATATAGCAGTGCTAAGTAGAAATCGCAGTGCGATGACTTCAAGTTATATTAATCGCATTGCGATTTCAACTTAGCACTACTATATTCCATATTCGTTAACTTCGTTAATTCTAGCAAGCTGACCCATTAGAAACCCAGCTCTAAGTTAAAATCGCAATGCGATTAATATAACTTGAATTAATCGCATTGCAATTTCAACTTAGACCTGGTTTACTATGGTTGGCTCGGTAGAATAAACGAAGATAACGAAGTATTCTCCATCTTCGTTTTTGCTCCATATTCGTCAACTTCGATAATTCTAGCAATCAAATAGGAAGGTTGACTATAGACACAGCTTTGTTTAATTCGCTATGCGATATATTACTTTGCTTTTTTTTCAAATAAATAGAATAATTATAATACTTGAATATTATTATATTATATTTATTAAAAATAATAATAATATAATCGCATATCGAATTAAACACAGGTGTCTCTATAGTCAACTTTGAGGAATATGACTAATAGGAATATGACTAATACATTTGTCGTCTTCGCTAATTCTAGATATCAAACCAATAGGAAAGTAGCCTTAAGTTACAATCGCAATACGCGATTATTTAAATAGCATATTAATCGCGATAACTATAATAATGACGAATATTCGATTTCAACAAATATGAAACGAATATTCCATCGAATATTCGCGAATTTCCTCGAAATCGAATATGGCACCTGCCGCTCATAACTAGCCCACTCTACCAGGAGGGGTGGAACAAAATGGAAGCCTTATTAGAACCAGCTATTACCAATCATTGCCTCCCCTGCTGAATAAAATGACATGGTACATCTCACATTACATAGCACTGCATTGAAATACATGTAAGAATGCAGCTATCAAAGAAATAAGCAGCAATTAAAGACATATAATAGTAGTACCCCTAGGACTGGGGTACTACACATCTGTGTTTTTTTGCAGACCCATTGACTTCAATGGGTCAGTGATCTGCATTTTTTTATGAACTGTGTGCTTCCTGCATTTATATATTTGTTCCACAAACACTTTTCATAACTGAATCCCAATATATTATTGATTTTAGGGACCAAGTTAGAGGTTTATAAATGATCATCTAATATGTATATTCTATGCCTACTGTTTATAGTCTTGGTCCCAATCCCAGCACCCGGACAAAGCTTTGTCCAGCTAAGCATTAAGCCCGCAGGGGTCACTGCAGCAGAAATGTGGTATTACATGGTGGCAACTCAGATGAACAGACTTCCTTTTAACAAGACCTGCCTAAAGGGGCTCTCTAACACCCTGGCTGATCAACTGTGAGTACTCTGTGAGTACTTCTAGGCCGGTGACATCACATTTATCGGTCACATGGAGCAGCTCACCCTGAGTCCTATTAAAGTGAATAGTGCTGAATTGCAATTCTAAGCACTTCCACTATCCAATGGATGGTGCTGAGCTTGGTAAGCTGCGAAGAGGCCATGGCCCCTTCAAACAGCTGATCGGCAGGGGTGGTGGACTAAATTCCTGGAAAAGCCCTTTAAGTCTGCCAAAAGAGGAGCTACATGTTCACAGCAGTGGTATCTGTTCTGGCTGATAGGGATGTCTGAGTGGAGGTCAACCCTTTAAAAACATAAATCACTAAAAAAAAGTGCACCACAATGATAAGCAACTAACAATGCTGGCTAATCCCTCAAGCTGATGTTAAAAGCTGAGACTTTCGTCAACATATTCCAGTCAGGAACATATCGGAGCCCTTTAGCACCACAGTTAAGGTATCTCAGCGTTTATTTAAAAGGTGAGATATAAGACAAAAGATGTTGTGGTCAATAAATAAAATATCTCCATTTGGAAATAAAAAAGCCAACTTAATCATTCATGTTGCAGTTTTAATTCAGGTAATTAAAAATGTTAATAAAAGCATAATTTTATCATGCCCCTGGGAAGCTTTTTAATAATTTACGAAAGCTTTGGCTAAGAGCATGATCATAACTATTAATAAAACTTAAGATCTGTAGAGAATAGAATAACTTTGTAAAACCTATTATATCTATATATGCTACTAGAGTGATGATCAAGGACCATGAAAATGTGCTGATAGGTTTAATACAGATGTTTTTGCTTTATTGTTTCACATTAACTGATCTTTGATACTGTTTTAGGTTACCTGCACACAGCGTGTTTTTAATGAGCATCTGTCAACAGATTTGTAGCTATTAAACTGGCTGACCTGTTACATGTGCATTTGGCAGTTGAAGACATCTGTGTTGGTACCATGTTCATATGTGTCCGCATTGCTGAGAAAAATTCGATTTTAACCCTTTAAGGACCGTTTTTTTTTTTTTTTTTGAGTTTTCGTTTTGCGCTCCCTGCCTTCCCAGAGCCATAACTTTTTTATTTTTCAGTTCACATAGCCATATGAGGGCTTGTTTTTTGTGGGACAAGTTGTACTTTCCAACGCCATCATTTAATATTGCATATGATGTAGTGGGAAGCGGGAAAAAAATTCCAAATGGGGTGAAATTGCAAAAAAAAGCAATTCTACCACAGTTTTGTGGGTTTTTAAATTCCGACGTTCGATGTGCGATAAAACTGACCGTTACTTTTACTCTATAGGTCAGTACGAATCTGGCGATACCCTATATGTATAGGTTTTCTTGCGTTTTGATAGTGAAAAAAAATTCAAAAGTGGGAAAAAATCAGTTTTAATTTTTTGTCACCATGTTTTGACCCCTATAACTTTTTTGTAATTATATGTACACAGCTGTATGGGGGCTGATTTTTTGCGTCATAATCTTATCTTTTTATTGATACCATTTTGGGGTGTGTATAACTTTTTGATCACCTCTCTCTACAACTGACTCATCCTCATCTGGGTGTAACGGCAATGCCCCCATTGCTCCTAGAGGTTAGTTTGCATATATTAAAGCATCATTTTTCTCAGCAATGCAGCAAATATGAACATGGAACCAACACAGATGTCTTCAGCTGCCAAGAGCACATGTAACAGATCAGCCAGTTTCATAGGTACAAATGCGCTGACAGATGTCCTTTAACCCCCCGTTTGAAGTCTATTGGGAAAGCACATTAGCTGTGGAGGTACACAAACAATTCACATGCTGGAAACTTTAAAAGCCACACCACAGGTCAATTTCTGTGTAGATGAGATTTGGCAAATGACTTCACTGGTACTGGATCAAATTTCCGCATGAAAATATGCGCATAATATGCGCTGTATGCATATTCCTTTACACTGACAGTTTCTCCCAGACTAAATGGGAGCAGCTCTGTAGTAACCAACCCCGGCCACTATACAGTAGTTGGAGCTGTGTAGCTCCGGTGCCAGAGCTCCTGCAAAAGGTTGATTGGCAGGGGGGCCAGGAGTTGGGCCCTCGCTGATCTGATATCGATGACTTATCCTAAAGGTAAAATCATCAATACATGATGCAGAGAGGGAGGCTGGTAATAGCCTCCAGTCAGACAAAAGAAGGCACAGGCTCATATAACGGCTCTTCTCCATCTCCATTATGCACACAGCAGTGGGTATCCCTCCCCTCTTTGGAAGTACATCTCTCCCGACACTTCACACATGCTGCCAAGTAAAAGACTCCGACTTTCCCACCTAGAGAAAGAAGCATTTCCAGACCCTATGGGAACATGGCACATAAAGAATTTTAATGGCCCTCCATTCTGACCTGAACCTGAATGTTTATAATATAACCCTTTTTCATTTAATTTTGGGGAAAAAGAACAATATAGATTTATATTGTATTCTTGACTCCTTCCCCATGTTTGTGACTCTTCCACCAAATTGACTATAGCACCATGTATTTAAAGCGGATCATGGGGGACCGAGCCTCCACTGATTGCAACTTCGGGGTTTTCAGCACTCGAATGTCATGGTCACATGTAATGTCTGCAATTGCCATTTTGGACAGATGTCTGCTGTGTGAAATAGCAGGCACCCACTGTCTATGGCGCTTGCTCTACTCCGGAGTGGGTGTCATCTTTAAAGAGACAACATTCAGCTATATTTTTCTTACCAGAAAAAACGCATAATGACACATATCCTTTATTTTAATCTGTTCTTTTTTTCTGATCGCAGATAATTTTATTCTGTTCACTGAACATGATTAGGATGGCTGCCATCTTGCTATCTTGCTTGAGCTGTACAGGCTGTACAAGCAGTGACAATCCTCTACTGTCAATGGTGGATCATGTAAATATATATATATATATATATATATATATATATGAATATATAGTATCTGTTTCAGCAAACTTGATGATACATTCCCTTTAACCACATCAGCCCCCCTAGCTTAAACACCCTCAATGACCAGGCCACTTTTTACATTTCTTCACTACACTACTTTCACCGATTATTGCTCCGTCATACAACTTACCACCCAAATGAATTTTACCTCCTTTTCGTCTCACTAATAGAGCTTTCATTTGGTGGTATTTCATTGCTGCTTACATTTTTACTTTTTTTGCTATTAATCAAAAATGACCGAAATTTTTGCAAAAAAATGACATTTTTCAATTTCTGTTGTAAATTTTTTTTTAAAAAAAACTACATTTCTATATAAATTTTTCTCTAAATTTATTGTTCTACATGTCTTTGATAAAAAAAATCCAATAAGTGTATATTTATTGGTTTGGGTAAAAGTTATAGCGTTTTCAAACTATGGTGCAAAAAAGGGAATTTCCGCATTTTGAAGCAGCTCTGACTTTCGGAGCACCTGTCATGTTTCTTCAGGTGCTATAATGCCAGGATAGTATAAATACCCCCCAAATGACACCATTTTAGAAAGAAGACACCCCAAAGTATTCGCGGAGGGGCATGGTAAGTTCATGTATCATTTCATTTTTTTTTCACAAGTTAGCGGAAAATTACACTTTCTGAGGAAAAAATAATAATAAAGTTTCCGTTTCCGCTAACTTCTGGCAAAAAAATAAAAATCTCCCACGGACTCACTATGCCCCTCAGTGAATACCTTAGGGTGTCTAATTTCCGAAATGGGGTCATTTGTGGGGTGTGTTTACTGTTCTGGCATTTTGGGCGGAGTTAAATTGTGAGCAGCCATGTAAAACCTAAAGGTACTCATTGGAATTTGGGCCCCTATGCGCACCCAGGCTGCAAAAAAGTGTCACTCACGTGGTATCGCCATACTCAGGAGAAGTAGGGCAATGTGTTTTGGGTGTATTTTTACATATACCCATGCTGGGTGAGAGAAATATCTCTGTAAATTGTCAACTTTGTATAAAAAAAATTTAAAAGTTGTCATTAACAGAAATATTTCTCTCACCCAGCCTGGGTATATGTAAAAATACACCCCAAAACACATTGCCCTACTTCTCCTGAGTACGGCGATACCACATGTGTGACACTTTTTTGCAGCCTGGGTGCGCAAAGGTGCCCTAATTCTAATAAGTACCTTTAGGATTTCACAGGGCATTTTTATGTGGTATCGCCGTACTCAGGAGAAGTAGGGAAATGTGTTTTGGGGTGTATTTTTACATATACCCATGTTGGGTGAGAGAAATATCTCTGTAAATTGTCAACTTTTTATAAAAATTTTACAACTTTGAATAAAAAAATGTAAAAAGTTGTCGTTTACAGAGATATTTTTCACACAAAGTATGGGTATATATAAAAATGCACCCCAAAACACATTGCCCTACTTCTCCTGAGTACGGCAATACCACATGTGTGCCACTTTTTTGCAGCCTGGGTGCGCAAAGGGGCCCTAAAACCAATGAGTACCTTTAGGATTTCACAGGGCATTTTTACGCATTTGGATTCCAGACTTCTTCTCATGCTTTAGGGACCCCTAAAATTCCAGGACAGTATAAATACCCCACATGTGACCCCATTTTAGAAAGAAGACACCCCAAGGAATTCCGTGAGGGGTATGGCGAGTTCATGTAAAATTGTATTTTTTGTCACAAGTTAGTGGAATATGAGACTTTGTAAAAAAAAAAAATAATAATTTCCGCTAACTTGTGCCACAATTTTTTTTTTTCCTGTGAACTCGCCATGCCCCTCAGGGAATACCTTTGGGTGTCTTCTTTCCAAAATGGGGTTACTTGTGGGGTATTTATACTGCCCTGGCATTTTAGGGGCCCTAAAGCTTGAGAATCCAAATGCGTAAAAATGCCCTGTGAAATCCTAAAGGTAGTCATTGGAATTAGGACCCCTTTGCGCATCTTGGCTGCAAAAAGTGTCACTCATGTGGTATCGCCGTACTCAGGAGAAGAAGGACAATGTGTTTTGGGGTGTATTTTTACATATACCCATACTGTGTGTGAGAAATATCTCTGTAAATTACAACTTTTTAAAAAATTTATACAATGTTGTCAATTTACAGAGATATTTCTCTCACCCAATACGGGTATATGTAAAAATACACACCAAAACACATTGCCCTACTTCTCCTGAGTACGGCGATACCACATGTGTGACACTTTTTGCAGCCAAGATGCGCAAAGAGGCCCTAATTCCAATGAGTACCTTTTAGGAAGGCATTTTTACGCATTTGGATTCCAGACTTATTCTCACGCTTTAGGACCCCTAAAATGCCAGGGCAGTATAAATACCCCACATGTGACCGCATTTTGGAAAGGAAACACCCCAAGGTATTCCGTGAGGGGCATGGCGAGTTCATAGAAGATTTTTTTTTTTGGCACAAGTTAGCGTAAATTGATTTTTTATTGTTTTTCTCACAAAGTCTCCCTTTCCGCTAACTTGTGACAAAAAGTTAAATTTTTCATGGACTGAATATGCCCCTCAGCGAATACCTTGGGGTGTATTCTTTCCAAAATGGGGTCATTTGTGGCGTGTTTGTACTGTTCTGGCATTTTGGGCGGGGCTAAATTGTGAGCAGCCCAGAAAAACCTAAAGGTACTCATTGGACTTTACGCCCCTTTGCGCACCTAGGCTGCAAAAAAGTGTCACACATGTGGTATCGCCATACTCAGGAGAAGTAGGGCAATGTGTTTTGGGGTGTATTTTTACATATACCCATGTTGGGTGAGAGAAATATCTCTGTAAATTGACAACTTTGTATAAAAAAAATTAAAAGTTGTAGTTTACAGAGATATTTCTCACACAAAGTATGGGTATATATAAAAATACACCCCAAAACACATTGCCCTACTTCTCCTGAGTACGGCGATACCACATGTGTGCCACTTTTTTGCAGTCAAGATGCGCAAAGGGGCCATAATTCCAATGAGTACCTTTAAGATTTTACAGGGCATTTTTACACATTTGGATTCTCACGTTTTAGGGCCCCTAAAATGCCAGAGCAGTATAAATACCCCACATGTGTCCCCATTTTGGAAAGAAGACACCCCAAGGTATTCCGTGAGGGGCATGGCGAGTTCATAGAAATTTTATTTTTTTGGAACAAGTTAGCGGAAATTCATATATGTATATATATATATATATATATATATAGATAGATAGATAGATAGATTTTTTTTTTTTTTTACAAAGTCTCATATTCCAATAACTTGTGACAAAAAATAAAATTTTCCATGAACTCACCATACCCCTCACGGAATACCTTGGGGTGTCTTCTTTCCAAAATGGAGTCACATGTGAGGTGTTTGTACTACCCTGGCATGTGAGGGTCTGCCCAGAGACACTATAGCAAGAATTCATTACTACCATATCAAAGACGCCAGTCTTAAAGCCGCTGCTAAAAAGCCTAACCTTCCTAAACGTTTTCAAGAAATATCTCAATACACTGATCTATCGCCTGCCACCCTAGCAAGACGCAGGGAATTTACCAAAACTACACAGATTTTGAGAGAACAAAAAATTCTTTACAAATGGAGATTTCCGGTCGAACTTCTAGTTTATCACAAAGGTGACACTTCGTTGCTAACTTTCCCTAAAGAAGCTATGAACTTTTTAACCAAAAACGCTTTGACACTCCAGACGGTAGACCGAAAAGTCCACCAAAAATGAAGCACCATTCCCTTTTTTACAAATGAACAGTAGTCGGATCTCCAAAATCTTAAACATCTCCAAAGTGAAAAAACATCTCAGAAGGTTCCACTAATACAAGGGATACCATCCTGGATCTTCTTTAGAACTTTTTTTTTGTTCTTTTTCCCTATCATTCCTTTGTTTCTTTCTTTTCTGTCCATTTCCCTTTCTCAAACTTTGTTTTAGGTCAGCTCATCGGCACCACTACCAGCCAAACCTTCAGCTGACATAGACTGATTTAATGATATCATCCGAAGACCAACATTTTGGTAACCGCCATCTCCTCCCCTGTCCTAACAGCGACCTGGGGCCGCATTGGTTCACTTAGAACTGGACTTCATGATCATACTTATAATTTGGTTCAGTTAATTTTACCTTGTTTCTCAGTTATGTTCACTACTGTTCACATGTGGTACTTTATTTTATTGCTAAGTTCTATGTCAGTGCAGGTATCTATACTTGTCGTGACTCCTTCTGCGCACTCCTTCTCCATTGATTCACTATGGTTTTCCATCCCTAAACGCTAGGGCCTTAATAGCCTTCCTAAATGTTCATTTTTATGGAAGGAGGGGCTTAGAATGGGTTGCGACATTTTATGCGTACAAGAAACGCACTTAAACTAGGCAGACAGCTCTAGAATTAAGCATAAAGATTTCCCTACTATTCTATTTTCACATGCTTTTCATAAGAAAAGAGGTATATTAATAGCAGTTAAAAGGTCTGTAGCTTTCCAAGTTCTTTCTCTTGACGCAGACCCTATGGGAAGGTTTATTATTGTTATTTGCTTGATCAATAACACCCCATACACTTTGGTGTCATTATATGCTCCAATTCTAAAACCCTAGGTTTTGTTAGGTCTATTCTGGAATCCGTCTCATCCAAAAAGAAGGGTTCTGTCATCATCTGCAGAGACTTGAACCTGGTAAATGACAAATCAACCCCTGTAAGTAAAAACGACAATTATAAACTCAAAGATCCATGCCATAAGGAGGAACTATTCGATGCCTGGAGGGTACTTCATGCATCAGAATCTGACTACTCCTTTTTTTCCAATTTTTTTCATAACTCCTACTCCCGAATAGATTTCTTCCTGGTTGATAAATGGTTACTTCAAAAAGTGGCGGATTCCAGGATAGGCCTGATTACTTGGTCTGACCATGCCCCTATTTTACTCTCCATCCAAGAAACTTTCAATCTCCAACATACCTCCCCCTGGAGACTGAATAATCTCCTACTATCAAACATTATAAAGAATTGGTTTCCACAGCCCTATCAAACTACTTCCACCTTAACTCAACCCCTGAGGTTAGCCCAACAACAGTATGGTGTGCCCACAAGGCAGTGATTAGAGGCCTCTTTATTAAACACTTCTCAGAAGAGAAAAAGAAAAGAATGTCTAAACTAGAGGAATTACATAAGAATCTCAAAGATTTGGAGAAAGCAAACCAACGACTTCCCTCCTCTTATAATCTCCAACAGATCCCCAACATTAGACATGAAATCTACTTACTCATGCAAAACAATTATGAAAGACATCTCAGACAGTCTAGGGAACAATTCTACAGGCAGGGTAATAGGGCATCAAAAACGCTAGCTAACAAACTCAAGAATAAAGCGGCAAACTCTAGAATCCCATTCCTTTGGTCCACCAATAAAAATAAAAGTAAAATAATGAACCCTCTCAAAATTGCTGAAGAATTCGCAAAGTTTTATCATTCTCTCTATAACTTAAAAAACGACCCACAATCCTACCAACCAACTCTAGAAAATATCAACTCTTTTCTAAACGACATATCACTTCCCCTTCTATCCCCAGAACAAATCTCAACCCTAAACACGCCAATTTTATTACAAGAAATACTCTACACCATTTCTACTCTTAAAATAAATAAATCCCCAGGCCCAGACGGCTTCATAAATGAATATTATAAAACCTTTTCCCATATCGTAGCTCCCCACCTGCTTTCATGTTTCCATGGTATGATGCATGAGAAAGGAATCCCAACAGAAATGCTCCAAGCAATAATCATCACCCTGCCAAAACCGGGGAAAAACCCTAACATTCCTGCCAATTTCAGACCCATATCCTTCTTAAACACGGACTTGAAATTATTTTCAAAAATATTGGCCAAATCTCATAGACACAGACCAAGTAGGCTTTGTCAAACATCGTCAGACATCAGATGGGACGAGACGCCTTTTAGACTTGATTGAGATTGCCTACACCCGTCGAACACCTTCCCTGCTCCTTTCTCTGGATGCGGAAAAGGCGTTCGATAGGGTTCATTGGGGTTTCTTAAAACCAGTTTTGTTAAAATTTGGGTTTACGGGTCCCCTTTTATCAGGTATATTAAATTTTTATTCCACTCCTAAGGCATATGTTTATTCCTCAGGTTTCAAGTCCCAACCATTCCCCATCTCAAACGGCTCCAGACAGGGGTGTCCCCTATCCCCTTTAATATTCCCCCTAATAATGGAACCATTGGCCCATCATATTAGATCATCTCCCCTCATCAGTGGCATTTCAGTTTTGGATAAAGACCACCGCATTGACCTCTTCGCAGATGACGTCCTATTATTATTGTCCAACCCTACTACATCTTTACCCCACACATGCGATATATTAACACGCTTCTCGAAAGCATCATATTACAAAATTAATACTAGAAAATCCCAAATTTTGAACCTGGGAATCCCTGCGAAAATTGTTAATACCCTTAAACATTCCTTTCAATTTGAATGAGTTAAAAAATCACTCCCTTACTTAGGAATTAACTTAACGGCCATCCTTCTGAAACCTTTGCCTCCAAATATATTCCCTTATTTCAAGAGATAAAGACCAAATTAGGAAGCTTTAAAACACAAGGTATTTCCTGGCTGGGCAAAATCGCGGTCATTAAGATGAATATTCTGCCCAAGATCTTGTATTATTTTAGAAATCTCCCAATACAAATCCCCAGTAAGTATTTTAAAGACTTACAAAAGTCTCTTTTACACTTTATGTGGGGAGGTAAATACCACAGAACAAAAGCAGATATTCTTTACCTTCCAAAAAAGGAAGGCGGTCTAAGCTGCCCATCTCTTATCCAATATTACAGAGCTACGATATTACATCAATTAAAACACCTATGGCACGAAGACCAGCAAAAAGAATGGTCCCAAATAGAAAAACATTCCCTTGAGAGACATTCCTTAAAAGACCTTCTTATGTCTATGCTCCTTTTTAAATCCCAACCTACCTGTGTTTTGGTGACTATAAAAGCTGTCTTAAACGTTTGGAAAATAATCGCTACCAAGCGTCAATTATTTAATATACCCTTACATGATCTCCCTACCTCAATATTGGAATCACATATCCCAAATCTTGATATGTCTCTATTGAAAGAAAAGGGTTTACATCATTTTAATGATCTACTCATAAATAATGTCCTTAAACCCTTTTCAGAACTTTCAGACTCATATAGTATCCCTCCAAGAGATTTATACAAGTATCTTCAAATCACACATGCCATTGCTAATTCAGGATTAACTTTCCCTAACACACCAAATAACAATGACCTTTCTTCAACTCTCTTTACCAAATGGTTATTACGGAATAATCATAATCAGAAGGGGATCTCCAAAGCTTATTAAGTCCTTATTCTCCCGTCTGGAGACCCTCTCCAAGAAATTAAATCCAAATGGTCCCAAGACCTTTCGGTGAACTTTTCTGCTGAGCAATGGTCCCTCTCTTTTGATGTAATATCAGGCATCTCGAGATGTATCACTCATTTGGAGACATCCAGGAAAATCTTATATAGGTGGTACTACCACCCAATGAAACTAAGTAAGATAAGAACTTAGTAGAAGAAAGTAAGAACTTGTTGGAGATGCTGTCACTCTGAAGGAACCTTTCTCCACTGCTGGTGGGACTGCGATACAGTCAATTCTTTGTGGCTTCAATCTTTTTTGCAAGAATCTGTCCAATTAAAATTTCCCCTTCTCCCCAACTGGCATTTCTCTTTATAGGTATTGAGAACATTCCTTATAATTTCAGAGTGACTTTTGGCCACCTATGTATTACAACACGTCAACTCATTGCTTCCCATTGGAAAACAACCTATATTCCTAAAGATACTGAAATAATAAAAAGAGTAGAAAATAATTGTTGGTATGAAGGAGTAGCTGCCACATTTTACAAGCTTTGGGAGGTATGGTTAAATAGTACTTTCCACGATCGGTCTAACCCATCAAACTTGCTAGTTATTTAATCGAGAAAGCCAGGTCTTATGGAATAGGCTATACTCCCTTGCATAAGTATACATTTGTGTACTCTTCTCTGCCCAATTTTTTATGCTAGACAACATGACTTATTGCCTCCTTAACACTATCTATAGATGTTATATTCCTCACACTTATATCTGCAACCTAAAAAATTTGGAGATTCCCCCCCACCCCCTCTCCCTCATACACTCCCTTCCCTAACCTTCTTCTTTATGATTCTGTAACTGATAATTACTGGTTTTGTACCAATTATGTCAATTGTCAACTTTTTCTACATGCTAAAAAGAATAAAAATGTTCATGTTTCAAAAATAAAAAGTGTCTTTCTTGTGTCCTTCTTCATGGGTTATCCAGGCTGCCTTCTTTAGCATTTGTGTTCTGTCTGAGCTGTCCTGTCTTTTGACAAAAGGCAGTGATAATCAGGAGCAAGAGCAGCAGCTAAAAAAGCTAATTTCCCTCTGTGACTGGATAATGGCTGGCTTGGCATTCCTGGTAAGAGTTGTAGGTATCCTTAACTGGTTAACTGAATTGTATATAAGGGATTACTTCTTTTGAATAGATCTTAATATACAGTGCCTTGCAAAAGTATTCACCCCTGGACTTTTTTCGTATTTTGGTGCCTCACAACCTGGAATTAACATGGATTGTTTGAGGATTTGTATCAGTTAATTTACAGAACATGCCCACAACTTTTTTTTTTTTTTTTTTATTGTGAAGCAAACAACAAATTGGACAAAATAACAGAAAAAGTCAATGTGCATAACTATTAACCCCCTCTAAAGTCAATACTTTGTAGAGGCACCTTTTGGGCAATCACAGCTCCAAGTCGCTTTGGATAAGTCTCTATGAGCTTGCCACATCTTACCACTGGGATTTTTGCCCATTCCTCCTTGCAAAAATGCTCTAGCTCCTTTCAGTTGGATTGTTTGCGCTTGTGAACAGTAATCTTTAAGTCGGACCACAGATTTTCTATTGGATTGAGATCTGGGCTTTGGCTAGGCCATTCCAATACATTTACATGTTTCCCCTTAAACCACTCAAGTGTTGCTTTAGCAGTGTGTTTGGGGTCATTTTCCTGCTGGAAGGTGGACCTCCGACCTAGCCTCAAATCATGCACAGAGTACTACAGGTTTTGCTCAAGAATATCCCTGTATTGAGCACCATCCATCTTTCCCTCAACTCTGACCAGTTTTCCAGTCCCGGCTGCTGAAAAACATCCCCAAGACATAATGCTGCCACCACCATGTTTCACTGTGGGTTGGTGTTCTTTGGGTGATGTGATGTGATGTGTTGAGTTTACGCCAGACATAGCGTTTTCTTTGATGGCCGAAAAGTTCAATTTTAGTCTTATCAGACCAAAGCACCTTCCTCCATACATTTTGGGAGTCTCCTACATGACTTTTCACAAACTCACAATGTGCCTTTTCGTTTTTTGCTGTAAGTAATGGCTTTCTTCTGGCCAGTCTGCCCTAAAGCCCAAATCTATGGAGCGTACGGCTTATTGTCATCCTATGTACAGATACTCCAGTCTCTGCTGTGGAACTCTGCAGCTCTTCCAGGGTTACCTTAGGTCTCTGTGCTGCCTCTCTGATTAATGCCCTCCTTGCCCGATCCGTGAGTTTTGGTGGGCGGCCGGCTCTTGGCAGGTTTGCTGTTGTACCATATTCTTTCTATTTGGTGATGATAGATTTCATGGTGCTCCTGGGGATCATCAAAGATTTGAATATTTTTTTATAACCTAACCCTGACTTGTATTTTTCAACGACATTGTCCCTTACTTGTTTGGAGAGTTCCTTGGTCTTCATGGCAGTGTTTGGTTAGTGATGCTTCTAGCTTAGGTGTTGAAAAGGTTAGGTTCAAAAAAAGGCGTGTATATGTAATGACAGATCATGTAACACTTAGATTGCGCATAGGTGGACATAATTTCACTAATTATGTGACTTCTGAAGGTAATTGGTTGCACCAGAGATTTTTATGGGCTTCCTAACACAGGGGGTGAATACATACTGTGGTAAGGTTCAAGGTACCGTGGTCGATGGCAGGTACGTGTCACCGAGGTTCCTGGCCTCGGTGAGGTAAGAGCCGGATTTTCTTGCGTGTCAGCAGCAGCTAGTGCTGTTTTGACACATTGCTATTTAGTTTGGCTGCAAAGCCAATCCGGGCTGGCTCTTACTGGGAGTAGGCAAAGAGTTGGGTGGGTGCCTACTCCCCACGGTCCAGGCCGGGTTTTCCCGGGCCTTTATAACACAGCCAGCAGCTGGGTGTGGGGGTGGTGATTGTCCTGGAGCTGCTGTAAGGCTGTGGAACCATTTGAGTTTGAGAGTTCTTTGGGCTGGAAGCAAGAGCCCTGCAAGGAGGAATGCAGACGGCCAAGAAGCCTGACGTTGCTTGTCTTGCGGCTGGACTGACAGCCAGGTGCGAACCTGCACCTAAAACCACCCAGGTGACTGGAGCCTGTTTTGGACTGTCTTGTTTTTCCTCCTGATTTCTTATGTGTGTGAACTAACACCAAGAGACTGTTTATTGTTTATTTTGTGCAAAGTGTGAATAAAACACTGGTTATTGCACTTTCTGGACTCCTTGTTTGCCTCTGTACTGCACCCGCACCGCTATCTACCAGAGCGACTCCCCACAATACGCACAAGCCAATTTTCTGTTTTCTATTTCTAAACAATAGTTTCATTTATATATTTTTTTCGTTTCACTTCACCAACTTAGACTATTGTGTTCTGATCCATCACATAAAATTCAGATTAACAAAACATTGAACTTAAGGATGTAATGTAACAAAATACGAAAAAAAAGTCAAGGGAGATGAATACTTTTGCAAGACACTGTGCTAAGCAGTATTCCTTTAAACCCTTAAAGCACCAGGCCAATTTTTGTTTTTCCTCTCTGACCTCCAAAAGACATACCTCTTCATTTTTCTGATGACATAGGCTATGAGGGCTTGTTTTTTGCAGTACATGTTATATTTTTATGGCATCATTTTATTATATCATGTTTTCAAAAACAGAAAATTAATTGGTGAAATTTTTGATTAGGGGAGGAAAATTGATGACATGCACTGAAGTCCTTCCCCTTGACACAGGTCTGCAGATTTTTAAAACTTTCCTCACTGGCTCCCTTCTTCTTCTACGATTAGGGCTACTTTAAGTTTTAATAACCTGGGTCTTGGTATTGTTTGAAAGCTAAAAAAAATCTAAGTTTTCAAATGGGCAGGAATGTGGTGCTAGCTGTCATAAAACCAAACATCCTTTAGAAATCATGTGAATGTTAAGGTTTTTTATGTTTTTTTTTTTTTAAGTTTTGTCTATCAGCTTTCAAATAAGACCAAGATTGCGTCTCAACAGCTGCATAGCTCTGAACACAAGACAGTATTGTCCATTTCTGCCCAAAGGAGCTTTGTTCAGGATAATCAGTAGGGAGGTTAACCAGTTCAAGACTGGGCTACTTTTACCCATTAATGACATTTAGAACTGGCACTGGGTGCGCCAAAATTATTTTTACCTGGTGAAAATGTAAGAACACCAAAAATATATAGAAAAGCACACTGCTATTCTTTTTTGAATAACTCATATTAAAAGACATGCATCATAATAATAAACTGACACATAAACTACATAATATTAGTGTTTTGGGCGAGCATGCTCGGCTGAACATCAGTTTGGCTGGAGCATTGCGATGCTCGGCCCATCGCAGTGTGCTCGAGCGAGATGCTCGAGTCTCCTACCCGCTACGCAGCCAATAAACATGCGGGGAAGTACTAGCCATGTTGGTTACTGGCATTACAGTGATTGGCTGGTCGGAACGCATCATTGGGTGCTATATAACACCCGATGACACATGTTTGTCTCAGTCTTAGTCAGAGAGAGCTATGCTGCAGAAGGGATAGATAGTGTAGGGAGTGAAAATGTAATATTTTAGGGAAAAAACTTGTTAGAGACCCAAAAGTCCTTTTAACCACATCAGCCCCTCTAGCTTAAACACCCTTAATGACCAGGCCACTTTTTACAATTCTGCACTACACTACTTTCACCGTTTATTGCTCGGTCATACCACTTACCACCCAAATGAATTTTACCTCCCTTTCTTCTCACCAATAGAGCTTTCATTTGGTGGTATTTCATTGCTGCTGACATTTTTACTTTTTTTTTTAAATAATCAAAAAAGATTAAAATTTTTGCACAAAAATGACATTTTTCACTTTCTGTTGTAATTTTTTTTTTAAAAACTACATTTGTATGTAAATTTTTCTATAAATGTATTATTCTACATGTCTTTGATAAAAAAAAAAAACAATAAGTGTATATTTATTGGTTTGGGTAAAAGGTATAGTGTTTACAAACTATGGTGCAAAAAAGTGAATTTCCGCATTTTGACTTTCTGAGCACCTGTCATGTTTCCTGAGGCACTACAATGCCCAGACAGTAGAAACACCCCACAAATGACCCCATTTCGGAAATTAGACACTCTAAGGTATTCGCTGATGGGCATAGTGAGTTCATGGAAGTTTTTATTTTTTGTCACAAGTTAGCAGAAATGTAATTTTTTTTTTCTCCCAGCCTTACTGTAGAGAACAAAACTATTGTACATAGTCAATTGAATAAGATATACAGACACCTTCTTATACCAGTGTCTGGTCTTTCGGGAAAGCAAATATGGGGGCAACATCTGGTCATTGAAGTCCACTCCTCCCATGAGCAAATAATAGTAGTGGACCGAGAGGGGCTTTTCAATGACACTGGTTGCCCGTTCTTTTTGTATTGTCGTGTCTGCGTGAATGGAGGAGAGCATGTAAACGTCACGCTTGTCTCTCCATTTCACAGCGAGCAGTTTTTCGTTACACAAGGCAGCCCTCTCCCCCCTTGCAAGACGGGTGGTAACGAGCCGCTGGGAGAACCCCCGGTGACTAGGTCGCGCGATGCCAAAGCAGCCAATCTGTTCTAGGAACAAATGCCTGAAGAGGGGCACACTTGTGTAGAAATTGTCCACATAAAGATGGCACCCCTTGCCGAATAAGGGTGACACCAAGTCCCAGACTGTCTTCCCACTGCTCCCTAGGTAGTCAGGGCAACCGACCGGCTCCAGGGTCTGATCTTTACCCTCATAGACACGAAATTTGTTCATATAGCCTGTGGCCCTTTCACAGAGCTTATACAATTTGACCCCATACCGGGCTCGCTTGTTTGGGATGTATTGTTTGAAGCCAAGGCTCCCGGTAAAATGTAAAAGGGACTCGTCTATGCAGATGTTTTGTGCAGGGGTATACAAATTTGCAAATTTCAGGTTAAACTGGTCTATGAGGGGCCGAATTTTGTGGAGCCGGTCAAAAGCTGGGTGGCCTCTGGGACGAGAGGTGGTGTTGTCACTAAAGTGCAGGAAACGCAGGATGGTCTCAAATCGTGTCCTGGACATGGCAGCAGAGTACATGGGCATGTGATGAATTGGGTTCGTGGACCAATATGATCGCAATTCATGTTTTTTGAGGAGAAGGCCCAGAAAAGTTTTAAATTCGGAAACTTGGACTGGTTTCCACCGGAAAGGCTGGGCATAGAAGCTTCACGGGTTGGCGGTTATAAATTGAGTGGCATACCGGTTTGTTTCTGCCACTACTAGGTCAAAGAGCTCCGCAGTGAAGAACAGCTCAAAAAACCCCATGCCGATCCGATCTGAGCTGTCTCCACCCGAACTCCTGACTGGGCAGTGAAAGGGGGAACTAATGGTGCGGCTGAAGATGGGGGCTGCCAATCAGGGTTTGCCAGCACCTCAGGGACTCTAAGGGCTCTACGGGCCTGTCTGTGCGGTGGCTGCGACGGGGGAACTACTGCACGTGCCACCGTACCAGCTTCAACTGCCCTTCTGGTGCTTGCCACTTCACCGTGTTCTACGGCAGTGCTGGTACTAGGTCCAGGATGGGCTGCGTTGCTGGTGTATGCCTCACCACGTAATCCGACAGCGCCAGCCCCACTCTGCTGCCCTTGAAACGGATCCTGCGCAACCTGTGGTCTAGCGTCACGGGGCTGGGTTCGCCTGGTGGTATCAGGGACCTCAACCTCCTCGTCCGAACTTTGGGTCAGACTGCCACTGCTTTCTACAGGTTCATATTCTGACCCGCTAGATTCGTTAGATGAGGGTTCCCATTCCTCATCCGACTGGGTCAGAATCCTGTAGGCCTCTTCAGACGAAAACTCCTTATTTGACATTTGGACAACTAAATTTAGGGGGTATTCCCTGAGACTACCCAAGAAAAAGAGCAAGCCTGTCTTACAAATGGGAGGCTAGCGAAGTACAGAAAGCCGCTGCGATTGATACAAAATATCAAAACTGATTTTTTTATCGCCGCAGCGCTTGTGAAGTGATTGTGCAGTGATAAAAAAAATTTAAAAAATTTTGTCACTGCGGCGGGGCGGGCGTGGGTGAACGCAAGTGTGGGCGACCAATGAAACCTGCTCGGGCAAACACTGCGTTTTGGGTGGGGGGCGAACTAAGGTGACACTAATACTATTATAGATCTGACTGTGATCAGTTCTGATCACTTACAGATACTATAAAAGTTCAAATGCTGATTAGCGCTACGCTAATCAGCGAATCAGTGACTGCCGTGCGGTGGGCTGGGCGCTAACTGAAGCTAACTACCTACCAAATGGGCCTAAACTAACCTAAACCTAGCAGTCAATACTGGTGAAAAAAAAAAGTGACAGTTTACACTGAACACATTTTTTCTCCTTTAACTAGTGATTGACAGGTGATTGATAGGGGGTGATTAAGGGGTTAATTGGGGTGATGGGGGGTGATCTGGGCCCGTGTGTCTGGTGCTTGGTGTACTCACTGTCACATGTGCTCTGTGCTGGGTCCAACCGATGAAAAGGACCCAGCACAGAGCACAGAAGCCATTTAATGCATTATATTTATAAATATAATGCATTATATGGCTTTTGATTCGTTTTTTTAAAAGTCACCAGCCTGCCAGCGCAGATCATTGGCTGGTAGGCTGTTGACAAACTTGTCCTGCGCCTTCCCCGATATTCTGTGCGCCTGCGCCCGTGCGTCAACGAGGAATAACTGGGCTGCCGAGATCACGTGATCCTGCGTGCGGCAGTCCATAGGTGGTTAAGGACTATTGTATCTGGCAGCAATATAATTATTAGCGCAACCTGCACTAAATTGCGTGCAATTGTTAGTGCCATTTCTGCTACATCTTTTATTTTACATTTGCCCAGCCTAAATATCAGTGACATTCAGCGCAATAATTTGGCTACTGGTGACAGCAACATTACCAGCGCCACATCTCCTGTATAACATTTGTGCATCCTAAATATCAGTGACATTCTCTCAGAGTAATTTTTTATTAGCCGGTGGTGACAGCGACATTACTTGAACTATCAATTATTTTCTATCGATTGGGCATTATCGATCGGTATAGGAGCACCACTCCACGGCCCTTAATTCCCTGGTGCGACATTTTTTACCTTTCTACATTACTTGAGCTATACCTCCTGTATATCGAATGAAGCAATCTAGAGCAAGCATATGAGCAGGAGAAGGGAGATTGAGTATAGATCTGAGGTATCCTGAGGCTGGCGGTTGCTCTTTTCAGGGCGGGTGCTCCAACATACAGCCATGCTAGCAACTCCCTGCCTGATGACTAGGGCTGCTAGGGAAAGCATTGTTGGGCTTCAGCAGTGATAGCGCACCTTTTAAAGACCGAGTGCCCAAAACGCAACCCAGAACCCACTTACTTATCGCAAAGTGCAAATGGCAATTTAACCTTAATATTGAGGTTTTATTTTCCGTTAACTATAGCAGCAATCAAGCATAATAAGCACCAATTAGGCAGATTTAAAATGACTGTGATACTCAGCTCCTTCTAGATATTTACTGGTGTGTTTACAGACATGGTGAAGTCAAGAGAATGGTCCAGGAAGACAAGAGAAGAGGTGATTTCTCTTCACAGGAAGGGCAATGGCTATAAGAAGATTGCAAAGATGTTAAACATACCAAGAGACACCATAGGAAGCATCATTCGCAAATTCAAGGCAAAGGGCACTGTTGAAATGCTACCTGGTCGTGACAGAAAGAAGATGCTGACTTTGACTGCTGTGCGCTACCTGAAGCGCAAAGTGGAGAAAAGTCCCCGTGTGACTGCTGAGGAACTGAAAAAAGATTTGTCAGATGCGGGTACTGAAGCTTCAGCTCAGACAATAAGGCGCACACTGCGTAATGAAGGCCTCCATGCCAGAACTCCCAAGCGCACCCCCTTGCTGTCTCCAAAGAATAAGAAGAGTCGACTGCAGTATGCCAAAAGTAATGTGGACAAACCACAAAAGTTTCGGGATAGTGTTCTGTGGACTGATGAAACAAAATTAGAACTGTTTGGGCCCATGGTTTAACGCTATGTTTGGAGGAAGAAGAACAAGGCCTATAAAGAAAAGAACACCTTGCCTACTGTGAAGCATGGCGGGGGGGGGGGGGGGTCAATCATGCTTGGGGCTCTTTTGCTTCTACAGGTACAGGGAAGCTTCAGCGTGTGCAAGGTACCATGAATTCTCTTCAGCACCAGGAGATATTGGATGAAAATGTGATGCATTCCGTCACAAACCTGAGGCTTGGGAGACGTTGGACCTTTCAACAGGACAATGATCCCAAGCATACCTCCAAGTTCACTACAGCATGGTTGCAGATTAAAGGCTGGAACATTTTGAAGTGGCCATCGCAGTCACCAGACTTAAATCCGATTGAGAACCTCTGGTGGGACTTAAAGAAAGCAGTTGCAGCGCGCAAGCCTAAGAATGTGACTGAACTGGAGGCTTTTGCCCATGAAGAATGGGCGAAGATACCCGTAGATCGCTGCAAGACACTTGTGCAAAGCTATGCTTCACGTTTAAAAGCTGTTATTACTGGAAGAAGATGTTATACTAAGTACTAATATTGAATGTCACTTGGGGGTTGAATAAAACTGATAATGATGTGAGCACAGAAAAGACATTTGTGGTTATTTCATTATAAATGTTATGTTATATTTGTCTGACTTACAAGTGCCTCTTTGATTAAATTGTAAACAAGATGACTGAAATGATCAAAATCATTGTCAAACTGGCCAAAACACTCAATTTCAGTGGGGGTTGAATAATTTTGAACACAACTGTATATGTGCCATAGCTACGTGCACCTGCATACAGGGACGTGCTGACTGACCCCCCCTTGTGTTTCCCTTCAAATAATGGTTATATTAACCCGTGGAACATTTTGTAAGGATATTTGGTTTAGCTTGAATAGAATGACACTTCATAAAAATAATTCTTAGGGTTCATGCATACGATCGTAACCTGTTTTGAGGTCCGCAAAACATGGATACCGGCCATGTACATTCCCGCATTTTGTGGAAGGAAATGTCTAGCCTATAATAGAACAGTCCTATCTTTGTCCATAATGCGGACAAGAATTGGACTTCTTCTATAGTTTTGCAGATGCTCGGGAAAGGACATACGGATGTGGACAGCACACGGTTGTGCTGTCCACATCTTTGTCTGTCCCATTGAAGTGAATGGGTCCGCATCCGACCCGCAAAAACATCAGATCGGATTCGTACAAAAAATACATTTGTGGGAATGAGTCCTGATTCACTGTTTGTATAATCTTGTTTCTTCAGGGTAATGTATCCAAACTTTAAATAATTAAGTTGTACAGCACTATGCCATGAGGAGTTCCTGTTCGAGTATCAATGCTTTAATTTGGGATCGATATGGTAATTATACATTTATCATTTATGGTGTGTATAAAGGAATGATTTATAGGAAACTCTTTAAATATTCTATAAAGCTCTGTAATAATCATCAAAGTATTTGTGAAGTCTTTGGGGATAAAGTCTGGTACGAATGAAATTTATAACTTGAGTTTTCAGCTTGGGTTCTCAGTTTCATGGCTAGCAGAGTAATAGCATTTTGGTTTTACAGAAGATGTTTTTATATTGAAGGATTGATATCATTAGAGATGAGCGAATTGAATCCCACAAATTCGATCCGAATTTCAGGATAAATTTGTTTTGCCTCGAAGCAGAATTTCCTCATGCTTCGTGTAAGCGAATCAATTTAACCTGAAATAGTATAAAAAATTTAAAAAATCATTCTTACCTCCTCCATTTGCTCACAATAGGCTACCAGCTGCCATCTTGATTGAAGATCTCGGCCAAAATTCCTTGGCCGGCAAGATGACTTAATCTTGCGCTGCTCAAGATCTCACGCTAGATCTTCAAGCAAGATGGCGGCAGCCGGCGCGCGGCAAGAAAATGGACGTGGTAAGTTTGATTTTTTTTTTTTTATGTAAATTTCACACTGTTTTTACACTCAGATGCCGAGATCATGTATGAATGCGGCATCTGAGGGGTACAATAATGGGGGACGGCGCTATCGTCACTAAGTGAATTTTTTTGTAAGATTCAGCGAATCAGCCGAATCGAACTTTTGAAAAATTCTCTGATCACTAGATAAGTATTAAGCAAATACCTTTGCTGTATTTGTGGGAGGGGAGGCTGATTACAAGGCTAGTTATATGCACCTGTGGGCCCAGGCTGGCTGGTTACTAGGCTATTTATAGGCACCTGTGGGCCCAGGCTGACGCCGATTCAGCTGATTTCACTACCTCTGGGTCAGCTCTAGGATACAGCAGCATGGTATAGAGACTCCTTACGGCTGGGCGACGGCAAAATGTCTCAGGAGGGCGCTGGTATTCATGGTAGGATCGGAGTGGTTTGCATGGGACCCATGCTGCGGTCCGCGACATGTAGTGCTCTGGGATGAAGCAGAGTTTGGGCGCTAAATGGTCAAGCGTTGGTTGTTTGTTGGCTCAAGCTATGCACGCTGTGTTTTGTGTATCAATAATCGATAAAAAAAAAAACGCAGCAGCATCATGTGGAGGCTCATTCACACCTGGGCATCGGCAGAAAGGGCCAGGCGAATGCTGGCATTCACTGTAGAATTGCACTTGTTGGCATGGGACCCACAGTGCGGTATGCGATTCGCAATACTCTGGGTCAAAGCAGAGTTGGGTGCTAACGGTCAAATGACTGTTGTTAGTATTTTTGTCTAGCTGTTTGGAGGCTTGTTGGGGGCTATTGCATATAGTTACTGGTGTAGCATGCGCCTAGAGTAGGTATGGTCGCATGTTTTCTGATATCTTTTTTATACGAAAAAAAAAAAAGTGCATGTTTTTCTGTTACCTGTTTTACATGTGGGGCGCACGTCTGCAGTTAACGCCAGACATGCAAGGTGTTGGTAAATGTATATCAGTGGTCTGTATACGGCGACACAAGCAGATCGGTCAAGGCGCCTGTATTTGAGTTCTGATGCTCTTGAATGTAAGTGTGTTTAATCTATAAACTGTATGTTATGGGCACGCATGTGTCAGCGGTTCTGTGCTAGGTTTATAGGTGCACTATATGTCGATTAATTGGCGTTGCATCAGGGTTTCTGTTCAAACACATTTATGTTTTCTTAGGAGAGGTGGTGAGGTGGTGTTGTGGTGACCATCTTTTTAAAAAAAACAAAAAAAACCTGCAGCCTTATGTGGAGGTTTGTTCGTGTCTGGGTAATGACAGAAGGTGCCAGGCGAGTGCTGGCATTCACAGTAGGATCGGACTTGGTTACACGGTTAGTGACTTGTAGCGCTCTGGGGTGAAGGAGGTTGGGCGCTAATGGTCGAATGATCATGGTTAGGTTCGTTACCTTCAAAAGCTACGTCCATGTGCATTTACATTTTGTCCTATACTCCATTCACTACTAGAGCTGCGTTCATGCGTTTGCTGTTGCATCACATTAATACTCTGCTCACTTCAGATTGCACTCATACAGCTGTGTTATACCTTGCTCTTCATGCTCAGAGCTGGGCCCATACCATGTTTTTAGGCACCACTCACATTCAGAGCGGCATTCGCCCACCTGTTCTTACATCAGATGTTATACTCTGCTTCCACTTAAGGGCTGCATTTTCTTTTCATTGCTACATCATGGTTAGTCAGTATTTTCACTAGGGCAGACAGCACACCGCTCTGATACCGTTCTCCCGATAAACATAGCTGCTTCCTTTCAGTTTTACGTTTCTTTCCTCGCTGGTGGTTACATTCCATAGGCCTACTTTTTCTGTTTCACTTCGGGAAAAAAAAATATATATTTTTTGCTGTTCTTTAGTCCTGGTTCGCATTCACTCAGATTGGTCTCCTGCCCCAGTTCACCATACAGTCCCTCAGCGGTCAGTGGGCTAATAGGAGTAAGTTTCCTATTATGTTTCACAAGTTGTTCATTCGTTTGTCACTAGAGATGAGGGAACACCTGGATGTTCGGGTTCGAGAAGTTCAGCTGAACTTCCCGAAAATGTTCGTGTTCGGGATCCGAACTCGACCCGAACTTTATCCCGAACCCCATTGAAGTCAATGGGGACCCGAACTTTTAGACACTAAAAAGGCTGTAAAAAAGTCCAGGAACGGGCTAGAGGGCTGCCACAGGCACCAAAATGTAGATAAATCCCCTGCAAACAAATGTGGATAGGGAAATGAATTAAAATAAAATAAATAAAATTTAACCAATATCAATTGGAGAGAGGTCCCACAGCAAGGAATCATGCGTCATATCACCCACCACCGGAGAAGGCCACTCTCAGTTATTTCGGCCCCACCACCCAGACAGAGGAGAGAGGTCCCACAGCAAGGAATCATGCATCATATCAACCACCACCGGAGAAGGCCACTCTCAGTTATTTCGGCCCAGCACCCAGACAGAGGAGAGAGGTCCCACAGCAAGGAATCATGCGTCATATCAACCACCACCGGAGAAGGCCACTCTCAGTTATTTCGGCCCAGCACCCAGACAGCACCCAGACAGAGGAAAGAGGTCCCACAGCAAGGAATCATGCGTCATATCAACCACCACCGGAGAAGGCCACTTTCAGTTATTTCGGCCCCAACACCCAGACAGAGGAGAGGTTCATTCAACTTTGGGATGCACCGCAAGATCATGGTAAAGTTAAAAAAATGAGGATTCAATAAAGAAGTGCCCCGGAGTACAAGAATACATGGTTGAGGGGGGGGCAGTTATAAATGTCTATTCTGCACAAGGGAGGGACAGGTCCTGTGGGATCAATGCCTGGTTCATTTTAATGAACGTCAGCTTGTCCACGTTGCCTGTGGACAGGCGGCTGCGCTTGTCAGTAATGACGCCCCCTGCCATGCTGAATACACGTTCAGACAAAACGCTGGCCGCCGGGCAGGCCAGCACCTCAAAGGCATAAAACTCTGGCCACGTGGACAATTTGGAGACCCAGAAGTTGAATGGGGCCGAACCATCAGTCAGTACGTGGAGGGGTGTGCAGACGTACTGTTCAACCATGTTAGTGAAATGCTGCCTCCTGCTAACACGTTCCGTATCAGGTGGTGGTGCAGTTAGCTGTGGCGTGGAGACAAAACTTTTCCACATTTCTGCCATGCTAACCCTGCCCTCAGAGGAGCTGGCCGTGACACAGCTGCGTTGGCGACCTCTTGCTTCTCCTCTGCCTTCGCCTTGGGCTTCCACCTGTTCCCCTGTGACATTTGGGAATGCTCTCAGGAGCGCCTCTACCAGCGTGCGCTTGTACTCGCGCATCTTCCTATCACGCTCCAGTGCAGCAAGTAAGGTGGGCACATTGTCTTTGTACCGGGGATCCAGCAGGGTGGCAACCCAGTAGTCCGCACACGTTAAAATGTGGGCAACTCTGCTGTCGATGCGCAGGCACTGCAGCATGTAGTCGCTCATGTGTGCAAGGCTCCCCAGAGGTAAGGACAAGCTGTCCTCTGTGGGAGGAGTATCGTCATCGCCCTCGTATCCCCCCAGCCACGCACCAGTGATGGGCCTGAGCTGTGTCGGGTGCCACCCCGCTGTGAACCTGCTTCATCCTCATCCTCCTCCACCTCCTCCTCATCCTCCTCGTCCTCCAGTAGTGGGCCCTGGCTGGCCACATTTGTACCTGGCCTCTGCTGTTGCAAAAACCTCCCTCTGAGCCACTTCTAACAGACTGGCCTGAAAGTGCTAAAAATGACCCCTCATCCTCCTCCTCCTCCTCCTGGGCCACCTCCTCTTCCATCATCGCCCTAAGCGTTTTCTCAAGGAGACATAGAAGTGGTATTGTAACGCTGATAACGGTGTCATCGCCACTGGCCATGTTGGTGGAGTACTCGAAACAGCGCAACAGGGCACACAGGTCTTGCATGGAGGCCCAATCATTGGTGGTGAAGTGGTGCTGTTCCGCAGTGCGAATGATGCGTGCGTGCTGCAGCTGAAACTCCACTATGGCCTGCTGCTGTTCGCACAGTCTCTCCAGCATGTGCAAGGTGGAATTCCACCTGGTGGGCACGTCGCATATGAGGCGGTGAGCGGGAAGGCCGAAGTTCCGCTGTAGCGCAGACAGGCGAGCAGCGCAGGATGTGAACGCCGGAAGCGTGCACAGACGGCCCTCACTTTATGCAGCAGCTCTGACATGTCGGGGTAGTTGTGAATGAACTTCTGCACCACCAAATTCAGCACATGCGCCAGGCAAGGGATGTGCGTCAAACCGGCTAGTCCCAGAGCTGCGACGAGATTTCGCCCATTATCGCACACCACCAGGCCGGGCTTGAGGCCCACCGGCAGAAACAACTCGTCGGTCTGTTGTTCAATACCCCGCCACAACTCCTGTGCGGTGTGAGGCAGTCCCCCAAACATATGAGTTTCAGAATGGCCTGCTGACGTTTACCCCGGGCTCTGCTGAAGTTGGTGGTGAAGGTGTGTGGCTGACTGGATGAGCTGGTGGAAGCAGAGGAGGAGGAAGCCGAGTAGGAGGAGGAGGCTACAGGAGGCAAAGAATGATGCCCAGCGATCCTTGGCGGCGGAAGGACATGCGCCAAGGAACTCTCCGCCTGGGGCCCAGCCGCCACTACATTTACCCAGTGTGCAGTTAGGGAGATATAGCGTCCCTGGCCGTGCTTACTGGTCCACGTATCTGTGGTTAGGTAGACCTTGCCACAGATGGCGTTGCACAGTGCACACTTGATTTTATCGGATACTTGGTTGTGCAGGGAAGGCACGGCTGTCTTGGAGAAGTAGTGGCGGCTGGGAACAACATACTGTGGGACAGCCATGGACATCAGCTGTTTGAAGCTGTCTGTGTCCACCAGCCTGAATGACAGCATTTCAAAGGCCAGTAGTTTAGAAATGCTGGCATTCAGGCCCAGAGCTCGAGGGTGGCTAGGTGGGAATTTACGCTTTCTCTCCAAGGTTTGTGAGATGGAGAGCTGAACGCTGCCATGTGACATGGTGGAGATGCTTGGTGACGCAGGTGGTGGTGTCGGTGGCACATTCTCTGTTTGGTGGGCGGCAGGTGCCAACGTTCCTCCCGAGGCGGAGGAAGAGGCCGAGGCAGCAGCAGAAGAGGGAGCAGGGGGAGCCAGAGTGAGTTCCTTGCTTTTAAGGTGTTTACTCCACTACAGTTCATGCTTTGCATGTAGATGCCTGGTCATGCAGGTTGTGCTAAGGTTCAGAACGTTAATGCCTCGCTTCAGGATCTGATGGCACAGCGTGCAAACCACTCGGGTCTTGTCGTCAGCACATTGTTTAAAGAAGTGCCATGCCAGGGAACTCCTTGAAGCTGCCTTTGGGGTGCTCGGTCCCTGCGGCGGCTGGTCTGCTTTTGCCCCCTGCTCCCTCTTTTGCTACGCTGTTGGCTCGGTCTCACCACTGCCTCTTCCTCTGAACTGTGAAAGTCAGTAGCACGACCTTCATTCTATGTGGGGTCTAGGACCTCATCGTCCCGTGCATCGTCTTCCACACAGTCTTCCTCACTGACCTCCTGTTCGGTCTGCATACTGCAGAAAGACGCAGCAGTTGGCACCTGTGTTTCATCATCATCAGAGACGTGCGGACTCCGATGAGGTGGTATTCCCATGTCCTCATCATCAGGAAACATCAGTGGTTGTGCATCAGTGCATTCTATGTCTTCCACCACTGGGGAAGGGCTAGGTGGATTTCCTTGGGAAACCCTGCCAGCAGAGTCTTCAAACAGCATAAGAGACTGCTGCATAACTTGAGGCTCAGACAGTTTCCCTGATATGCATGGGGGTGATGTGACAGACTGATGGGCTTGGTTTTCAGGTGCCACCTGTGCGCTTTCAGGAGAAGACTGGGTGTGAGATAATGTTGTGAACATGCTGGATCCACTGTCGTCCACCCAATTGACTAGCGCCTGTACCTGCTCAGGCATTACCATCCTTAGAACGGCATTGGGCCCCACCAAATATCGCTGTAAATTCTGGCGGGTACTGGAACCTGAGGTAGTTGGTTCACTAGGATGTGTGGCTGTGGCAGAATGGCCACGTCCTCTCCCAGCACCAGAGGGTACTCTAACACCACCACGACCGCGTCCGCGTCCCTTACTAGATGTTTTCCTCATTGTTACCGTTCACAAAGCACCACAATAAGGAAAAAAATATTTGGCCCAATGTATTGATTTCAAATTCAGGCCTTTTTTTACAGGCACCTAACACTATCTGCCTATTTGTTTATGTAGCGTATTACACTAATCCAGGCACAACAGTAACCACTGATTTGGGGAAATATCTCTTTTAGGGCTAGTATTTAGGCCCTGGAAGAAAGGTATCCTTTTATGGACAGATTTACAATTGGCCTGCAACAGCTGGGACACCAGATTCAGGGTATTGCTATTTTGGCAAAGTAATTTCACCCCAGAACAAAATATATGTTTTGGCGGACACTATGAAACCTGGCCTGCAACAGCTGGGACACCAGATTCAGGCTATTGCTATTTTGGCAAATTAATTTCACCCCAGAACAAAATATATGTTTTGGCGGACACTATGAAAACTGGCCTGCAACAGCTGGGACACCAGATTCAGGGTATTGCTATTTTGGCAGATTCATTTCACCCCAGAACAAAATATATGTTTTGGCGGACACTATGAAACCTGGCCTGCAACAGCTGGGACACCAGATTCAGGGTATTGCTATTTTGGCAAGTGAATTACACGCCAGAACAAAATATATGTTTTGGCGGACACTATTATATTTTGTCAGCCACAGCTGAAACCACTGATTTATGGTATTGCTATTTTGGCAATTGAATTTCACCCCAGAACAAAATATATGTTTTGGCGGACACTATTATATTTTGCCAGCCACAGCTGAATCGACTGATTTATGGTATTGCTATTTTGGCAATTGAATTTCACCCCAGAACAAAATATATGTTTTGGGGGACACTATGAAACCTGGCCTGCAACAGCTGGGACACCAGATTCAGGGTATTGCTATTTCGGCAAGTGAATTACACGCCAGAACAAAATATATGTTTTGGTGGACACTATTATATTTTGCCAGCCACAGCTGAAACCACTGATTTATGGTATTGCTATTTTGGCAATTGAATTTCACCCCAGAACAAAATATATGTTTTGGCGGACACTATGAAACCTGGCCTGCAACAGCTGGGACTCCAGATTCAGGGTATTGCTATTTTGGCAAGTGAATTACACCACAGAACAAAATATATGTTTTGGCGGACACTATTATATTTTGCCAGCCACAGCTGAAACTACTGATTTATGGTATTGCTATTTTGGCAATTACATTTCACCCCAGAACAAAATATATGTTTTGGCGGACACTATTACATTTTGCCAGCCACAGCTGAAACCACTGATTTATGGTATTGCTATTTTGGCAATTGAATTTCACCCCAGAACAAAATATATGTTTTGGCGGACACTATGAAACCTGGCCTTCAACAGCTGGGACACCAGATTCAGGGTATTGCTATTTTGGCAAGTGAATTACACCCCAGAACAAAATATATGTTTTGGCGGACACTATTATATTTTGCCAGCCACAGCTGAAACCACTGATTTATGGTATTGCTATTTTGGCAATTGAATTTCACCACAGAAAATAATATATCCTTTGCCAGACAGCAGACAGTATTATACTTGTCTAGCCAAAGCTGGAACACCAGATTTAGGGGATTGGTATTTGGGCAATTGTATTTAACCCCTTAATAAAATATAGAAATTGCTATCCTGAGTTTCTAGGGGTGACAATTAGCACAACCAAGCCCCTGATGTAGGATATAGCAAAAAAAAAAACTAGTATTGAATGATTGATGGACTTGGTGGCAGCTTGTTCTGGTGCACCACAAGTCACAAAATGGCCGCCGATCAACCCAGAAAATAAGTGACAGAAAAACGCTCTGTGCAGCCTAAAAACCAGTGAGCAAGTAACTAGCAGAAGTTTAATCATTCACAGCTGTAGATCGATCCGTTCATTAGGTGCTGTTGCTGACTTTACCCGGCCTAATCTCACCCTGACAGAAGCTGCGACCTCTCCCTACACTAATCAGAGCAGTGTGACGTGCGGCGCTACGTGACTCCAGCTTAAATAGAGGCTGGGTCACATGCTGCACTTGCCCAATCACAGCCATGCCTTTAGTAGGCATGGCTGTGATGGTCTCTTAGGGCAAGAAGTAAAACGCTAGCTGATTGTGCAGCCCTTCAGAAAGCGGGAAGTATTTGACGAACAACTAACCCGAACCCGAACTTTTTTGAAAATGTCCGGGTTCGGGTCCGTGTCCCGGACACCCCAAAATTCGGTACGAACCTGAACGATGCTCGAACTGTTCGCTCAACACTATTTGTCACGATAAGGGTCTTCTCTTATTGAACTGTAATGCATCTGTCTCTTTCTTCTCCCATCTGTTCAGTTTCACGGTTGGTTTAATGTTTTATTTAGGCACGTGGTTCGGTTCACTAATGTCTATGCATATCCCATCAGGTCTGGCTCACATTTTAATTACTTATCGTCACTGTAATGTCATCCAGCTCAGTCTTGGCTTCGGGGGCCCGATGACCGCTTCAGCCTCATGGCTCCTCGGGGCCTTTGACCGTTCTTCACGTTATTCGTTACGGGTACAATATGGTTGTAAGCTGGTTAGTGTCCTAGGTTTACTGTCGGAGGGGGTCATGGCGAGTCTCCAAGTCATACTGGTGCTGCATAAGTTGTTTATTATAAAAAATAAAAATTAAAAAAAATTAAAATTACATTTTTTTAAAAAAATTACAAAAATAAAAATAAAAAAAATAAAAATAAAAAATTTTAAAAAATTGATAAATAAATAATAAAAAAAACATAAGTCTCACATTCATGGCTACGCCATTAGAGTCTCTGACGCATGGCTTCTCAGTTTAAGTTGCCACACATGGCCCCGCCGTTAGTCTCTCACGCATGGCCCCTCCATTAGAGTCTGTCACGCATGGCTCCACCATTAGTGTCTCTCACGCAGGGCTTCTCCGTTTATGTTTACACACATGGCCCCGCCATTAGTGTCTCCGACGCATGGCCCCGCCATTAGTGTCTCCGACGCATGGCCCCGCCATTAGTGTCTCTCATGCATGGCCCCGCCATTAGTGTCTCTCACGCATGGCCCCGCCATTAGTGTCTCTCACGCATGGCTCCGCCATTAGTGTCTCCGACGCATGGCCCCGCCATTAGTGTCTCTCATGCATGGCCCCGCCATTAGTGTCTCTCACGCATGGCCCCGCCATTAGTGTCTCTCACGCATGGCTCCGCCATTAGTCTCTCTCACGCTTGGCTCCGCCATTAGTCTCTCTCGCGCTTGGCTCCGCCATTAGTCTCTCTCGCGCTTGGCTCCGCCATTAGTCTCTCTCGCTCTTGGCTCCGCCATTAGTCTCTCTCGTGCTTGCTCCATCATTAGTCTCTCACGTATGGCTTCTCAGTTTATATTTTACACACACAACTCCGCCATTCGAGGTTGGCTGCGAGGTCCTGCCACAGTAGGTTCCATGTCTTTTTCTGCCTTCAGGCCCGGTCGCATTGCTAGGTCAGCTGTGGCTCGCAATACAATTCTTCTTGATGGAGGCTCGCATGCGTGGCTTTTGCCATTAGAGCCTCACTCACATTATTGTTGTAGGTAGTTGGGTCTTCATTGTTTTCTTTTCAAGCAGTCATCTCAAGCCTTCCTTTTCGGACATCACCTTCTCCCAGGTTCGCATTTTCTCCCACTTACCCTCTCTAGGTTCTTGCTTCCCTCGCTCCCTGCTGTTACTTTTCTCTTGCCTGTCCTTGCATTATAGACCCATTCTCCCAGGAAGCTGACCCTGTCATCTCATTTTTCACATTTCTCAAATTCCACCTCTCCAGGGGTTGCTCAGTAAAAAAAAAAACAAAAAAAAAAGTATACTATGGCATCAGTTTCATCCACAGGGAGTCCTGTCACCACTACAGGTGATTTACAAAGTCTGTCATGTCTACAGACTAATAATTCCTGTCTCACCACAACAGGCAATTTACGAAGTCTGTCACGTCTACAGACTAATTAGTCCTGTCTCACCACTACAGGCGATTTACGAAGTCTGTCACATTTACTGACACGATGAGTCCTAGCACGACTACAGGCGCAGCATACGTAGTCTATCATGACCTTAAGCTTTTCCTGTCATAGCGGCAGGCATTGTGTGTACATTGTCTTCATTACAGGCATGCTTACTTCATCTTCAAACTCGGGCTGGGGGTGTTGGTGTCGCACCTAGTTCCTGGGTACCGGTCCATCTTCCAGTAGGAGGTACAATAATAAGGCACAATATACGTAGTCTGTCACGTCTATGGACACGACAAGTCCTATCACTACTACAGGCACAGCACACATAGCTTATCACGACCTTAAGCTTATTTCCTGTCACAACTGCTCGTATGGTGGGTGCGTTTTCTGTCCTCATTACAGGAAACATTAGCTTGTTAATTGGAACAGCCATGTATTCGTGCTTATGGTTCCCCAGGCCTGGTGAGTCCACACATTTCACTTAATCCATTACTAGAGTTAGATGCCATCTTCTAACTTTTTGGGTCCTTTATAAAAAATAAAAAAAATAATAATTAAAGCGGTGGCCTGGGGAATAAGTATAGGTGAAGTATTTTGCTACCATTAACAGTTGGTGTCCAAGCAGGGCGAATGGTTGGACTTCAATTAGGCCCTTCCATCAGATTCACCATTGTTGTTTCAGTCTGCAGCTCTCAGGATTCAGACCGTCTCGTAATATGTTCATATGTTGATCAATATAGGAGTAAATCGTTTCTGATTACCAACCACTCTTTCAAAAGCATCAACATTAGCTACCTCCAAGAACGACGTGCCGGCGCACGTTACAAAGAGGTAAGGTACATAGAAGTCTCTGTGATATGTACTATATATTCTGCACCTTCATCGTGTAGTGTCTTTGCGTTCAAAGTGGGTGTCGTAATGGTATGTATATGTTTTGCTCTAAACTAAGGTCTGCTCTTTTTGGCCTCTTTAGGCTGCCCTACCGCAGCAGTTATGGCATAATTCTACTGCTTGTTGTAGATAGGGTTAGATTGGTTAGGTACACCTTTCTGATAGCCGATCCGACCACAAGCATCTTTATTGCTTAAATGTAGTTGTTAACACAGTTACACACAGTTACTCAGCCAGTCTATAGGCGAGATTTATCAAAGACTGTTGCAGAGGATGCAACTAATTTATCACAAGGCGCAGGTCTGGCCCTCAGTGAGCCAGAATAAAATTTATGGCAGCTCGGAGCTGAAATAGATTTCGGTGTTCATTTGCAACTGAAAACATGCGCAAATTAAGGTAAATGCAGCGGAAGTGCTGATCCGCTCACTTCCCACCCTTGCCACGCCCTCTTTTCAGGAAAGTGGTTTAGGTGGCCCAGAAATGCCACTTGTGACAACATTTTTTGCAAGTGGCACATAAAAACACGGAGGTGGGAGGTTTTACTGAACCAAAAAGAGATGCAGGGAGATGATAAATCTGCCCTTACGTTTTTTCCCTATACCTGTGATTTTCAAAAGATGATCCCTGACTACTGTCCTATGGGTATACCACACCATAAATTGTTATACAGCATTAGTATTGCTGTACTGAAAATACTCTGTTAACACATTTGAGGTTCTGGCAAAATAGTTCTGCATGTTCAGAATAGAATTGTTTAATCGCCAAGGCACTGTTGGAAAGTGATTATAATGTTCTTGGATTTTTACAAGAATTGAAGCGTGATCAGATCATGTGATGGTTCTTATTGAAGCTATAAGTATGTTCTGAAAAAACACTTATCTCCTATAATCTATGCGGGGAAACCTTTTGTGTGGGTGTGAGTAAAAAGTATATAAAATAGCGTAGCAGCAGTATAAAATGATGCTATTTTACAAGTGTATAAACACAGGTTGTTTACATCAGTGAATTAGAATGTGTTGTGAATGAGATGTATAGATCCCAGTCCACCTCTAGGATCTGCATAGATCTCCAGTACCCATCCCACTTGGTGGCCACTGCATCCAACTGGAGAATGAATGGAGAAGCTAAGGAAACAGCCAGGCACCCTTGCTTTGCTATGGCAATTTAAAATGGGAGACATGGTATGTAGAGTGGATATTGGATAGAGAGACAGGATTGCTTGATAATAGCTCTACTGACGTACAAAGAGAGATGCCATTTTCGAGGGTTCGTACCGAATTTTGGGATGTTTGGGACACAGACCCGGACCTGAACATTTTCAAAAAAGTTCGGGTTCGGGTCCGTTGTTCGGCGATTTCTTCCCACTTTCTGAGGGGCTGCAGAGCAGCCAATCAGCTAGCGTTTTACTTCTTGCCCTAAGAAGCCATCACAGCCATGCCTACTAATGGCATGGCTGTGATTGGCCAAGTGCAGCATGTGACCCAGACTCTATTTAAGCTGGAGTTATGTAGCGCCGCCCATCACTCTGCTCTGATTACGGTAGGGATAGGATGCAGCTGCTGTGAGGGCGAGATTAGGCAGGGAAGACTGAGCAAAACCACTTAATAAAGTGATCAATTTACAGCTGTGAATCATTCAACGTCTGTTAGTTCATTGCTCACTAGTTTTTAGGCTGCCCAGAGCGTTTTTCTGTCATTTTTTTCTGGGGTGATCAGCGGCCATTTTGTGATCTTTTGGTGCACCAGCACATGTTTTGAGCTGCCACCAAGTTCAACATAAATTTTTGGGTTCAATAGTAGGCTTTTTTTTGCAATATCCTACATCAGGGGTTGGGCTTTTTGTCACACCTTAAAAAACAGGATAGAAATTGCTATATTTTATTGAGGGATGAAATTCAATAGGCAAAATACTAATCCCCTAAATCTGGTGTTCCAGCTGTGGCTGGCTAAATTTAATACTGTCCGTCAAAGGATAGATTTTTTTCTGGAGAGAAATTCAATTGCTAAAATACCAATCCCCTAAATCTGGTGTTCCAGCTGTGGCTGGCTAAGTTTAATACTGTCCGTCAAAGGATAGATTTTTTTTCTTGGGTTAAATTCAATTGCCAAAATACCAATACCCGAAATCAGTGGTTTTAGCTGTTGCTGGCCAAGTGTAATACTGTTCGTAAAAGGATAGATTTTGATCTGTGGTTAAATAAAATCTCTGAAATAGAAATCCTAAGCATCTGTGATTTCCGCTGTTCCTCTCCAAGTATAATTCTGTCCACAATAGGGTATATTACATTCAGCGTGTCGACGTCTAAATACAAGGCCTGAAAAATAAATCCTCTATATTTGCACATGCTACTGTGCATCTCCAAGTGTATTTCTGTCCGTAAAAGAGTATATTACACTAAGTGTCTAAATACAAGTCCTGAAAGCGTAATCCTCTATTTGCACATGCTATTGTGCATCTCCAAGTGTAATTCTGTCCGTAAAAGGATACCTTTTAAGCCAGGGCCTAAATACTTGGCCTAAAATTGATATTCCCCTAAATCTGTGGTTTCTGCTGTGCCTGTATTAGTGTAATACGGTATATAAATAGATAGCTAGATAGTGTTAGGTGCCTGTAAAAAAGGCCTTAATTTGAAGTCTATACATTGGTCCAGATAAGTTTTTCCTTATTGTGGTGAATAGTAACAATGAGGAAAACATCTAATAAGGGACACGGACATGGTCGTGGTGGTGTTAGTGGACCCTCTGGTGCTGGGAGAGGACGTGGCCGTTCTGCCAGAGCCACACGTTCTACTGAACCAACTACCTCAGGTCCCAGTACCCGCCAGAATCGACAGCGATATTTGGTTGGGCCTAATGCCGTTCTAAGGATGGTAATGCCTGAGCAAGTACAGGCGCTAGTTGATTGGGTGGCCGACAGTGGATCCAGCAGGTTCACATTATCTCCCACCCAGTCTTCTGCAGAAAGCGCACAGGTGGCGCCTGAAAACCAAGCCCATCAGTCTGTCACATCACCCCCATGCATATAAGGGAACCTATCTGAGCCTCAAGTAATGCAGCAGTCTCTTATGCTGTTTGAAGAATCTGCTGCTAGGGTTTCCCAAGGGCATCCACCTAGCCCTTCCCCAGTGGTGGAAGACATAGAATGCACTGACGCACAACCACTTATTTTTTCTGATGAGGACATGGGAATACCACCTCAGCAGAGTCAGCACGTCTCTGATGATGACGAAACACAGGTGCCAACTGCTGCGTCTTTCTGCAGTGTGCAGACCAAACAGGAGGTCAGGGAGAATGACTTTGTGGAAGGCGATGCAGGGGACGATGAGGTCCTAGACCCCACATGGAATGAAGGTCGTGCCACTGACTTTCATAGTTCAGAGGAAGAGGCAGTGGTGAGACCGAGCCAACAGAGTAGCAAAAGAGGGAGCAGGGGGCAAAAGCAAAACAGCCGCCGCCAAGAGAGTTCGCCTGCTACTGGCCACCGCCACCAGAGACCGAGCACCCCAAAGGCAGCTTCAAGAAGTTCCCTGGCATGGCACTTCTTTAAACAATGTGCTGACGACAAGACCCGAGTGGTTTGCATGCTGTGCCATCACAGCCTGAAGCGAGGCATTAACGTTCTGAACCTTAGCACAACCTGCATGACCAGGCATCTACATGCAAAGCATGAACTGTAGTGGAGTAAACACCTTAAAAGCAAGGAACTCACTCAGGCTCCCCCTGCTCCCTCTTCTGCTGCTGCCTCGGCTTCTTCCTCCACCTCGGAAGGAATGTTGGCACCTGCCGCCTAGCAAAAAGAGAATGTGCCACCAACACCACCACCTCCGTCACCAAGCATTTCCACCATGTCACACGGCAGCGTTCAGCTCTCCATCTTACAAACCTTGGAGAGAAAGCGTAAATTCCCAGCTAGCCACCCTCGATCCTTGGCCCTAAATGCCAGCATTTCTAAACTACTGGCCTTTGAAATGCTGTCATTCAGGCTGGTGGACACGGACAGCTTCCCAGCCGCCACTACTTCTCCAAGACAGCCGTGCCTTCCCTGCACAACCAAGTATCCGATAAAATCAAGTGTGCACTGCGCAACGCCATCTGTGGCAAGGTCCACCTAACCACAGATACGTGGACCAGTAAGCAAGGCCAGGGACACTATATCTCCCTAACTGCACACTGGGTAAATGTAGTGGCAGCTGGGCCCCAGGCGGAGAGCTGTTTGGCGCACGTCCTTCCGCCGCCAAGGATCGCAGGGCATCATTCTTTGCCTCCTGTAGCCTCCTCCTCCTACTCAAATAAATAAATAAAAAGTCCCAAAATACTGTGCCTCTTTGTGTCAGCTTCGCGGTTCCCTGGTGTGCTGTGGGTTCAGTTCACACCATGCAGTCAGTATTCAAAGAAATGGTTGCGCTGCTGCCTCTCATATGAGGGTCTGGATTCCTCTGAAATTGTCAATCAAGGTTGAAAACACGGAGAGTTGATCTCACTTTTGAACGGTTACTGATGTCCTTCTTCCTATATTTAATAAAAATGAACGGACCTCTGTAGTGAAGTACTGTCAACTCCGTATAGATTTAAAAGGATTTATTATACTCACAAACAACTATCTTGTATCACAGCATATCAAGGTAAAAACTGCCCGACCCAGGTTTCGCTTACACTTCTTCAGGGGTGTCTGAAGAAGCGAAAGCAAAACCTGGGTTCTTCCACCTGCTCATATGGTCAGCCACAGACCTTCACCAACAACTTTAGCACAGCCCGGCCTAAATGTCAGCAGGCCATTCTGAAACTCATGTGTTTGGGGGACAGGCCCCACACCGCGCAGGAGTTGTTGCGGGGTATAGAACAACAAGCCGACGAGTGGTTGCTGCCGGTGAGCCTCAAGCCCGGCCTGGTGGTCTGCGATAATGGGCGAAATCTCGTTGCAGCTCTGGGACTAGCCGGTTTGATGCACATCCCTTGCCTGGCGCATGTGCTGAATTTGGTAGTGCAGAAATTCATTCACATCTCCCCCGACATGTTAGAGCTGCTGCATAAAGTGTGGGCCGTCTGTGCGCGCTTCCGGCGTTCTCATCTTGCCACTGCCCTGTCTGCGCTACAGCGTAACTTCGGCCTTCCCGCTCACCGCCTCATATGCGACGTGCCCACCAGGTGGAACTCCACCTTGCACATGCTGGAGAGACTGTGCATGCAGCAGCAGGCCATAGTGGAGTTTCAGCTGCAGCACGCACGGGTAAGTCGCACTGCGGAACAGCACCACTTCACCACCAATGACTGGGCCTCCATGCAAGACCTGTGTGCCCTGTTGCGCTGTTTCGAGTACTCCATCAACGTGGCCAGTCGCATTGATGCAGTTATCAGCGTTACAATACCACTTCTATGTCTCCTTAAGAAAACACTTAGGGCGATGATGGAAGAGGATGTGGCCCAACGACAGCAGAGTTGCCCACATTTTAACGTGTGCTAACTGCTGGGTGGCCACACTGCTGGATCCCCGGACAAAGACAACGTGCCCACTTTACTTCCTGCACTGGAGCGTGATAGGAATATGCGCGAGTACAAGCGCACGCTGGTAGACGCGCTCCTGAAATCATTCCCAACTGACACGGGTCGACAAGTGGAAGCACAAGGCGAAGGCAGAGGAGGAGCAAGAGGTTGCCAATGCAGCTGTGTAACGGCCAGCCCCTCTGAAGGCAGGGTTAGCATGGCCGAGATGTGGAAAAGTTTTGTCATAGCGCCACAGCTAACTGCACCCCTAGCTGATGGGGAACGTGTTAGCAGGAGGCAGCATTTCAACAGCATGGTGGAACAGTACGTGTGCACACGCCTCCACTGATGGTTCGGCCCAATAAACTTCTGGGTCTCCAAATTGTCCACATGGCCAGAGCTAGCCTTTTATGTCTTGGAGGTGCTGGCCTGCCCTGCGGACAGTGTATTGTCTTAACGTGTATTTAGCATTACAGACAAACACAGCCGCCTGTACACAGCCAACGTGGAAAAGCTGACGTTTATCAAAATGAACCAGGCATGGATCCCACAGGACCTGTCCAACCCTTGTGCAGAATAGACATTTATAACTGCCGCGCCCTCAACCATACATTCTTGTACTCCAGGGCACTCCTTTATTGAATCCTCTTTTTTTTAATTGTACCATTATTTTGGTGGCAACACCAAGTTGAATGAACCTCTCCTCTGTCTGGGTGCCAGGGGCCTACATTTCAGCTCATCGCCTGCTGCTTTGGTGCGTGACATTAACCCTTTTTTTGCTGTAAAATGACCTCTCCTCTGTCTGGGTGTCAGGGGCCTAAATAACTGAAAGTGGCCTGTTCCAATGGTGGGTAACATGATGCCTCTTTTGCTGCTATGGGACCTTTCTCCTCTGTCTGGGTGTCAGGGGCCTATATTTTGTTTAATTGCTTGCTTTTTTTTTTTGGTGGGAGACATTTAACTCTTTTTACTGTCAAATGACCGCCCCATTGTATGGGTGTCAGGGACCTATATTTACTTGCTTGCTGTCTTGGTGGGAGACATTTAACTCTTTTTACTGTCAAATGACTGCCCCATCGTGTGGGTGTCAGGGTCCTATATGTCATTTAATCATTTTTTGCTTTGTTGGGTGACTTTTTCCTCTTTATGCTGTCAAATGCCCCCCCCCCCCCCCTATTGTCTGGTTGCAGGGGCCTATATTTCGTTTCATCACTTGTTGCATTGGTGAGATACAATAAACTCTTTTTACTGTCAAATGACCTCTCCTCTGTCTGGGTGTCAGGGGCCTACATAAATGATAATGGCCTGTTCCATTGCAGGTTGACCTAAGGCCTGTGTTGCTGTTACGGGACCGCTCTCCTCTTTGCGGGTGCCATGGTCCTCCTGAATTAGTAAATAAGGCCTGTGTCACTGCTGGGTGAAATCAATACTGATTTGGCATGATTGTAACTCTCCTCTTTGTGAGTCCCGTGGGCCTGAATGTTTGAATAAGGCCTGTGGCCCTGCTGGCAGACATGATTCCTTCTTGGCTGTGATGACAACTTCAACTCCCATGTATGGTTGCCATGGCTCTGAGTCTGTGAATGAGGCCTGTGGCACTTCAGGCAGACATGAATCCTTTTTGGCTGTGATGAGAACTTCAACTCCCATAGCATTCCCACCTGACTCCACCCCAACCTCCTATTCCACCTCCTCCTCCAAGTTGCCAATTGATATTGGTTAATTTTTATTTATTTTATTTTAAGTCATTTACCTATCCACATTTGTTTGCAGGCGATTTACCTACATTTTGCTGACTTTTGCGGCCCTCTAGCTCTTTCCTGGACTATTTTACAGCCTTTTTAGTGCCCAAAAGTTTGGATCCCTATTGACTTCAAGTTCGGATCCCGAACCTGAACATTTTCGTTAAGTTCAGCCGAACTTCTCGGATCCGAACATCCAGGTGTTCGCTCAACTGTAACTAAGACTTCTACTGTTAAATTTTTTTGTAGTTTGTACTGATTTTTATTTTTGTACTAGAGGAATGAGTATCCTTACTTTTTTGTGCAAATAATTATACTATAGCTTCATACTCCAAATTGAACTGATTGTACTTTCTATGTCCCTGTTGGAGTTCACTAGTCTTCACTTGCTGCTCATGAAATGATGTATGTATTTTACATTTGCGGTTTAATAAAAGTACCTAAGTATTGAAACGTGTTGTTAACAGAGCTAGCTCATTGTAGGTCACCATGTACAGTGTTCATTTTAGGACATGGTCAGATATCATAGTCAAGTATCAAAATAATGCCACCCTGACACCTGACACTGACAACTGAGTTTGAATTATGCTCTTCATAGGTCAGGGTCAAAGTGAGAATAAGTTATAGATACACTATGTATTTGTATGCAAAATTGCATAGATGAATAAAATCACAGGCTTACCCTAAGCAAGCTTATAGGTCAGTGGTAATGCACTTGTCTTGAGTCCAGTGGGCCTAGGTTCAAGACCCCTTTCAGCATTTAAAAAATTTAACATTTTATTAAGCCCTAGATTTGAGGCAAATTCAAGTCATCTGTGACGCTGATATCTGACTACTGACCTGAGTCAGGTGTCAGCCTCACTATTAATTTTAGGTTCATTCTACTTTTCATATACTGAATGGCATAGATGAATAAAATCCCAGGCTAATCTTAAGCAAGCTTATAGCTCAGTGATAGTGCGCTTGTCTTGAGTCCAGTGGGTCTGGGTTCAAGTCCCCTTTCAGCTTTTATTTTTTTTTACATTTTATTAAGCCCTAGATATGAGCCAAATTCAACCTAAAATTAGGAACGAGGCTGACTCCTGACTTAGGTCAGTAGTCAGATATCAGCGTCACACATGACTTGAATTTGCCTCAAGACTTGAATTTGCCTCATATCTTGGGCTTAATAAAATGTAAATTTTTTTAAAGGCTTGAAGGGATTTTATTAATCTATGCAATTTTGCATACAAATACATAGTATATCTATAACTCATTCTCACTTTGACCCTGACCTATGAAGAGCTTAATTCAAACTCAGTTGTCAGGGTCAGTTATCAATGTCAGTTGTCAGGGTCAGTTGTCGGTGTCAGAGTCAGGGGTCAGGTGTCAGTGGCATTATTTTGATACTTGACTATGATATCTGACCATGTCCTAAAATGAACACTGTAACCATGAAATAAAGACCCCAGACTAGACCAAGACTGTCCCTAAAATATATTAAATTAGTATAGCGGCTCACTCTCTTGTTGTATTGGACTAGGTTCTCTATCTATAGGACTTCACCCTGTCACAATGTAGTAATGTATAATTAAATAGGCACACTTTATCTTGGATTCCTCAGACTTTTGAATTCTACAAGCCGTTTATTATAACACCCTATCTGTATACTTTAGAACATCTCAAGTACATATATCTTAAAATATCAAAAACACATAACAAAAAGATTAAGAACAAAATGGTAAAACATAAAATCTATAGGTCATAGATAAGGGTCCTCATATTGTGATGTCTGTCAAACATACAGTCACCTGAATATTGCTACAATTGGATTCTGAGCAATACACCTCAGCTGAGTAGTGTACACTACTACATATATGGCAGACAGCAGAAACGACGACTCACTTAAAGAGTACCATTGTAATATAAGATATTGCCAATGAGATCAACCTAAGTATCTTATAAAATGATAAACAAAGACCTTTAGTGCATAGTGTTCATCCTTGTGTTGAATGTAACAATCTCTTGTGGCAGTCCTTCTTTACAAAACCGATTTAATTGTTCTATGTTTAGATTTATTCATATACTTAGATCTTCATTAATATTAAACCATATGTTTCACACTTGTGATGTAATATATATAGTGGTGGATTATGAGACGGTTCTGTATCGCTCACTGCGGGCGCTTATTCAGCTACTCGAAGATATGTTTAATTTTTGATAATAATCCATATATTACTCACAGTTGCTGGTATAGTGTGGATAGGCGTCTATTTTATTTATGAGGTAGCAGTATAATGCATCTTACCTCCGTGTCTTCTATATGGGGAGGTTGCCGTTACCCACTCTAGTCTTGTGCGCTTGCGTCCCCTGTGATCTCCTGCTCTCAGGGGCACACGTGGTTTGAACGCCGCTCGGGCGAATCTTGTTTATGGTTACAAAATCTTTTGGAGTGCTCCAATTTCTTTTTGATATCGGTAAAGGCTTTAGTAGATCATTCCATAGATCTAGGATCTCGGATCCTACTTCACCAAATGCGTTTCAGAGTGCTTCCCACTATTTCCTCAGTGGCCATATTGATCCATAAGATCTTACCTCCTTATATACTTAAGATTTCCAACGTCATACAAAGACCTGAAATGGACTTTTATTTGTGACATTAAGGGTGGGTTCATACTAGCTTTATGGTTTGCATTATGGCTTTCCGTAATAACATGTTTATAACTGAAAATAACGGAATCCATAAGTCAGAATGCAAATTAGAAGCCTTTAAGAGGCATTCCGTTCTAATAGAAGTCTATAAGAAAGCATAATGGATCCGTCTGGGTCCCGTTATGCAAGGCTTCTGTTTTGCATTCCGTCATAATACAAGTCTATGGGCTCCAGAACGGATCTGTCCTCCATTTTTTGGACTCCGTTATTTTCCGTTATAACTAGGGATGAGCGAACCTGAACTGTATAGTTTGGGTTCGTACTGAATTTTGGGTGTTCGGGACCCGAACATTTTCAAAAAAGTTCAGGTTCGTTGTTTGGCAATTTCTTCCCGCTTTCTAAAGGGCTGCACAGCAGCCAATCAGCTAGTGTTTTACTTCTTGCCCTAAGAAGCCATCACAGCCATGCCTACTAATGGCATGGCTGTGATTGGCCAAGTGCAGCATGTGACCCAGCCTCTATTTAAGCTGGAGTCACGTAGCGCCGCATGTCACTCTGTTCTGATTAGTGCAGGGATAGGACGCAGCTGCTGTGAGGGCGAGATTAGGCAGGGAAAACTCATCAAAAAAAACGAATGAAGTGATCGATCAACAGCTGTGAATCATTCAAATTCTGCTAGTTAATTGCTCAGTGGGTTTAGGCTGCACAGAGCGTTTTTCTGTCACTTTTTTCTGGGGTGATCGGCGGCCATTTTGTGTCTTGTGGTGCACCAGCACAAGCTGCCACTAAGTCCATCATACTAGTTTTTTTTGTTTGCTATATCCTACATTAGGGGCTTGGCTGTGCTTATTGTCTCCCCTAGAAACTCAGGACAGAAATTTCTATATTTTATTGAGGGGTTAAATTCAATTGCCAAAATAGCAATTCCCTAAATCTGGTGTCCCAGCAGTGGCTGGCAAAGTTTAATAGTGTCCAGCAAAGGATATATTTTGTTCTGGGGTGAAATTCAATTGCCAAAATAGAAATACAGTTAATCTGGTGTTCCAGCTGTGACTGGACAAGTTTCATAGTGTCCGTCATAGGATATATTATTTTCTGCAGTGAAATCCAGTTGCAAATAGAAATACCGTAAATCTGGTGTTCCAGCTGTGACTGGACAAGTTTAACGGTGTCCGACAAAGGATATATTATTTTCTGGGGTGAAATTCAATTGCCAAAATAGCATTACCCCAAATCTGGTGTTCCAGCTGTTGCAGGCCTAGTGTAAATCTGTCCAATAAAGGGTATATTACACTCGGCGTGCATATCCAAGTGTATTTCTTTCTGTTAAAGGGTATATTACACAAAGTGTTAAAATACAAGTGCTGAAAGCATAATCCTATATATTTTTGCACACGCTACTGTGCATCTCCAAGTGTAAATCTGTCCGTAAAAGGATACCTTTCATCCAGGGTCTAAATACTAGGCCTACAATTGATATTCCCCTAAATCTGTGGTTACTGCTGTGCCTGGATTAGTGTAATACGGTACATAAATAGATAGCCAGATAGTGTTAGGTGCCTGTGAAAAAAGGCCTGAATTTGAATTCAATACATTGGGCCAAATAATTTTTTTCTTATTGTGGTGAACGGTAACAATGAGAAAAACATCTAGTAAGGGACGCAGACGCGGACATGGTCGTGCTGGTGTTAGTGGACCCTCTGGTGCTGGGAGACGAGGTGGCTTTTCTGCCACAGCCACACGTCCTAGTGAACCAACTACCTCAGGTTCCAGTACCCGCCAGAACTTATAGCGATATTTGGTGGGGCTTAATGCCGTTCTAAGGATGGTAAGGCCTGAGCAAGTACAGGCGCTAGTCAATTGGGTGGCCAACAGTGGATCCAGCACGTTCACAACATTATCTCCCACCCAGTCTTCTGCAGAAAGCGCACAGGTGGCGCTTGAAAACCAAGCCAATCAGTCTGTCACATTACCCCCATACATATCAGGAAAACTGTCTGAGCCTCAATTATGCAGCAGTCTATTATGCTGTTTGAAGACTCTGCTGGTAGGGTTTCTCAAGGGAATCCACCTAGCCCTTCCCCAGTGGTGGAAGACATAGAATGCACTGATGCACAACCACTTATGTTTCCTGATGATGAGGACATGGAAATACCACCTCATCGGAATCCGCACGTCTCTGATGATGACGAAACACAGGAGCCAACTGCTGCGTCTCTCCTCTGTGCATGGCCTGGCACTTATCTGTCTGACAAATTGTTAGCTAAACTACATAAATAAAAATGAAATTTAAACACCCCTAAAAGTGTCAAATATATTTCTCTTTTTTTTTACTGAAATAGGCCAGTAATCACTTTTGGCGCAAATAACTGCAACAGTGAACTGCGTATTTATTTCTCTTTTTGTATTGAAATAGGCCAGTAAACACTTTTAGCGCAAATAACTGCAACAGTGAACTGCATATATATTTCTCTTTTTGTACTGAAGTACGCCAGTAATCGCTTTTAGCACAAATAACTGCAAAAGTGAACTGAATATATATTTCTATTTTTGTACTGAAATAGGCCAGTAAAAACTTTTACAGGGAACTACATACATTTTTTTTTTTTCTAGTGAAATGCGCCACTAAACCCTCTCACCACAAAGAACTGCAACAGTGAACTGCGTATATATTTTTCTTTTAGTACTGAAATACGTCACTAAATGCTTTCACCACATATAGCTCAATTCTAGCTTGCATCATTCTCAAAGTGCAGCATTTCTAAGTGCACTAGAGATATACAGGAGACTAACCTAGAACTTTCCACTGTAGCAGAACTTCAGCTGAACTTTCCACTGTAGCAGAACTTCAGCTGTGTTTTGGTGTGCTCAGAACAGCAGAACTTCAGCTGAACTTTCCACTGTAGCAGAACTTCAGCTGTGTTTTGGTGTGCTCAGAACAGCAGAACTTCAGCTGAACTTTCCACTGTAGCAGAACTTCATCTGTGTTTTGGTGTGCTCAGAACAGCAGAACTTCAGCTGAACTTTCCATTGTAGCAGAACTTCAGCTGTGTTTTGGTGTGCTCAGAACAGCAGAACTTCAGCTGAACTTTCCACTGTAGCAGAACTTCAGCTGTGTTTTGGTGTGCTCAGAACAGCAGAACTTCAGCTGAACTTTCCACTGTAGCAGAACTTCAGCTGTGTTTTGGTGTGCTCAGAACAGCAGAACTTCAGCTGAACTTTCCACTGTAGCAGAACTTCAGCTGTGTTTTGGTGTGCTCAGAACAGCAGAACTTCAGCTGAACTTTCCACTGTAGCAGAACTTCAGCTGTGTTTTGGTGTGCTCAGAACAGGTAAGGAATTTGTTAGACTGGTGTTGCTATTGTCTGATTGCTAATGAGCATAGGGCCATTAAGGTGTTAATTGTGTTGTTGTAGGAGGGGCTTTTGTAGGAGTGTGTGTATATATAGCCTCATAATATTAGCTTGCCTAATTCTAGCTTGCATCATTCTCAAAGTGCAGCATTTCTAAGTGCACTAGAGATATACAGGAGACTAACCTAGAACTTTCCACTGTAGCAGAACTTCAGCTGAACTTTCCACTGTAGCAGAACTTCAGCTGTGTTTTGGTGTGCTCAGAACAGGTAAGGAATTTGTTAGACTGGTGTTGCTATTGTCTGATTGCTAATGAGCATAGGGCCATTAAGGTGTTAATTGTGTTGTTGTAGGAGGGGCTTTTGTAGGAGTGTGTGTATATATAGCCTCATAATATTAGCTTGCCTAATTCTAGCTTGCATCATTCTCAAAGTGCAGCATTTCTAAGTGCACTAGAGATATACAGGAGACTAACCTAGAACTTTCCACTGTAGCAGAACTTCAGCTGAACTTTCCACTGTAGCAGAACTTCAGCTGTGTTTTGGTGTGCTCAGAACAGGTAAGGAATTTGTTAGACTGGTGTTGCTATTGTCTGATTGCTAATGAGCATAGGGCCATTAAGGTGTTAATTGTGTTGTTGTAGGAGGGGCTTTTGTAGGAGTGTGTGTATATATAGCCTCATAATATTAGCTTGCCTAATTCTAGCTTGCATCATTCTCAAAGTGCAGCATTTCTAAGTGCACTAGAGATATACAGGAGACTAACCTAGAACTTTCCACTGTAGCAGAACTTCAGCTGAACTTTCCACTGTAGCAGAACTTCAGCTGTGTTTTGGTGTGCTCAGAACAGGTAAGGAATTTGTTAGACTGGTGTTGCTATTGTCTGATTGCTAATGAGCATAGGGCCATTAAGGTGTTAATTGTGTTGTTGTAGGAGGGGCTTTTGTAGGAGTGTGTGTATATATAGCCTCATAATATTAGCTTGCCTAATTCTAGCTTGCATCATTCTCAAAGTGCAGCATTTCTAAGTGCACTAGAGATATACAGGAGACTAACCTAGAACTTTCCACTGTAGCAGAACTTCAGCTGAACTTTCCACTGTAGCAGAACTTCAGCTGTGTTTTGGTGTGCTCAGAACAGGTAAGGAATTTGTTAGACTGGTGTTGCTATTGTCTGATTGCTAATGAGCATAGGGCCATTAAGGTGTTAATTGTGTTGTTGTAGGAGGGGCTTTTGTAGGAGTGTGTGTATATATAGCCTCATAATATTAGCTTGCCTAATTCTAGCTTGCATCATTCTCAAAGTGCAGCATTTCTAAGTGCACTAGAGATATACAGGAGACTAACCTAGAACTTTCCACTGTAGCAGAACTTCAGCTGAACTTTCCACTGTAGCAGAACTTCAGCTGTGTTTTGGTGTGCTCAGAACAGGTAAGGAATTTGTTAGACTGGTGTTGCTATTGTCTGATTGCTAATGAGCATAGGGCCATTAAGGTGTTAATTGTGTTGTTGTAGGAGGGGCTTTTGTAGGAGTGTGTGTATATATAGCCTCATAATATTAGCTTGCCTAATTCTAGCTTGCATCATTCTCAAAGTGCAGCATTTCTAAGTGCACTAGAGATATACAGGAGACTAACCTAGAACTTTCCACTGTAGCAGAACTTCAGCTGAACTTTCCACTGTAGCAGAACTTCAGCTGTGTTTTGGTGTGCTCAGAACAGGTAAGGAATTTGTTAGACTGGTGTTGCTATTGTCTGATTGCTAATGAGCATAGGGCCATTAAGGTGTTAATTGTGTTGTTGTAGGAGGGGCTTTTGTAGGAGTGTGTGTATATATAGCCTCATAATATTAGCTTGCCTAATTCTAGCTTGCATCATTCTCAAAGTGCAGCATTTCTAAGTGCACTAGAGATATACAGGAGACTAACCTAGAACTTTCCACTGTAGCAGAACTTCAGCTGAACTTTCCACTGTAGCAGAACTTCAGCTGTGTTTTGGTGTGCTCAGAACAGGTAAGGAATTTGTTAGACTGGTGTTGCTATTGTCTGATTGCTAATGAGCATAGGGCCATTAAGGTGTTAATTGTGTTGTTGTAGGAGGGGCTTTTGTAGGAGTGTGTGTATATATAGCCTCATAATATTAGCTTGCCTAATTCTAGCTTGCATCATTCTCAAAGTGCAGCATTTCTAAGTGCACTAGAGATATACAGGAGATACTCAGGAGGTAATCTGGAGGTGAGTACAATCTATTAAGTTTTGTTTAACATATTTTCTTGCATTAAAATGGCAGACCTGATTCAGTGCAGGAATTGTTGTGCTTTCATTTCATGTTTCACTCTTCGCAGGTTTGGATGCTGTCTGATCTGCAGACAGTTCTCCATAATGCAGCAGGAAATTGCATTTTTGAAATCTGAGATTTGTAAAGTAACTGTTAGACAAACTCAGGATTGGCATGTTGCAATGCCACTGCCACAAAGGCCCCCAGAAATGGAAGATGGGTTACTGTAGGTTCTGGTAGACTTAGAGCTGTTGATAGAAGACATGTCCCACAGTCGGTGGCTCTCTGTAATTCATTTGCAGCACTATCAGAATGCAAGAGCAACATGGAGGATGGCCCAGGCACAGTGGGTGAGGAACAATCATCTCCTATGCCTAAGGTATGCAAGACTACTGACAAAGACAAAAAGGATATAGTGAGTACTAATAGTAAGCAACTATTGGTGGGCGATTCTATCATAAGAGGTGTGAAGTTTGAAGAAGAGGGTTCTGTGAGATGTCTCCCTGGTGCTACTGCTAGCAGGGACAGACGACGTATCCTTAACATTATTAAGCAAGCAAAAATGGAAAAGAAGGTGGATGTTATTGTCCATCTTGGGACAAATGATCTGGCTTGCAATGAAGTTTCAAAGGTGAAGGAAGCTTTTCACACACTTGGTAATGATATACGGGAGATTGCATCGACTGTCTCATTTTCTGCAGTTCTGCCTGTGCATAACCGTCAGCATGAAAAGCAGTTGCGTATTAAGGAATTCAATGTATGGCTCGGTGAATGGTGTTTGAACCAGGGATTTGGCTTTGTGTCTCATGTTGGCTCTAGCTGGAATGGAAAAGAACTGTACAAGAAAGATGGTTTGCATCTCTCTCCCAAGGGAACGAATGTCCTCAGTGAACAGTTCAAAGTTTTTGCAAAGGAACATTTAAACTAGGAAAGGGGGGCATAAAAGAGACAATCCATCAGTTCGGCTGCCCCCCGAAAAAACAATGCCAGAAGATGCCAGGAGCTGATAAGATAAGAAACGACAAGCTGAGAGTCTTGTCTACAAATGCTCGCAGTTTAGGGAATAAGATCAACGAACTTGAGTCTGTAATAGCATCTGAGAATATAGATTTAGTGGCTGTTACTGAGACATGGTTCAATGAGAGTAATGACTGGGATATAACAATACCTGGGTTCTCTCTATATAGGAAAGACAGAGAAGGCAAGAAAGGGGGTGGAGTGGCCCTATATGTGAAAGATAGCATAAAATCTAATCTAATACAAGTCAGCGAAACCAATTTGGTATCTGATATTAGGATCCAGTGATCACCAGCTTAGGATCCAGTGATCACCAGTCAGTGTCGTTTACTATAAGTACAGTGACTGAGTCACTCCACACAAAAACAAAAGTTTTAGATTTTCGGAAAACAGACTTTTCTAAAATGAGATCAGTGGTATACGAGTCCCTATCAGACTGGAACAATTTCAATGGAGTCCAAGAGAAATGGAACTACTTAAAAGTGGCACTATTGAAGGCAACAGAAAAGTGCATTAGGCTCGTCAGTAAAAGCAAAAAAAGGAAGAGACCACTGTGGTACTCAGCAGAAGTGGCCAAAATTATTAAAAACAAAAAGATGGCATTTAGTAAGTATAAAAACACCCAAAACGAGGATGACCGGGAAATCTATAAGATGAGGCAGAGAGAGGCCAAGCAAGTTATAAGAGCTTCTAAAGCTCAGGCAGAAGAGAAATTAGCTCAGTCAGTGAAAAAAGGTGATAAGACATTCTTCAGATACATAAATGAAAAAAGGAAATTAAAACAAGGAATTACCAAATTAAAAACAAAAGAAGGAAGGTATATGGAAGAGGATAAAGAACTAGCTGACTGCCTCAATGAATACTTCTGTTCAGTTTTTACAAAGGAAAATAAAGGAGAAGGACCTCAGTTAGGGAGGAAGACTAATGAATCCTTTGATGCATGTGTCTTTACAGAGGAAGAGGTTCTAAGTCGGCTGTCTAAAATTAATACAAATAAATCACAGGGGCCTGATGGGATACACCCAAAGCTATTAAAAGAGCTTAGAAGTGTACTAGCAGAACAAGAAAGGTAGTAGAGAGGAATCGGGCAACTATAGGCCAGTAAGTCTGACATTAATAGTGGGGAAATTAATGGAAACCATACTCAAGGAGAGGATTGTGGAACATCTAAAAACCCATGGGTTGATTGATAAAAAACAGCATGGGTTTACTTCAGGGAGATCATGTCAAACTAATCTTATTGACTTTTTTGATTGGGTGACTAAAATAATAGATGGCGGAGGTACAGTAGACATTGCCTATCTGGACTTTAGTAAGGCTTTTGATACTGTCCCACATAGAAGGCTTATCAATAAACTGCAGTCTTTGAGCTTGGGCTCACATATTGTTGAATGGATTAGGCAGTGGCTGAAGGACAGAAAACAGAGGGTTGTAGTCAATGGAGTATATTCAGACCATGGTATTGTTACCAGTGGGGTACCTCAGGGATCTGTTCTGGGACCCATATTGTTTAATATCTTTATCAGCGAAATTGCAGAAGGCCTCAATGGTAAGGTGTGTCTTTTTGCTGATGACACAAAGATTTGTAACAGGGTTGATGTTCCTGGAGGGATACACCAAATGGAAAAGGATTTAGGAAAACTAGAGGAATGGTCAAAAATCTGGCAACTAAAATTTAATGTTGATAAATGCAAGATAATGCACCTGGGGCGTAAAAACCCAAGAGCAGAATATAAAATCAGTGATACAGTACTAACCTCAGTATCTGAGGAAAGGGATTTAGGGGTCATTATATCAGACGACCTAAAGGTGGGCAGACAATGTCATAGAGCAGCAGGTAATGCCAGCCGAATGCTTGGGTGTATAGGGAGAGGCATTAACAGTAGAAAGAGGGAGGTGCTCGTGCCGCTCTACAGAGCACTAGTGAGACCTCATTTGGAGTATTGTGTGCAGTACTGGAGACCATATCTGCAGAAGGATATTGAAACTTTGGAGAGAGTTCAGAGAAGAGCTACTAAACTAGTACATGGATTGCAGGACAAAACTTACCAGGAAAGGTTAAAGGACCTTAACATGTATAGCTTGGAAGTAAGAAGAGACAGAGGGGATATGATAGAAACTTTTAAATACATAAAGGGAATCATCACGGTAAAAGAGGAGAGAATATTTAAAAGAAGAAAAACTGCTACAAGAGGACATAGTTTTAAATTAGAGGGGCAAAGGTCTAAAAGTAACATCAGGAAGAATTACTTTACTGAGAGAGTAGTGGACGCATGGAATAGCCTTCCTGCAGAAGTGGTAGCTGCAAATACAGTGAAGGAGTTTAAGCATGCATGGGATAGGCATAAGGCCATCCTTCATATAAGATAGCCAGGGGCTATTCATAGTATTCAGTATATTGGGCAGACTAGATGGGCCAAATGGTTCTTATCTGCTGACAAATTCTATGTTTCTATGTTTCTATGTTTCTAGCTGCAGAAGTGAACTGAGGATATATTTTTCTTTTTGTACTGAAATACGTCACTAAATGCTTTCACCACATATAGCTGCAGAAGTGAACTGAGGATATATTTTTCTTTTTGTACTGAAATACGTCAGTAAATGCTTTCACCACATATAGCTGCAGAAGTGAACTGTGTATATATTTTTCTTTTTGTACTAAAATATGCCACTAAACGCTTTCACCACATATAGCTGCAGAAGTGAACTGAGAATATATTTTTCTTTTTGTAATGAAATATACCACTAAACGCTTTCAACACAGATAGCTGCAGAAGTGAACTGCGTATATATTTTTCTTTTTGTACTGAAATACACCACTAAACGCTTTCACCACATATAACTGCAGAAGTAAACTGCATATATATATATATATATATTTTCCACAGATAGAAGCCACTAAAGGCTTTTCAACATAACACTTTCACCCCAAGAACAAATTGCTTGAATGACAGAGCTGTATAATGGCATTTTGGATCCCCAAATTATCTTTTCCTGCACTTGTAAATCGCTTTTTTAGCACTGTACCTAGCGCCTTCTGACATCTGACATCTCTCCCTGTACTAAGATGTTGTGAAATTATTCCTTCCTATCCATTCACTGCACTTGCAAATCGCTTTTCTAGCACTCAGGCAATGGCCTCTACAAAAATGAGGGTCGTAAATTCCTAACAGCTCCCCCAACAGACTCGTGTGTAGAGAGATAAAATACAATAACTGTTTCACTTTTGCGTTACATTACTGAAGAAAAAGAAACAAAAGGTTCTGCAACAGTAAACTGAATCCCTCCCCCTTTGTTGGTGATGAAGTTACCATGTTATAGATTTACACTGATTGCAGGCTCTGGCCAGTATACAGAGTACCTCTGAGTTACATATTATGGCCAGATCTTTAGGGATCCCCACCACAAATCTGTGTATCTTGTTGGCTCACAAATGAAACAATTCTCTTTCCTTGCAACTGTATGTGTGGTTGAAAGCCACCCCGCCTTACATCTTTGTGCGGACAGAGTCATTTTATGTGTCCATATTGCAGACAATGGAAACACTGTATATTCTCCAACTTTCTTCTTTGAAGAGCACTAGAATACACAGATATTTTGTTGGAGCCATCTTGCATTTATTTTATTAAATGCTACCTTCTTCCTGATTTTTATAGATTTGTGGCTCTTTAGCAAATCCTGCCTAACCTGTTCTATTATAATTGCTGCCTCCATCAGAGATGTCTCCTCAGCTGAATTCAAACGAATTGTGGTATCAAGGTATGGAAACTTTTCCACAAACATGCGTATCATGCCTTGTGGGGTTCCTACCACCATGATCTTTTATCACCTTCCTATACATATTTTCAAACCTTGCACAAAGCGACAAGAGCTCATCATGGATGGTAGGCCTGAAGTTAGTTAGAACCTCTGGGGTGACGTCTGTATGCCCTGTTACCAATTTCATGCGGATGGAAAGTCTGTCTTCCTCATCATGAAATAGGCCATTCCTGGGGACAATTTTCTCTATGACCCCATATCTTTGAAAAAGATGTGTAGGCAACAAAAGCTTGAACAGTTCCATGCGATATTATAGAGGGACAGAAAGTTTCTTCCAATGTCCCTCAAAAATATCACAGGAAGTGAAAGGTTCTGCGTCTGGATGATATTTAGGAATCAGTTTACATATCTTTAGCATAAATTCCATTCTGCCACTATGCTGTGACACATCTGTGAGTTGGAAGTGGTCTGTAACTGTGGAACTGTGTCACCAGCAGCACTTGTGGCAGCTATTGGAGTTGGATCACGCTGATCAGAGGCAGCCATGGGAGCGGTCTCACTCTCATCTGTCCCCCTGTTTGCACTCAAAACACAAATTTGCTTTGAGTGCAAATCTTTGTGATAGAGCTTAGTTATTGTCTTCTGCATATTGCTAATTGTCTCATGCCTCTTTGCTAATTCAGTCCTCAGGTCAGCAATTATCACCTCTGTAGAGGCTGCTTTTTCCCTATAGCCCGTTATCTCCATATACAGCTGTATAAAAACCTTATCAACATCTGCATAATATTTTTCTATTTCAGCTAACAGACTGCAGCATGCTGATCTGACTGTCTTTTTCTACAAGTACTTTTTCTTTAAAGTGTAACTGCCGTTAATTTTTTTATTTTTTTTTGCAAATAGTTGGGGCAAGTGATAGGCAACATTTTTCAAATATACTTTATTTATCCAAAAAGTTAATTTTTATTAGAAAACTGGTGCTGAAATTGCCCTTAGCAGCACTCTCTGAAATGAGCACTGCTAAGGGCCATCTGTCTCTTATTTATAAAGGGCAGACGGGCTTAGCGGGCGCTGTGCTTCTGCCTCCCGTGCTCTCCCAGTGGCCACAGGCATCTTAGGAGTTAAAATGACAGCGATATTCCCCCTTTCTATGAAATCTAATCCTCTTGTACATTCACTAACCTGCGATCCCTGCGATAATTACTCATGAAGCAGCCACTGGAAGTAGAAGCACTGTGTGCAGTCATGAGTAATTGAGGTTGACTTATTGGCAACTGTGTCTCATCATCATCATCCACCTTGTGAAACACTAATTGCCGTTCTTCACCGCCATCTTATTCTGACTGTGGATGCTCAAGAGCTTGGGAATCATGGCACAAGATCGCCTCATGTCCCTCTTCAAGCGGGCTTGTCGAGAGGCCCAAATTAAAGAATGGAGATGAAAAGAGCTCCTCGGAATATCCGGGTGTGGGATCACTTGTTTGCCAAGACTCTCCATGGTGGGTGGAAGGAATATCAGGGTGAGGATTCTGTTGACCAGACTCCTGGCTACTGAGACTGGACTTTGTGGAAGACAGGGAGGTGCTTAACCGACTGGAAGCATTATCTGCTGCAATCCAACCGACCACCTGGTCGCACTGCTCTGACTTCGAGAGTGGTGTCCTGTGCCGCCCTGCAAACTGGGACATGAAGCGAGGTATCGTGTATGAGTGTGTTTCTTGTGCTCTGGCAGCAGGCACAGTTTCACCGTGCCCAGGGCCACTGTCTCTGCATGCACGGTCACTTCCCAGTCCCTTACTGCTCGCCTTGCGCATATTAAATGGTATTTGTGGTCGGGGCTTAAACATGAAGGAATGACCCCTACCTACTGGATACCTAAAAGCGGTTAGAATTATGCCGGAACCGCGACGCTGAAGGGACGCCTGAAGGGGGGCATCCCCTGGTGTGAGATAGTGAAAGTAAGGGTGGGTAGGGTGGGTACACTGGAGACGACGTTCACTGTGGGAGGAAACGCCCGGCCAGATATAGTCATCATCGCCCCTCCCACAAACACAGGCCAATGAATCGGCCTTAACACTTGTGGTCGGGGCTTAAACATGAAGGAATGACCCCTACCTACTGGATACCTAAAAGCGGTTAGAATTATGCCGGAACCGCGACGCTGAAGGGACGCCTGAAGGGGGCCAAAAAGGACACAAACTCGATCAAAAAGCTTTATCACAACCTCCCATTGCGATTTCGCTGCCAACGAGCGAGCTGCAGCCAGGGTAATGGGATCGGAAGTAGTGAAGCCGTACCGAGGCATTGTGGCACCGTAGACGTCCGCTCGGGAAACTTGTGAAAGAGAATTAGCTCGGGACAGGGCATCGGCAGCTATATTTTGGATTCGGGTACATGAATGTGTGTAATGAATTTGGTGTAGTAACGAGCGAAGCACCAGACACCTAACAAAAGATATCAGTAGGACCAAGCCGTTAATCAAATATCCATGACCGCGACATTGACATTAACATACATCATGTAACCAGCCTATTCCCGACCCCCTGCATGCACAGCCGCCATTATAGGATAAAGTTCAACCAACGCTGAAATCTGTGGAACCCGGGATCAACCAACCTCACTCGTCCACCCACCAGCTAGCCAGTGGGGGCCAAAAAAATGGCAGCAAAACCTGAGCTCGACGTGACCTCAGGAAACTAGGAAATTTACTGTATACCTCTGGAATAAAAGAGAAATACCGTACCAATGCCTGATAATGTGGCCTCAGGAAACTAGGAGACTTACTGTATACCTCTGGAATAAAAGAGAAATACTGTACCAATGCCTGATAACGTGGTCCCACATGGAAAGTCAGCAATCGCCTGAACATCAAAGCATATATAAAAACTTGATCCTGGAGAGATAAACGCAAGAAACCCTTTAATCTTTACCAATGCCACTAATGTGGTATCATGGCGAACTGATGAAATAACAAGTCGAATACGTATGCGTAAAAAACGTGCGTCAAGCGTAACCCTATTCAGAATCTGGCGCCGAATCCGCAGTGTGGACCAACATCCTAACAGTGCCCCTATACATATGTATATTGTGGTAAGGTGCAGGGTGCCGTCCTAGATGGCAGGTACGTGTCACCGAGGTTCATAGCCTCGGTGAGGTAAGAGCCGTTTGTTGATGTCAGTAGCAGGTAGTGCTACTGACACATTGCTAAATAGCATGGCTGCAAAGCCGATCCGGGCCGGCTCTTACCGGGAGCAGCTAAAGTGTAGGGTGGGTGGCTGCTCCCCACGACCCAGTCCTGGTTTTGGGCTGGGTTTAAAAACTCAGCCAGCACCAGCAGCTGGGCGGTGATTGTCCTGGAGCTGCTAACAGTGCTGTGGAGTTCTCTGACCTGGAAGGAAGGAGACTCAGCAGGAGGTGGTGTAGTTGTCCTGCAAGCCTCGAAGGTGGATTCTCCTGCGGCTGGGCCGACTGCTAGGTGGGAACCCGCACCTCAAACCTCCCAGGTGATTGGAACCTGTGTTTGGCCTGTTTTGTTTTTCCACTAGTATTTCTGATGTGTGTGTGAATTATCACCAAGAGACTGTCTGCTCATTAATGTTGATGCAAGTGTGAATAAAACACTGTTTATCCGCACCTTCTGGACTCCCTTGTTTTGCCTCGGTACTGCACCCGCACCGCTGTCTACCAGAGCGACTCCCCACATTTGGTGTCGGATGCGGGCATGCGCAGTGAGGCTGGCGTGAACGCCGAAGTTTGTTTTTTCTGGGAACGACTGGATGTCCTATATTCGGCCGGCAAAGTTGCAGCCTGTGTTCCCTGACAAAATGGAGGCGGCGGTGAAAGCTCTCATAGAGGCTAACGTGCAGCAGCGGGAGACCAACCAGCTACTGCTACAGCATGTGATGGCGTTGCAAGCTGCAGGAGCGTCCCACCACGACCATGATGCCCGGAAAGCGGTCCGTGCGGCGATCCCAAAAATGACCCCCTCAGACGACGTGGAGACATATCTGGCGGTCTTTGAGAAGGTCGCCGTGAGGGAAAAGTTACCCCGTGACCATTGGGCCGAGGTGGTTGCTCCGTTCCTGGCATCCGGACCCCAGCAAGTTTTTTGATTTAGCAGATGACCAGGCTGCTGATTATCCCACGGTGAAGGGGAGATCCTGGCCAGACTGGGGGTAAATGTGTTGGTCCGGGCTCAGCGGGTCCACCAGTGGGACTTTAAAGCGGCTGAACCCGCCAGGCCGCAGTACTATGAATTGCTGCACAGGTTGCAAAAATGGCTGCAACCTGACATTCTAAGTCCGACTGCTATGCTGGACCGTCTGCTGGCTGACATGTTCTGGAGGGCCTTGCCTTACCCCCTTCAGCACTGGATCGGCCAGGTATCACCCACCAATGCCCTAGAAATGGTCGACCTGGTGGAGCGCTATGAGGCCACCCAAAACTTGAAAGGGGGTGTTGGTGGGAGGGGGCCGGTCAAATCCCGGAGGTCTCCCATCCAGTCCCGACGTCTGATACCTGAGAGACCTGTTCGGGGTGTACCCCCTGTAAACCCGGCTCCGATTGTCTGCTGGCGGTGTCAGGAGCCTGGCCACATAAGGGCCGACTGTCCACATCGGGGAGAACCCATGGAGACTAATTATGGGTACCGGGCTTCCATGTATGCACCCCGGCACCCCCGAGACAATAGACAATCGTCACCTGTGCCAGGTGCAAGTGGGTGATAATCTGGCAGTGGCGCTACTGGACTCAGGGAGCCTAGTAACCCTGGTAAGTGCTGCCCTGGTACAGCCCACCCAGTATACGGGCCGGAAAGTTGGTGTGGTGTGCATACACGGAGACTTAAAGGACTATCCCACTGCTGTAATGTCTCTGTCCACGGCGGCCGGCACATGGACTGGTGAAGTGGCGATCTCCTCAAAGCTACCCTATGAACTAATAATTGGGAGAGACTTCCCTGGTTTTCCGTCACTATGGCCTGAGGTGAAAGTGACTAATAGCCCTGAGACAGGGGTAACCCTAGCTGAGTGGCCTGGTTCCAGTGGGAGGCCAGAGCCCTGGGAGCCCGAGTCCGAAGGGCCTGCGGTAGGGGTGACCACCACTTCTGTGATAGAGGGGGAGGCACCCCCACTGAGTGTAATGGTGGGAGACATGGAGGACTTGCCACCAGGACCTGAGTTGGCAGACCTCCACGTCTCCGGAGATAATTTTGGGACTGCCCAACACCGGGACCAAACCCTAACCAGGGCCTGGGAGAATGTGCTGGAAATTGATGGTAAACCCCAGAGACCAGGGGCTGAGTTAATATTTCCCGCTTTGTTGTTCACCAAGAAATGTTATATCGGGTGAACCAAATCCGGGTGAACCTGTTGAACAGTTGGTGGTGCCCACAGCGCACCGCAAGCTGGTCATGGAGCTTGCCCACCAACATGTTCTTGGGGGACACTTGGGGTGGCAGAAAACCCAGGACCGCATACTGCAGCGGTTTTATTGGCCCAGTGTGTTCAAGGAGGTAGAGAATTATTGTAAGTCCTGTCCCACCTGTCAGATAACTAGCCCCCAGCCACATTTCCGTAGTCCTCTGGTACCTCTTCCAATTATTGAGGTCCCGTTTGAGCGAATCGCTATGGATCTAATTGGGCCTGTACCAAAGTCTGCCAGGGGCCACCAACACATTTTGGTAGTTCTCGACTATGCCACTCGGTATCCGGAGGCGGTGCCTCTGCGACATACCTCAGCTAAGCTCATTGCCAAAGAGTTAATGGAAATGTTTTCCCGTGTGGGCCTGCCAAAAGAGGTTCTGACAGACCAAGGGACCCCTTTTATGTCCAAAGTTATGAGGGAACTGTGTAAATTATTGCGTATAAAGCAATTGCGGACGTCCGTTTACCATCCGCAAACGGACGGTCTTGTCGAGAGGTTTAACCAAACTTTAAAAAATATGTTAAAAAGGGTGGTGTCTAGAGATGGGAAGGACTGGGACCTGCTTCTGCCCTATCTCATGTTCGCAGTGCGAGAGGTACCCCAGGCCTCTACTGGGTTCTCGCCCTTCGAACTGCTTTATGGCAGACACCCTCGGGGCCTGTTGGATATCGCCAAGGAAGCATGGGAACAACAGCCTGTCCCCCACAAAAGTGTCATTGAGTATGTCACCCAGATGCAGGATCGGATGGAAAGGGTGTTGCCGCTGGTCCGGGAGCATATGGAGGCAGCGCAACAAGCCCAGAGTAGGGTGTACAATCGTCAGGCTCGGGTACGGGGCTTCAATCCGGGAGATCGGGTTTTGGTTCTGGTACCCACCCTTGACAGCAAGTTCCTAGCCAGGTGGCAGGGCCCCTATGAGGTGATCGAGAAGGTAGGGGAAGTAAATTACAAAGTACACCAGCCAGGGCGGCGCAAGCCGGAGCAGGTGTACCACGTGAATTTACTAAAGCCGTGGAAAGATAGGGACACGGCCGACGACCACAGCCCCCGGCCAGGGCTTCTAGGTGAAAAGGGTCCAGCCCCACAGTTCGAGGCCTGTGAAGCCGTAACCACGGTAAAAATTGCAGACAGCCTGTCTTCCAAACAAGTTCAGGAAGTCAGGGAGTTCATCAGTCGGAACACGGATGTGTTCTCGGACCTCCCTGGCCGCACGTCTCTCATCCGACATGACATCGTCACTGAGCCTCAGGCCAAGATCCGGTTAAAACCATACCGGGTACCCGAGGCTCGGCGACGGGCCATCGCGGAGGAAGTGCAATTAATGTTGAAGCTCGATGTCATTGAAGAGTCGAAAAGTGAGTGGGCCATTCCCATAGTCCTAATACCCAAGCCGGATGGGACGTTGCGGTTCTGCAACGACTTTCGCAAGTTAAATGAAGTGTCCAAGTTTGACGCGTATCCCATGCCCCGGGTAGACGAGCTTGTTGAGAATTTAGGACAAGCCCGTTATTTTTCTGTGCTGGACCTCACTAAAGGGTACTGGCAGGTACCCTTAACGGAGTCGGCCAAGGAAAAACGCTTTGTTACCCCGCAGGGCCTGTATCACTACAAGGTGTTACCCTTTGGCCTGCATGGCGCCCGCCACCTTCCAAAGGTTAATGGACATAGTGCTGCGACCACATCGTCGGTACGCCTCGGCCTACTTAGATGATGTAATTATCCACAGCACTGACTGGGAAAGCCATTTGCCCAAAGTGCAGGCGGTAGTGGATGCCCTGAGGAAAGCTGGTCTAACCGCCAATCCAAAGAAGTGTGCGATTGGGTTGGAAGAGACCAAATACCTGGGGTATGTCATTGGGCGGGGAGTCATCAAGCCTCAGGTAAATAAGGTAGAGGCAATACGGAGTTGGCCCAGACCGGTCACCACCAGGCAGATAAAGTCGTTCCTGGGGATTGTGGGGTATTACATGAGGTTTGTGCCCCACTTTGCCACTATCGCTTCGCCATTGACAGAGTTATTAAAGGGGCGTAAGACAGGGATGGTCCGCTGGAATGAGCAGGCGGAAAAGGCTTTCTCCGCCCTGAAATCGGCCCTGTGTGGGTCCCCGGTTTTGGTGACACCCGATTTCAGGAAAGAGTTCATTGTCCAGACCGACGCCTCTGAGGTTGGCCTTGGTGCGGTACTATCGCAGGAAGTCAACGGGAGGAGCATCCCGTTGTCTTCCTCAGCCGCAAGCTCACCCCAGCCGAGACCAGGTACAGCATAGTCGAGAGAGTGCCTGGCCATCAAGTGGGCACTCGAGGCCCTCCGTTATTACCTGTTGGGCAGAAGCTTCCGCCTGGTGACCGACCACTCCCCACTCAAGTGGATGTGCCAAGCCAAAGAGAGGAATGCCCGGGTCACCAGGTGGTTTCTGTCCCTACAGAATTTTAAATTCACGGTGGAGCACAGAGCGGGCCGGTTGTTAAAAAATGCAGACGCGCTCTCCCGGGTACACTGTTTGTCGTGTGTCCACCCCTCAGGGTTGAACAAAGGGGGGTATGTGGTAAGGTGCAGGGTGCCGTCCTAGATGGCAGGTACGTGTCACCGAGGTTCATAGCCTCGGTGAGGTAAGAGCCGTTTGTTGATGTCAGTAGCAGGTAGTGCTACTGACACATTGCTAAATAGCATGGCTGCAAAGCCGATCTGGGCCGGCTCTTACCGGGAGCAGCTAAAGTGTAGGGTGGGTGGCTGCTCCCACGACCCAGTCCTGGTTTTGGGCTGGGTTTAAAACTCAGCCAGCACCAGCAGCTGGGCGGTGATTGTCCTGGAGCTGCTAACAGTGCTGTGGAGTTCTCTGACCTGGAGGAAAGAGCTCAGCAAGGTGGTGTTTTTCCCTGCAACTCGAAGGTGGAATCTCCTGCGGCTGGGCCGACTGCTAGGTGGGAACCCGCACCTAAACCTCCCAGGTGACTGGACCCTGTGTTGGCCTGTTTTGTTTTGCCACAGTATTTCTGTTGTGTGTGAATTATCACCAAGAGACTGTTTTTCATTTATGTTGTGCAAGTGTGAATAAAACACTGTTTATTGCACATTCTGGACTCCTTGTTTTGCCTCGGTACTGCACCCGCACCGCTATCTACCAGAGCGACTCCCCACAATATATACACATATACATATAAACTATACACACATATATATATTTTTTTTTTTTTTTTTTAACTAACACTGGAGCCTGAACTCACACTCTTCCCCGCACTTCCAGCTTTGGCCACATAGAGGGCGCCAGAGCCACAACTATGCGTGTCTGTGGAACCCAGCCAGCAGATCAGAGCGAGGGGCAGAGGTGAGTGCACGCCTGAATAGTGCAGGAGGAGAGACTGACTAAAACAGACACCGTGCATCCTATGCACCCCACCTCACTAGTAGCTCTGCATGAGGAAAACACATGACAGCCGGCTGCAGAGCAGAGCTGAATACATGGTCGAGTGACCCCTGTAAGCGACTCCTGTGACGTGCTTTCCACATAGTGTGAGATTACTCTAAGAACCTGACATACCCTGACTAGAACACTAGACTCAATGTCCCTTCCCCATAATAAATGTATGTTTTTCTTTTTTTTTTTTTGACATTTCATTAAAGTCACACACCCTCTTTTTTTTTTTTTTTTTTTAAAACACACACTCTTCCTGAACCTTACTACTCCCCCTTGCTGAGTGAATTCACCTGTGCACCCCCTGGATAGAAACAACATGCTGAAGCCTAATTTGTCCGCCCCTCCCCCCCCTGCCTGTCTAACAGCACAGCAGCATGTGCAATACTTTATCGAGCGGGCACACGCTGTGCCCTGCACCCTACGTGTCATGCCGCGTGGGGAGAAGAGCGTGTCTCCCTGGCAGACCGCTCCGGGGCGGTGCTGCTCCCAATTACCAAGGAAGCTGACACACCGCCGGCCGGACTTAAAGCAACGATGCTGCTGAATGAGGCAGCTACTTATCTGGACCGTAGAAAGTCAGGGCCTGGAACTGCCGTGTAGCGCTGCACCCTTGTTGCTCCCTGAGGACGGTATGTAGAGCTCCCACACCATACACTGGAGACGACGTTCACTGTGGGAGGAAACGCCCGGCCCGGTCATCATCGCCCCTCCCACAAACACAGGCCAATGAATCGGCCTTAACACATATGCTTGCAAGTATGTCACACGTACAGTAGCGCAGGTTTTGTAAGTGTGTGCTCAAATAAAGTACACAGAATGTCACAGATATTTTAAGGATGCGCACACGTTAAACAGGCGATATAGCACAGATAATGTCGCTGTCCGCAGCGTCTATGAAAAAAGTACACTGAATGTCACAAATAATTTTAGGATGCACAAACATTATACCGAGGTATAGCGCAAGTAATGTCGCTGTCACCAACGGCTAATAAAAAATTACCCTAAATGAATGTCACTGATATTTTGGATGCACAAACGTTATACAGGAGATGTGGCGCTGGTAATGTCGCTGTCACCAGTGGCCAAACTATTGCGCTGTATGTCACAGATATTTATGCTGTGCAAATGTAAAATAAAAGATGTAGCAGAGGTTGTGTCACTATCAGAAGCGGCACTAACAATTCCACGCAGTTTAGTGCAGGTTGCGCTAATAATTATATTGCTGCCAGACTTTTGAGTCTCCAACAATTTTTTTCCCTAAAATATTACTATTTCACTCCCTACACTATCTGTCCCTTCTGCAGCACAGCTCGCCCTGACTAAGACTGAGCCAAACACGTGTATAGCACCCGATGGCGCGTTTTGGCCAGCCAATCACTGTAATGCCATTAACTAACATGGCTACGGCATTAGTTAGTGGCAGAACTTACCCGCACATCTATTGGCTGCGTAGCAGCCAACAAACGTGCGGGGAGGAGACTCGAGCATCGCGCTTGAGCACAAGCGATGCTCGAGCCGAAATGGTGTTCGGCTCAAGCATGCTCGCCCAACACTAGTGAATACCACTGGATATCAATATACACTATATTCAATTATTAGGCATATTTGTGTGGTCATCAGGCTGAGGTTCTGGCTGAGAGAGACATATTTTCCTGTAACAATTTTTTTCTGAACATTATAAGGGGTTTTTTTTAAACACATTCCTTCAATTGCCGCTCACCATGTGCCAATTTCTAAATATGGCTCCATGTATGACATTAGCCACAGGGCTATACTTAAAAGTAAATGCAGATCTCTTGTCCTGTTTCTCTTGTTTCTGAAAAGCAGATTTCTAGTCAATAATTTCCTGTGATTATCATTGGATGTTTCACACATAGACTGATTTAGTAAAATCTCTAGGTAGCTCCTTTTTAATATCTGTGACCTGAGTTTGAACGCCTGCTCCTTGAAGTCCTCATCATGACTGTTTATCCTACTTAGTCTAATAAATTGTACATAAGCGACTGCGAATTTCACACTGGCTCAATGGAGGCTTGTATAATGCGAAAGAAAATTAGTGGCATTAGGCTTCCTATATCCTTTAGTAACTATTGCACCATTTTCATTCTACTTGGGAACCCCCAAACTTAGATGTAAAGTTCATATTATTAGTCTCATTCAAATATTCAGCAAAACCATAAAATTGTTCTTTTGTGCGGGCGTGGTCTGCCTGCTGAGCAAGATGGCTGCATGAGACTTGAGCTCCAGTGCAATACCAGCGATGAGGGGAAAGGAAGCAAACTAGAACTTTCTCAAACCAACCCTACTGTTTGGCCAAACTTCTCAGATGATGATCAGAGGCAAGAGGTAGATGAAAAAGCCTGGGAAACTGGACTTTTTCTTCGAGGGGAGTAAGGACCAAGATGGCGCCGAGTCCCCAACCCTGTCTCGCTTCCCGGGCTCCAGCTCGCCTGACACTCTGTGCACGCCCCGGGATCCACCACCAGAGGAAGCTTCGAGGTCACACTGGGCTGCACAGCTCTCCTCACCTTTACAAAGACAGATCAGAGGAAGTGCAGGCAGTTCACAGCAGGCTGCGGGCTGCCAAGCAAGTTCAGCTGCGTCATTTGCTTTCTCCAGCCCCGTGAAGCAGAGGCCTGGAATCCAGGCCCCGACCATGCAAGACACAGAGGTGAGAGACTACGCAATACTCTCCCTTCAAGGATTCCCCACCACTGACCAGCCCGCTTCTGGCAATCTTTTAAAGGATATGTTGGTCCTCTACAGCCAGTCAATGCATTAGGACTTTACTGCCATCATCCTCCCACTTCAGTCCTCAGTGGCAGCCATTGTTAAACGGGTCAGCCACGTGGTATCCAAAATGGGCAACTTTGCGACATGATCAGTTCATAAATGCCCATAATGAGCTGGCAGAGGAGCTTGACCGTCTCAAAGCCAAAGTGGTGGATTTAGAGGATCGGTCCCACCAGAATAATATTAAATTCTCAGGTGTAGCTTGGATCAGCTGTCCGGTCATGTGAGGGAGTTTCTGGCTTGGCTTGGATCAGTTGTCCGGTCATGTGATAGAGTCTGTGATGTGACTGAGACATATAAAAGAAGGCTTGTTGTATATTTTTTTAATGTATTTTATGTATGTATTTTAATTAAGGATGATTTAATGTTGAAACTATGTTTATTGATGTTTAGTGTTATAGTTTTGTGTTTTATGAAAAATTTGTGCTGATACACTATAGAGAGTTAAATGATGTCAGCAATGCGTGGGATTTTAAGCATTTGTATAGCTCTTGAAGAAACACGTAAGCGAAACCCAGGACGGGTGATTTCTGTGCATGGCACGTCTGTGACTTTTATGCTTTTAACAAGTTTACGCTTGTAAGTACAATAAACCCTTTGAATATATGGTAGTAGTCAGTACTTCACTATGGCTGCAATTCCTTGATTATCTACAGGAGTGTCTATCAAAGGAGGGATACTATTGTGTGAAACCTGATGATCTCTGCCTTCATGTCTTTTCCATTTTAACCCCTTGTTGAGGAGGGAGGTGGTGTTTGAAAGCAGCGTGATCTTCCATGATATTATTTTACAAAACTGTGATTTCTACCCACATCACATCAGAGATCTGCAGCGCAAACCTACAGCTATGTATTTAGTGATTTTTTTTGTTTTTATTATTGAACCTTTGTGGGACACTGAATACGAGGCTGTAAGATGGATAAATTTGATTTTCGTGCTAGTCTCATGTGGGATGCTGATACGTTTTTTTCCCTCAAGGTTAATGAGAGTAAACACGATAATGGTTTGCAGGATTGGGTCCTCGAATTCCTGAGGGATTGGGAAAAACTAATGGATGATTGTGGTCTGAGAGTTGTGAATTTTATTATGTACAAACGTAAAGATTAAACGCATCAATGGTAATATTGAACATTTGCAAGAGGTCTTAAAACCTTACAAAGACCAGAAGGAATATATAAATATGTCTAGTAAATGTCAGACCACCTTAGTAAAAATCAAGAAAAAGAAAGAAACAGAGAAAATATGTAAAAGTCTGTGAGGACTATAAAAATTAAACGGTTTATAGATGGAAAGAAAAGATGGAACCACCGCCTAGACTTCAGTGATTGGGTAATGGAGACATGGACACTAAAAGCAGGACCAGTTATATGTCCATCAAGATAATAAATATGATAGCACAGTGAATGTAAGAGTACCACCACCGCCTCAGCCTTATGCAGGCAGACCCCAAAACTTTGTCAGGGGTAACAATAGATATATAAAACCACCTAACATATGGAACCCCAAACCTTGGAGGAGACCATATAGACGGTATGACGACCAACATTCAGGTTATATGAAAAATGGGATGTACCGACAGTGGGGGCATAATTTTCCTAGACATCCACAGGGAGATTTCTACCCCTATTATAGGGGCCCAAATCAATATCAAGGGGGTCCTTACTACCAACAATCCAATTTTAAGGGTGATAACTACCATCACTCTGACCAATATGTTCCAGAAACTAGTCGGAGAGAAGATCCACTACAGGAATGTGCAACAACTAATGAAGTGCAGGTGAAGCAAAATTTTCCACACCAGAGTATGAAAGGAGTGCAGATAGACAGTGGGAAAGAGGAAATAAGAGGTGTAAACAGAGTAAACACCCCCCAAAAAGGAATGCATATAGAAGAAAAAGAGGAGGAGGTAAAAAACAGCCCCAACCGCAAAATGAGCAGGGAAACATAAAAGGGATCTTCAAACTTAGTAGCTATAAATTGACAGAACAAGAAGAAGGAGTATTAGGAAAAGGAATAAAGTTTGCGCCCACCCATAAACAAAATAAATTTGAAACGTTCATAAATATTCACAAGTATATTAGGAGGTTGAATATCACCAAATATTTCTTGAATAATCAGACACCAGCTCTAAAAAATGCAGGAACGGGGAACTATTACGGGAGTTAGATAAAATGGATACCATGCCTGGATATTATAATCTAACAAAGAACGAAAAAGTGGCCCTAAACAACCTAGAAGATAATAAACAAATTGTAATTAAGCCAGCGGATGGGGGGATCGGTTGTTTGTGATGGATACTGAAAAATATAAAAAAGGAGGAGACTTATTTCTGATACAGAGACCTATCGGGTATTGAAAACTAACCTGTTTTTTTAATATAAAAACAAAATGTATGAAATACTAAGAGGGATCTGAGAAAGATATCCTGAACAAAAAGGAGTAAGAGTATTTACAAATAAAATATTCAGTTACACAAGTGATCTACCACCTCCCCAAGATCCATAAGAATCTAGAAGAAATAGTTTTACCTGGTGTGGTTTCTGTTTGCCTTGCAAAAACAGAATTAATAAGGATCGAGTAAGAACGATGCAAATAGTATATTCAAAGAAAAAGCAGCCCTTTAAGGTTTTTGGAAATATTACATGCAAAAATTATGGTATCTATGTACTGGAGTCTCCTTACAACCAGGAAACTAATAACTCGTATCCAAGAGCACATTCGGAACATAAAAAAGGTCTAGAAACGCATATTGTGTCTATGCGCTTCTCAAAGACATCACCAGAAGGATCTGAAGGTATTGTGCTTTATGGGCGTAGAATAGGTTAAAACACATTCTATAATGCTAAGATTAATAAAAGATAAGTTCAGTCGATGTATAAACTAGGCACACTCCAACCCAATGGACTTAATTTAGAATGTGACCTGAAACCTTGTTTAATCTAGGCTTTAATTTTGCTATATGTATTACATATCCTTAGGTGGATAAGGTAGGACCTGTGAGAATTTGTGGATTCTATTTGCAATTGGGGAGAGAACCTTGCGTGATTTGGATCAGTTGTCCGGTCATGTGAGGGAGTTTCTGGCTTGGCTTGGATCAATTGTCCGGTCATGGGATGAAGTTTGTGATGTGACTGAGACAGATAAAACAAAGGCTTGTTCTATATTTTTTGAATGTATTTTATGTATGTGTTTTAATTAAGGATGATTTAATGTTGAAACTATGTTTATTGATGTTTTATGAAAAATTAGTGCTGATACACTATAGAGGGTTAAATCTCCCTCAAGGATGATGTCAGCAATGGGTCGGATTTTAAGCACTTTTAAGGTGGGATTGCATTATGTTTTGTATCGCTCCTGAAGAAGCGCGTAAGTGAAACCTGGGTTGGGCTATTTCTGTGCATGGCACGTCTGTGACTTTTATGCTTTTAACAAGTTTACGTTTGTAAGTACAATAAACCCTTTGAATATATGGTGGTAGTCAGTACTTCACTATGGCTGCAATTCCTTGATTATCTACAGGAGTGTCTATCAAAGGAGGGATACTATTTTGTGAAACCTGATGATCTTTGCATTAGTGTCATTTCCATTTTAACCCCTTGCTGAGGAGGGAGGTGGTGTTTGAAAGCAGCCCGATCTTCCATGCTATTATTTTATATTCCAAGAAACAAAGAGGCATGCTGGTGGCTGTTCGGGACTAGGTGGTATTCAAACTAACGACATCCATCGTGGACCCCGATGGCAGATTTATCATTATAGTAGCCTCTCTGAATAATGTAATGTACTCCCTGGTCTTTGTGTATGCCCCTATTCAGCATCAGGCCCCTTTTTTATGAAAGTTTGCAACCAGAGTAAACCGAATCAAAAGTGGTCATGTCCTCTGGGGTGGAGACTTTAATGTCGTGCTGGATCCCTCCATAGACTCATCGGCTTGGACCAGAGATCATCCTCTCGCCTTAGCTCCTTTGCTACTTGGAGAGGATATTTATGATGTGTGGAGGATCCACCACGAAAGAGAAAGAGATTACTCTTTCTTCTCTGCTGCGCATAGCTCCTACTCCATGATAGACCTTTTTCTGGTTGACAGGTCACTTTTACGCAATGCTTCCCAATCCTCTATTAAACTGATTACTTGGTCAGGCCATGCCCCTATTACTCTGAGCATTTGTGAAATGTCTTCAAAGCCACCTTACGCCCCCTAATGTAACAATACATATCTCTTAGAACACCCCAAGTATAAAGCAGACTTCTCTGCCACGTTATCTGAATACTTTCAGACCAATATAGGTTCAGTGCCAAGCCTGTTTTCTCTATGGAATGCCCACAAGGCCTTCATTAGGGGAATATTTATCAAGGTAGGTGACAGGGACAAAAAGGAAAGGGATGAGCGAATTTCGGAGTTATTGCGCTAAATCCGCTCCTTAGAATCTCTCAACAAAGCCAATCCTACAGTAATATATTCAGAACAATTGAAGTCACTTAGACTCCAATTGAAAGACTGTCTGCTTTATAGCCATGTGAAACAACTGAAGTCTCTCAGTCTTGTATTATTCACAGAACAAAAAGGCGGTGAAGTTGTTAGTTTTAGCCCATAGACTAAAAACAAGATCGACTAAGTCAAAGATCCCATTTCTTACCTCTCGGAAGACAGACTCAAAAGTGATTGAACCCCAGGCGATAGCCAATTCCTTCAAGGGTTTTTATGAATTCCTTTATAATCTGGTACCCCGGACAGATTCGCCCCACGTCATAAGCTATTCAATGCTTCTTAGCCTCCCTTGATCTCCCTTGTTTAAACAATGACCAATTAACCCATTCAGGACCAGGCCATTTTTTGCAAATCTGACATGTCACTTTATGTGGTGATAACTTTAAAACGCTTTTACTTATCCAAGCCATTCTGAGAGTACTTCATGACTGTGGTAAATTTGAGTCAAAATACTTTATTTATAAAAATATACCAGATATACCACCCAAAAATTGAAAAATTCGCTATTTTCTAAATTTTTATTTCTCTTTTTTTAAAACAGTTAATGATACCTCCTAAAATAGTTATTACTTTACATTTCCCATATGTCTAATTCATGTTTGGATCATTTTGAAAATGACATTTTCTTTTTTTGGGACGTTAGAAGGCTTAGAAGTTTAGAAGCAAATCTTGACATTTTTCAGAAAATTTCCAAAACCCACTTTTTATGGACCAGTTCAGGTCTGAAGTCACTTTGTGAGGCTTATCTAATATAAACCACCCATAAATAGCCCCATTTTAAAAACTAAACCCCTCGAGGTATTCAAAACTGATTTTACAAACTTTGTTAATCCTTTAGGTGTTCCACAAGAATTTAAGGAAAATGTAGATGAAATTTCAGAATTTCACATTTTTGTCAGATTTTCCATTTTAATCCATTTTTTCCAGTAACAAAGCAAGCGTTAACAACCAAACAAAACTCAATATTTATTGCCCTGATTCTGTAGTTTACTGAAATACCCCATAAGTGGTCATAAACTGCTGTACAGGCACACGGCAGGGCGCAGAACGAAAGGAACGCCATATGGTTTTTGGGGGGCAGATTTCACTGGGATAATTTTAAGTTGCCATGTCACATTTGAAGACCCCCTGATGCACCCCTAGAAACTTCAAAAAAATTACTTTATTTTGGAAACTACGGGATAAGGCGGCAGTTTTGTTGGTACTATTTTAGGGTACATATGATTTGTTTGCTCTCTTTATTACAATTTTTGTGAGGCAAGGTAACAAAAAAAAACTGTTTTGGCACCGTTTTTATTTTTAGTTATTTACAATGTTCATCTGACAGGTTAGATTATGTGGCATTTTTATAGATCAGGTTGTTACGGACACGACAATACCAAATATGACTACTTTTTATGGTTGTTTAAGTTTAACATTATAAAGCATTTTTGAAAAAAAAATATTTTTGTGTCTCCTTATACTGAAAGCTATTGTTTTTTTTTTTTCTTTTTTCAGGCGACTGTTTTATGTTGGGTTCTATTTTGTTTGGTATAAGATGACAGTTTTATTGGTACTATTTTAAGATGCATATTTATTTTTTTATTGCTAGGTATTACACTTTTAGTGATGTAAGGTGACAAAAAATTGCTTTTTTGACAATTTTATTTTTCTTTTTTACAGTGTTCCCCTCAGGGGTTAGGTCATGTAATATTTTTATACAGCAGATTCTTACGGACGCGGCGATATCTATGATGTATACTTTTTTTATTTATTTAAATTTTACCCAATAACAGCATTTTTAAACAAAAAATCATGTTTTATTGTCTCCAGATTTTGAAAGCCATAGTTTTTTTTCATTTTTTTGGGGCAATTGTCCTAGGTAGGGTCTCATTTTTTCGGGGGGAGATGATGGTTTGATTGGTGTGATTTTGGGGTGCATATGACTTTTTGAACGCTTGGTATTACACTTTTTGTGTTGTAAGGTGACAAAAAATGGCTTTTTTTACACCTTTTTTTTTCTTACGGTGTTCACCTGAGGGGTTAGTTCATGCGATATTTTTATACAGCAGGTTCTAATGGATGTGGCAATACTTAATATTGTGGGGAGTCGCTCTGGTAGATAGCAGTGCGGGTGCAGTATAGAGGCAAAACGGAGTCCAGAAAGTGTAGCAAACAGTGTTTAATTCACACTTGTAGCAAATACACAGCAAACAGTCACTTGGTGTTAATTCACACCCAACAGAAAACGTGCAGCAAAACAAAATAGTCCAAAACAGGTTCCAGTCACCTGGGAGGCTTTAGGTGCAGGTTCGCACCTGGCTGTCAGTCCAGCCGCAAGGCGATCGACCTCCGGCTTCCAGGCCGTCTGCGCTCCTCCTTGCTTGGGGTCTTGCTTCCAGCCCAGAGAACTCCACACAGCACAGCATGGATCAGCACTCCCAAACTCAAGTGATTCCACAGCCTAACCGCAGCTCCAGGACAATCACAATCAGCTGCTGAGGAGGCTGCCTTTTAAAGGCCCGGATAAAGTCCGGCCTGGACCGTGGGGAATAGGCACCCACCCAACTCTTTGCCTACTCCCAGTAAGAGCCGGCCCGGATTGGCTTTGCAGCCAAACTAAAAACAAGGTGTCAAACAGCACTAGCTTCTGCTGACACACGAAAACCCGGCTCTTACCTCACCGAGGCCAGGAACCTCGGTGACACGTACCTGCCATCGACCACGGTACCTTGCACCCTCTTACAATATGTATACTTTTTTTTATTTATTTAAGTTTTCTTTCAAACCCTGTTCACACACCATAGGTAGTCTAGTGCAGTGTTTCCCAACCAGTGTGCCTCCAGCTGTTGCAAAACTACAACTCCCAGCATGCCCGCACAGCCAAAGGCTGTCCGGGTATGCTGGGAGTTGTAGTTTTGCAACAGCTGGAGGCACACTGGTTGGGAAACACTGGTCTAGTGGTAGGACCCCATGCCATGCTGAGAAACCTTGACATGGTGCATGAAGGGGCGCCGATATGTTTCTGACTGGAAGATATTGGTGAAAGTCTCAGCTTTTAACATCAGCTTAAGGGATTAACCAATGTTGTCAGTTGCTTATCCTTGTGGTGGACTTTTTCTCAGTGATTTATGTGTTTATGTAATTTCATCCGCACATTGTTTCATTTTGTGTAGGATGTTTGTGTGGTGCATGTGGTTTGCGCCGGCATCCTCTATTGTATGCAATTTTTGCTGGGGATGGTCGCTTGCTGCGAACCACATGTAGAGGAGCTACTCCCCCAGTTAGAAACACGCAACAGTGTTTGGAGTCTGAGCAGTTCCTCCCATTTAGGCAATGTTTATTTCAGTAATTTTTATTTAAGTTTTACACAATAACAGCAATTTTTAAACAAAAAAAATCATGTTTTAGTGTCTCCATATTCTGAGAGCCATATTTTTTTATTTTTTGGGTGATTGTCTACTTTTGTTTTTTTCCCTATTTTTTTACAATTTTTTATTTTTTTTTTACTTTTGGGAAAAGGACTTTTTTTTTTTTTTACTTGAAACTTAATTTTTTTGTAAAACTTTTTATATTTTTAACTTTTTTTTTCACTTTATTTCTTGTCCCACTCTGGGACTTTAACTTTTGGTGGTCTGATCCCCTTTACAATGCATTACAATACTTCTGAATTGTAATGTAATGGCTGTAAGTGTATTACACACTGTAATACACTTACAGCTTCCTGCCTGTGAGATATAGAGGGCTGGATCCACAGGCTGTCACGGAAGGCAGCCATAATTCCTAAGGAAGGCATTGGGCTGCCTTCCCTGCCATGGGGTCCCCGTCACAGCAGCGCGGGGACCCGATGGCCACCCCGCACTTGGCAGGCTCCCGCACCTGCCGCGGCCGCGGGTTAATGTGCCGGCATCAGTGTTTTCACCGATGACAGCGCATACAGCAGGGGTCCGGCTATCAGTGACTACCGACCCCTGCTGCTGATCGGGCGGGTGCAGCTCCTGCACCCTCCCAATCAGCCCGCCGTACATGTACGGCGCTGGTCCTTAAGTCACATCCACTGCTGATGAGCTACTAGGCATCATCAAGAAACTTCCTAATCATAAAGCCCCAGGCCCCGATGGTTTGTCCAAGGCATATTACAAAACCTTTCAACAGGTTATTTCCCCTCATATGCTTCAGACCTTCCAGTTGATTATGGATACAGGCGACATCCCAAAGGAAATGTTGGATGCAACCGAAGTGACTATCCCTAAATCAGACAAACCCTCAGATGATCCCAAGCATTACCGCCTGATATCATCACTCTTAAACACAGAAACTAAAATAGTTGCCAAGGCCCTTTCAAACCGCCTAGCCCCCTTGATTCCCCTTCTGGTCCTTGCAGACCAGGTGGGATATTTCAAAGGCCGACAGATCCAGGAGAACTCCTGGCGGGTTTTAAATGTCGTAGACTTTTTACAGAGAGGGAAAGTCCCCACCATATTGGTGACGCTGGACACCGAGAAGGCGTTTGACTGTAATAATTGGTCCTTTGCATCCTCTGTCCTGTCCCACATGGGATTTTCAGGGTCAATCTTCTCAGCTATTAAAGCTTTATACACCTGTCCATAGGCCAGAGTTTGGGTTAATGAAGTACTTTTGGAGGCCTTTAACATAACCAATGGCTCCTGACATGGATGTCCCCTGTCTCCATTGATGTTTGCATTATCTATTGAGCCCCTAGCCCAAGCGATCAGGTGAAACAACAGGATAAGTGGAGTCATGATTGGAGACAGATGCAACAGCATAAGCTTGTATGCAGATGACATAATTCTCTCCCTGACTGACCCCTACAACTCTCTAGAAGCAGCAATGGAGAATGTCTCCTTGTTTGGAGAGTTCTCTTTTTATAAGCTTAACTTACTAAATCTCAGGCACTTCCTATCAATATGACCCCCATCTACTTGTGCCCCTAATATCCTCCTTTAAGCTGGATTGGCAGACTACAGAAATTAAATACCTGGGAATAAATTTGACGTCCGATGTCTCTCAACTGTATAAAGCTAACCACCTTCCCTTCCTATCCACTTTAGAAAAATAACTGCTCAACTCAGCAAGACATTGAATATATTGGATGGGCCACATTTCAGCCTTCCAGATGTTTACACTCCCAAAGCTATTATATTTGTTTAAAATACTACCTATCACCCACCAAAATCCTTTTTCAACACATTCGCCAAACAACTTGATACCTTTATTTGGGGAAAGAAAAGACCTTGCATATTATCTGCATTACTACAGAAAGCCAAATCCTATGGTGGTCTGGAACTTCCCAATATATATGATTTTTTTTCTAACCTCACAAATGGTTCAACTGAGAGACTGGTGGTTGGAGGACCACTCTAAACACTGGGTTCACATAGAATCTACCTTAACCCCTTTCCATAGCTTAAAATCCCTCCTGATCTCGTCTCTGTGCCCCTCATTTGTGTGCCACAAGTACCTTTCTTAGTATCTACAGCTCTAGTAAACTAGACCCATTTTCACAAAAATAGCCCCAACTCCCCCATGTCTCTTACACAACAAGTCCCCCTGACGGTACTAGAATATCTCATTCCGGACTTAGCAGTTGATTCCTGGAGGAAATGTGGAGAAGTCATGATATCCAAACAGTTTGAAGCAGGAGACATACAAACATTTGAACACTTACATCACACTTTCCAGGTGCCCAGTGCTGACTTCTTTAAATATCTCTGCAACAGACACTTTTTTTACAACCCCCTTCAACTCACTGCCAACACGGATATACTTAGATCATGGTCGCTCCCATCCCCAATGGGTACCCGCCTACGACCGCTATATATTCTGTTAAAAGACAAAGGGCCAGATTTATCATTAGCCTAAGTCACTTTTCTGGAGTTGAAAAGTCGCAAAAAATTGCGCAAAAAGCCAAATTGCGCAATTTTTTGCGACTTTTTGGAGACTTACGCCACTCACTCCAAAACCAAGTTTATGGGCGTTTTGTCGTATGTAAATCACTTGCAAGACAGATTTATTATTGCGACTTTTTAAATAGTCGCAAAAAAGTCGCAAAAAATTGCGCAAACTCACTCCACTCATGACCATGCTTATGTTTGACAAAATCACTTTTTTAAAATTGCGACTTTTCCAAAGACAAAGCCAAAATACAACTAGGAACCAGAAATACACCAGATTTATCAACCTCTGAAAGAGCCCATGATAAATTTGACTTGACTCAAATACACATACGCCTTCTTTGAAAGTGGAGTGAACTGCAAGGGTAATGATAAATCTGGCCCAAAGAGTCATTTACTAAATCCACTCCTTTCCACTCTTGGGAGAGAGAGTTAAGTCTTTCCTTCTCGCAAGAGCAATGGAGGAAGGCTCAGAGATTTATCTCTAAACATTTTAAATGTGTACTCCATTATAAATCATTGATGAAGACCACCCTAAGGTGGTACTACACACCGGACCATCTGTGCCACATTTTCCCAGGGGTCTCACATCTTTGCTAGAGAGGCTGTGGACAAAGGGGCACACTCCTCCACATCCTCTGGGCATGCCCTTCACTCCAGACAATATGGAAAGAGACCTTTGCCCTGGCTTTGGACCTGTTGGGCTACCAGCTGGCTCCCTGGCCTTCATTGGCTTTACTATTTATAGACTTAGACACTATCCTCTACAGCAACAGGCTGGTCATAGCGCATCTCTTCTTGTCTGCTAAGTTAGCCATTACATCAATATTGGAAGAGTCCGAAAATGTCCTCTCTATCTGAAGTTATTACAAAATTTACCACCACCTTTATCTATGAACAAACTTTGACCACAGCCAACCATTCTTCCTCAAGATTCACAAGGATGTGGGGCGCCTGGGCAAAATCTCAGTTGACGACACCAGTGTCTTGACCCACCCATACCAGTTAAGGAAACCTGCATTATAACCATTCCATCGAGAGACAATTTCCCTTCTCATTTTGTTTGATCTGTACCTGTTTTCATTTCTATTTTTGATGTATGGAAACCTTTGTCAGTGCTGCTAAAGCTGGCTATGTAAATGTACTGACTTGATGTATGCTACCTAAAGCTGTATGTGATTTATTTGGAAAAACAATAAAAACTTATTGATACAAAATTGTTCTTTTGTGCCTGACCAAACTATAAAAATATCTTCAATATAAAGTAAAAATAGAACATGGTAGCAGATTGGAAAGGGCTCACCCAGGTTTTCCTCAGGAGTGGGTGCTCCCGCTGTGTCAGACTCACCTAAGTCTGAATAAAGGTATATTATATAGTCTGTATTTGGTACAGTGGGGCACTCCAACAAATGGACTCAATTGGATCCTATTGGTCTCGTTATAATTTATTCATAAAATACACATGCATTAAAAATTCCCATATGTCATATAAAATCTAATTATACAATTCACATGAATCATGCATACAAAAATCAAAAATAGTCAATATAAAATATAAATCAATATAAAATATGAAATATGAAAACGTGGCAGCGGGTTGGTGTGCCTGGTAGTTCTATTGGATATCAGATATTAGATAGTATTGTCTGATTATAGGTTATAACCAATATAGCCAGCTGGCACCCCTTTCACCTGTGTATCTCAGATTGGCACTATAGAGTGTCCCCAATAATGTCCAATATTCTTCCTATAAGGTTTTTGCAGTCCACACCTCTTTTGGGTCCGAGGATTTTATTTATAGGTAAACTTCTTTTTTACCGGTAAATTGTTAATATACGGCCAAGACCAACCTGCTGCCACGTTTTCATATTTCATATTTTATATTGATTTATATTTGATATTGACTATTTTTGATTTTTGTATGCATGATTCATGTGAATTGTATGATTAGATTTTATGTGACATATGGGAATTTTTAATGCATGTGTATTTTATGGATAAATTAGAACGAGACCAAAAGGATCCAATTGAGTCCATTTGTTGGAGTGCCCCACTGTACCAAATACAGACTATATAAAGTAAAAATAAATTGATATGCTTAATAAAAGGATTAGGAACTGAGTAAATATATTCCTACTCAAATCCTGCAAAATAAAGATTACCGAATGTACAAGCTATAGGGGGTTCCCATAGCTTTACCGTTCCTCTGACAAAAACACGGATCCCCAATGAATCAGCATGAAAGTCAGGACTTCCCTCACAAAATCCATGTATTTAGCACTTTTACCCATACTCCTCAGCACCCAGCGCACTGAATCTATGTTCTGTCCATGAGGAATGTGGGTATAGAGGCTCTCCACATCTTTATATGTTAGCTTACATTCCTCTTGCCAAACAAAATCTTAAAGTGTATAAAAACTCATGTGTATTTTTCAAATATGAAGTGATGTCTCTCAATAGTGGCCTCAATAGCCAATCCAAGTATTTTGAAAAACGTTAGGTAATTGAGCCAATTCTAGCAACGACAAGTCGACCCGGGGGTCGGTCCATCGATTTATGCACTTTTAGTAGAAAGTACCATGTTGGTTTATGTGGAAATAAAGGAAACAGTTTCTCAGTTGTCTTTTTAGAGATTATCCCTTTTTCTACACTTACTCAAAAAAAGTTTTGCAATTGTGTCTGAATGTTCCTATTTTGATCACCATGCAATCTTGTATACGTATTGGGATCATCCAGTTGTCTTTCAGTTTCCATAACATAGTAAACCTTGGTAATTAACACTATATTACCCCCTTGTCGGAAGGTTCACAATAATGAAGTCATAGGATTGTAAAAATTATAATGATTGTTCTTCCCCATAAATAAGATTAGAGATGCACAATACAGTAGGTATAAATTACAGCCCGAACATCCTTCAATACCTGGTTGTAAAACAACTCAAGACAACCACCAGATGGCAAGAGGGGATTATAGGTACTGTAGCTCTTACACCTTCAGTAAACTCCTTTATGTTCCTGTATGTGTATATCTCAAACTCCAATGATACCCCTCTCAACATCCGAATCACCTAATCCAGCCATCAATGCATTCAATTTCTTTCTCATCAGTATTAGTAATGACACTATATCCTAAAAGACATTGATTGATTGTATATTCTTGCAGATTCACATAGTAACATAGTTTATAAGGCTGAAATACGACATCTGTCCAGCTAGTTCAGCCTGTTATCCTGCAAGCAAATTTGGCAATCAGAATAACTTCCTGGATCAATGTCTCTAGTAACTATAACCTGTAATATTATTACACTCCAGAAATAAATCCAGGCCCCCCTTGAACTCTTTTAGTGAACTCAGCATCACCACCTCTTCTGCCAGAACGTTCTATAGTCTCCCTGCTCTTTCAGTAAATAAACCTTTTTTTTATTTAATATGCTGAACTTAAACAAATCAATCTCAAATGAAACTGGGTCAAAATGTTCCACAAGCCCATAATTAAATTCCTTGGACAAAATCGATATACAATCAGCATCCAATTTAAGGTGTGGCAGGTTCACAACACTGGGGCAACTACTTGCATTCTGTGGTATTACCGCCTCCAGAATACCTGTTTCCTTTTCTGGCCAAACCTCCTGGTGAACATGTGAGGATGGTAAAATGATAGTAACCCAGACCCAGAGTATTGAAATTTGCAGGGATTGAGAGAGTTCTGGCACCCTCACCTGAAGGTGATAATCATGGGACCATGCTACAAATAGAGGGTGCCTGAACTATCCAGACAAAAGCTCTGGGTCATTTGGGTCTTAATGATAACAATGACTTGTCAGCATTTCTGTGAGTATTCCTTATGTTAATGCATCACATTGTTGTGTTTGTTTTTAGATAATATGTATGTTTTGTTTGTAGAAACTCGCATCAGGATTATGCCTATATATATATATATATATATATAGACATGCTTACGTCTTTACGTGTATAGGGCCATAGAAGAGCAGTGACTTCAAACTACAGTTGCCTACACTGCACACTACCATCCTCATGAGTCATGTGCTTTTTTAAGTGAATAATAAAAGGTTTGGATTTTATGAATGCTCAGTACTTGATTTTGCACTTCAATACTAGTGATACAGTAATCCCTTCGCTAACATGGATATAAACAATGCAATGTGTATAGTAAAATGTCTGAGCTACAGGCTCAATATCACAGGTATAATAATGCAACTTTTGTATTAATTTTTTTTATATTGAACTACGTACATGGTCTGATGCATTAATGTGTTCACGAAAATGGAGATAACAATACAATGTTTGCAGTAAAATGAACTATGTGTAAAGTTGAGCGAACACCTGGATGTTCGGGTTCGAGAAGTTCGGCCGAACTTCCCGAAAATGTTCGGTTTCGGGATCTGAACTCGACCCGAACTTCATCCCGAACCCGAACCCCATTGAAGTCAATGAAGACCCAAACTTTTGGGCACTGAAAAGGCTGTAAAATAGTCCAGGAAATGGCTAGAGGGTTGCAAAAGGCAGCAAAATGTAGGTAAATGCCCTGCAAACAAATGTGGATAGGAAAATGAATTAAAATAAAACAAAATAAATAAAGATTATCCAATATCAATTGGAGAGAGGTCCCATAGCAGAGAATCAGGCTTCAACTCACCCACCAATGGAGAAGGTCACTTTCTGTTATTTCGGCCCCAGCACCCAGACATAGGAGAGAGATCCCATAGCAAGGAATAAGGTGTCATATCACCCACCACTGGAGAAGGCCACTTTCAGTTATTTAGGCCCCAGTACCCAGACAGAGGAGAGAGGTCCTACAGCAGAGAATCAGGCATCATATTACCCACCACTGGAGAAGGGCAATTTTAGTTATTTAGGCCCCAGCACCCAGACAGAGGAGAGAGGTCCCACAGCAAGGAATAAGGCGTCATATCACCCACCACTGGAGAAGGCCACTTTCAGTTATTTAGGCCCCAGCACCCAGACAGAGGAGCGAAGTCCCACAGCAGAGAATCAGGCGTCCTATCACCCACAACTGGAGAAGGCCACTTTCAGTAATTTAGGCCCCAGCACCCAGACAGAGGGGAGAGGTCTCACAGCAAGGAATAAGGCATCATATCACCCACCACTGAAGAAGGCCACTTTCAGTTATTTAGGCCCCAGCACCCAGACAGAGGAGCGAGGTCCCACAGCAGAGAATCAGGCGTCATATCACCCACCACTGAAGAAGGCTACTTTCAGTTATTTAGGCCCCGGCACCCAGATTGAGGAGAGGTTCGTTCAACTTTGGGTTGCACCGCAAGATCATGGTAAAGTTAAAAAAATGAGGATTCAATAAAGAAGTGCCCCAGAGTACAAGAATACATAGTTGAGCGGAGGCAGTTATAAATGTCTATTCTGCACAAGGGAGGGACAGGTCCTGTGGGATCCATGCCTGGTTCATTTTTATGAACGTCAGCTTGTCCACGTTGGCTGTGGACAGGCGGCTGCGTTTGTCAGTAATGACGCCCCCTGTCGTGCAGAATACACGTTCAGACAAAACGCTGGCCGGCACCTCCAAGGCATAAAATGCTAACTCTGGCCACGTGGACAATTTGGAGACCCAGAAGTTGAATGGGGCCGAACCATCAGTCAGTACGTGAAGGGGTGTGCACACGTACTGTTCAACAATGTTAGTGAAATGCTGCCTCCTGCTAACACGTTCCGTATCATGTGGTGGTGCAGTTAGCTGTGGCATGGAGACAAAACTTTTCTACATTTCTGCCATGCTAACCCTGCCCTCAGAGGAGCTGGTCGTGACACAGCTGCGTTGGCGACCTCTTGCTCCTCCTCTGCCTTCGCCTGTTCCCCTGTGACATTTGGGAATGCTCTCAGGAGCTCGTCTACCAGCGTGCGCTTGCACTCTCGCATCTTCCTATCACGCTCCAGTGCAGGAAGTAAGGTGGGCACATTGTATTTGTACCGGGGAATCAGCAGGGTGGCAACCCAGTAGTCCGCACACATTAAAATGTGGGCAACTCTGCTGTCGTTGAGCAGGCACTGCAGCATGTAGTCGCTCATGTGTTCCAGGCTCCCCAGAGGTAAGGACAAGCTGTCCTCTGTGGGAGGCGTATCATCATCGTCCTCCGTATCCCCCCCAGCCCCGCACCAGTGATAGGCCTGAGCTGTGAGTGCCACTCCGCTGTGAACCTGCTTCATCCTCATCCTCCTCCACCTCCTCCTCATCCTCCTCGTCCTCCAGTAGTGGGCCCTGGCTGGCCACATTTGTAACTGGCCTCTGCTATTGCAAAAACCTCACGCGGAGCCACTTCTAACAAACTGGCTTGAAAGTGCTAAAAATGACCCCTACTCCTCCTCCTCCTCCTCGGCCACCTCCTCTTCCATCATCGCCATAAGCGTTTTCTCAAGGAGACATAGAAGTGGTATTTTAACGCTGATAACGGTGTCACTGCCACTGGCCATGTTTGTGGAGTACTAGAAACAGCACAACAGGGCACACAGGTCTCACATGGAGGCCCAATCATTGGTGGTGAAGTGGTGCTGTTCCGCAGTGCGACTGATGCGTGCGTGCTGCAGCTAAAACTTCACTATGGCCTGCTGCTTGCACAGTCTTTCCAGCATGAGCAAGGTGGAGTTCCACCTGGTGGGCACGTCGCATATGAGGCGGTGAGCGGGAAGGCCGAAGTTAAGCTGTAGTGAAGACAGGCGAACAGCGGCAGGATGTGAACGCCGGAAGCGCACACAGACGGCACACACTTTAAGCAGCAGCTCTGACATGTCGGGGTAGTTGTGAATGAACTTCTGCACCACCAAATTCAGCACATGCGCCAGGCAAGGGATGTGCGTCAAACCGGCTAGTCCCAGAGCTGCGACGAGATTTTACCCATTATTGCACTTCACCAGGCCGGGCTTGAGGCCCACCGGCAGCAACCACTCGTCGTTCTGTTGTTCAATACCCCACCACAACTCCTGCGCGATGTGGGGCCTGTCCCCCAAACATATGAGTTTTAGAATGGCCTGCTGACGTTTACCCTGGGGTGTGCTGAAGTTGGTGGAGAAGGTGTGTGGCTGACTGGATGAGCTGGTGGAAGCAGAGGAGGAGGAAGCCGAGGAGGAGGAGGCTACAGGAGGCAAAGAATGATGCCCTGCGATTCTTGGCTACGGAAGGACGTGCGCCAAGGGACTCTCCGCCTGGGTACCAGCCGCCACTACATTTACCCAGTGTGCAGTCCCTGGCCGTGCTTACTGGTCCACGTATCTGTGGTTAGGTGGACCTTGCCACAGACGGCGTTGCGCAGTACCCACTTGATTTTTTGGGATACTTGGTTGTGCAGGGAAGGCACGGCTGTCTTGGAGAAGTAGCGGCGGCTGGGAACAACATACTGTGGGACAGCCATCGCCACCAGCTGTTTGAAGCTGTCTGTGTCCACCAGCCTGAATGACAGCATTTCAAAGGCCAGTAGTTTAGAAATGCTGGCATTCAGGCCCAGGCCCAGGGCTCGAGGGTGGCTAGGTGGGAATTTACGCTTTCTCTCCAAGGTTTGTGAGATCGAGAGCTGAACGCTGCCGTGTGACATGGTGGAGATGCTTGGTGATGCAAGTGGTGGTGTCGGTGGCACATCCTCTGTTTGGTGGGCGGCAGGTTCCAACATTCCTCCTGTGGCGGAGGAAGAAGCCCAGGCAGCAGCAGAAGAAGGAGCATGGGGAGCCTGAGTGAGTTCCTTGTTTTTAAGGTGTTTACTCCACTGCAGTTTATGCTTTGCATGTAGATGCCTGGTCATGCAGGTTGTGCTAAGGTTCAGAACGTTGATGCCTCGCTTCAGGCTCTGATGGCACAGCGTGCAAACCACTCGGGTCTTGTCGTCAGCACATTGTTTAAAGAAGTGCCATGCCAGGGAACTCCTTGAAGCTGCCTTTGGGGTGCTCGGTCCCTGGTGGCGGTGGCCAGTAGCAGGCGAACTCTCTTGGTGGCGGCTGTTCTGCTTTTGCCCCCTGCTCCCTCTTTTGCTACTCTGTTGGCTCAGTCTCACCACTGCCTCTTCCTCTGAACTTTGAAAGTCAGTAGCACGACCTTCATTTCATGTGGGGTCTAGGACCTCATCGTCCCCTGCATCGTCTTCCACACAGTCTTCCTCCCTGACCTCCTGTTCGGTCTGCACACTGCAAAAAGACGCAGCAGTTGGCACCTGTGTTTCATCATCATCAGAGACGTGCGGACTCTGATGAGGTGGTATTCCCATGTCCTTATCATCAGGAAACATAAGTGGTTGTGCATCAGTGCATTCTATGTCTTCCACCACTGGGGAAGGGCTAGGTGGATTCCCTTAGGAAACTCTGCCAGCAGAGTCTTCAAACAGCATAAGAGACTGCTGCATAACTTGAGGCTCAGATAGTTTCCCTGATATGCATGGGGGTGATGTGACAGACTGATGGGCTTGGTTTTCAGGCGCCACCTGTGCGCTTTCTGCAGAAGACTGGGTGGGAGATAATGTTGTGAACGTGCTGGATCCACTGTTATCCACCCAATTGACTATCGACTGTACCTGCTCAGGCCTTACCATCCTTAGAATGGCATTGGGCCAAACCAAATATCGCTGTAAATTCTGGCGGGTACTGGAACCTGAGGTAGTTGGTTCACTGGGATGTGTGGCTGTGGCAGAATGGCCACGTCCTCTCCCAGCACCAGAGGGTCCACTAACACGACCGCGTCCGCGTCCCTTACTAGATGTTTTCCTCATTGTTACCGTTCAGCAAGCACCACAATAAAAAAAAAATATTTGGCCCAATGTATTGATTTCAAATTCAGGCCTTTTTTTACAGGCACCTAACACTATCTGCCTATTTATTTATGTACCGTATTACACTAATCCAGGCACAGCAGTAACCACTGATTTAGGGGAATATCAATTGTAGGCCTAGTATTTAGGCCCTGGATGAAAGGTATCCTTTTATGGACAGATTTACACTTGGAGATGCATAGTAGCGTGTGAAAAAATATGTAGGATTATGCCTTCAGCAATTGTATTTTAACACTTTGTGTAATATACCCTTTAACGTACAGAAATACAATGGGAGATGCACGGTAGTGTGTGAAATTATTGAGGATGACCCTCTCAGCACTTGTATATACACCTTGAGTGTAATATACCCGTTTACGGAAAGAGTAACACTTGGCACTTGAATTTCACCCCAGAACAAAATCTATCCTTTGACGGATACTATTAAACTTGTCCAGTCACAGCTGGAACACCAGATTTACTGTATTTTTATTTTGGCAACTGAATTTCACCCTAGAAAAAAATCTATCCTTTGCCGTACACTATTAAACTTTGCCAGCCACAGCTGAAACCCCTGATTTATGGTATTGCTACTTTGGCAATTGAATTTCGATCCCAGAACAAAATATATCCTTTGCAGGACACTATTAAACTTAGCCAGCCACAGCTGAAACCACTGATTTATGGTATTGCTATTTTGGCCATTGAATTTAAGCCCAGAACAATATATATCCTATGCCATACATTATTAAACTTGGCCAGCCACTGCTGGGACACCAGATTTACTGTGTTTCTATTTTTGCTACTGACTTTAACCCCGGAAAAAAATATATCCTTTGACGGACACTAGGGAAATTGTCCAGTCACAGCTGGAACCACTGATTTACGGTATTGATATTTTGACTATTGAATTTCACCCCAGAACAAAATATATCCTTTGCCGGACACTATTATACTTTGCCAGCCACTGCTGGGACACCAGATTTAGGCGAGTGCTATTTTGGCAATTGAATTTAACCTCTTAATAAAATATAGAAATTTCTATCCTGAGTTTCTAGTGGTGACAATAAGCACAGCTACGCCCCTGATGTAGGATCTAGCAAAAAAAAAGACTAGTATTGATGGATTAATTGACTTGGTGACAGCTTGTGCTGGTGCACCACAAGTCACAAAATGGCCGCCGATCACCCCAGAAAAAAGTGACAGAAAAACGCTTTGTGCAGCCTAAAAACCAGTGAGCAATTAACTAGCAGAAGTTGAATGATTCACAGCTGTAGATCGATCACTTCATTTATGAACATATTATTATGTCACTGTTTGGGGATCTTCTGGTACTCTGATGGGCTAGTCCTACCCTGTGCGTAAGGTCTGACCTCAAGAAGCCCTCATAATACTAAGAACAAAGGATCCTGAGTCCCCTCCACGAAAGGAGTGGTAGTGTGCATGTTGGGCAACCACTCTAATCACATTCAGTCCTCTGTCATTCCTGTCAAAAAAGAAAAGTGGTGGACTCACATGCACACTTCTTCTCCAATTAGAAGAGTGGACTCATGCACTGAACAGAGCTGCTCAATCTATGATGCATCTAGAACCTTATTTGCATAAAAATAAGAAGCAGTATTTCCGAGGGTTAAAGGACCGGATTATCACAAGAAAAATATAGCTTTGTTTTGGGCCTTCTAACCTACATGGCGGTATGCTTGTTTTGATAGTGATTTTGGAGATAACCGACTCCATTTAAACTCTTCCCATTGAAGAAAGTAGCATTTCTATGATTTTCTTTTAGTTTAAAAAATATAAATAAAAAAAGTTTATCATGTTTGTTCAGTTGCATTGCCTTAATATACTGTTTGAATGTAGATCGTAATTTTATTGATATGTATGTATCTGTATATAGTATTTGTAAGTAGGGATGAGCGAACCCGAACTGGATAGTTCGGGTTCGTACCGAATTTTGGGCTGTTCAGGACATGGACCAGGACCCGAACATGTTCGGGTTTGTTGTTCGGCGATTTCTTCCCGCTTTCTGAAGAGCTGCACAGCAGCCAATCGGCTAGCGTTTTACTTCTTGCCCTAAGAAGCCATCACAGCCATGCCTACTAATGGCATGGCTGTGATTGACCCAGTGCAGCATGTGACCCAGCCTCTATTTAAGCTGGCGTCATGTAGTGCCGCATGTCACACTGCTCTGATTAGTGTAGGGAGAGGACGCAGCTTCTGTGAGGGCGAGATTAGGCAGGGAAAAGTCAGCAAAAACACCTAATGAAGTGATCAATCTACAGCTGTGAATCATTCAACTTCTGCTAGTTAATTGCTCAATGGTTTTTAGGCTGCACAGAGCGTTTTTCTTGTCACTTTGATCAGCAGCCATTTTGTGTCTTGTGGTGAACCAGCACAAGCTGCCACCAAGTCCATCAATACTAGTTTTTTTTTTGCTATATCCTACATCAGGGGCTTGGCTGTGCTTATTGTCACCCCTAGAAACTCAGGATAGAAATTTCTATATTTTATTAAGGGGTTAAATTAAATTGCGAAAATGGCAATCCCCTAAATCTGGTGTTCCAGCTGTGGCTGGCCAAGTGTAATACTGCCTGCTGTCTGGCAAAGGATAGATTTTTTTCTGTGGTGAAATTCAATTGCCAAAATAGCAATCCCCTAAATCTGGTTTCCCAGCAGTTTAATAGTGTCCGGCAAAAGATAGATCATTTTCTGGGGTGAAATTCAATTGCCAAAATAGCAATACCGTAAATCTGGTGTTCCAGCTGTGACTCGACAATTTCCCTAGTGTCCGGCAAAGGATATATTTTGTCCTTGGGTGAAATTCAATTGCCAAAATGGCAATACCATAAATCAGTGGTTTCAGCTGTGGCTGGCCAAGTGTAATAGTGTCCAGCAAAGGATATTTTTTTTCTGGGGTGAAATTCAATTGCCAAAATAGCAATACCCTGAATCTGGTGTGACTGGACAATTTCCCTAGTATCTGACAAAGGATATATTATTTTCTGGGGTGAAAGTCAGTATCAAAAATAGAAATACATTAAATCTGGTGTTCCAGCTGTTGCAGGCCTAGTTTGAATCTGTCTGTAAAAGGGTATATTTTTTTCTGGTGTGAAATTCTATTGTCAAAATAGCAATACAATAAATCAGTGGTTTCAGCTGGTGATGGCCGAGTTTAATATTGTCCGGCAAAGGATATATTTGTTTCTGGGGTGAAATTCAATTGCCAAAATAGCAATACCATAAATCAGTGGTTTGAGCTGTGGCTGGCCAAGTTTTAATAGTGTCTGTCACAGGATAGATTTTGTTCTGGGGTGACATTTAATTGCCAAAATAGCAATACCCTTAATCTGGTGTTCCAGCTGTGACTGGACAATTTCCCTAGTGTCCGTCAAAGGATATATTTTTTTCTGGGGTGAAAGTCAGTAGCAAAAATAGAAATACAGTAAATCTGGTGTTCCAGCTGTTGGAGGCCTAGTTTAAATCTGTCCGTAAAAGGGTACATTTTTTTCTGGGGTGAAATTCAATTGCCAAAATAGCAATACCGTAAATCTGGTGTCCCAGCAGTGGCTGGCAAAGTTTAATAGTATCCGTCAAAGGATAGATTTTGTTCTGGGGTGAAATTCACTTGCCAATATAGCAATACCCTGAATCTGGTGTTCCAGCTGTTGCAGGCCAATTGTTTAATCTTTCCGTAAAACGGTAAATTACACTCAGCGTGCATCTCCAAGTATATTTCTTTCCGTAAAAGGGTATATTACACTCAAGGTGTATATACAAGTGCTAAGAGGGTCATCCTTAATAACTTCACATGCTACCGTGCATCTCCAAGTGTATTTCTGTCCGTTAAAGGGTATATTACACAAAGTGTTAAAATACAATTGTGCATTTCCAAGTGTAAATTAGTCCATAAAACGATACCTTTAATCCAGGGATTAAATACTAGGCCTACAATTGATATTCCCATAAATCAGTGGTTAATGCTGTGCCTGAATTAGTGTGATACAGGATATAAATAAATAGGCAGATAATGCTAAGTGCCTGTAAAAAAAGGTCTGAATTTGAAATCACTACATTGGGCGAAATATTTTTTTTCTTCTTGTGGTGCTTGGTAAACAGTAACAATAAGGAAAACATCTAGTAAGGGACGCGGACGCGGTCCTGTTAGTGGACCCTCTGGTGCTGGGAGAGGACGTGGCCATTCTTCCACAGCCACACGTCCTAGTGAACCAACTACCTCAGGTTCCAGTACCCGCCAGAATTTACAGTGATATTTGGTGGGGCCCAATGCCGTTCTAAGGATGGTAAGGCCTGAGCAGTTACAGGCGATAGTCAATTGGGTGGCGGACAGTGGATCCAGCATGTTCACGTCATTATCTCCCACCCAGTCTTCTGCAGAAAGCGCACAGGTGGCGCCTGAAAACAAAGCCCATCAGTCTGTCACATCACCCCCATGCATATCAAGGAAACTGTCTGAGCCTCAAGTTATGCAGCAGTCTCTTATGCTGTTTAAAGACTCTGCTGGCAGGGTTTCCCAAGGGAATCCACCTAGCCCTTCCCCAGTGGTGGAATACATAGAATGCACTGATGCACAACCACTGATGTTTCCTGATGATGAGGACATGGGAATACCACCTCATCGGAGTCTGCACGCCTCTGATGATGAAACACAGGTGCCAACTGCTGCGTCTTTCTGCAGTATGCAGACCAAACAGGAGGTCAGAGAGATAGACTGTGTGGAAGACGATGCAGGAGACGATGAGGTCCTAGACCCCACATGGAATGAAGGTCGTGCTACTAACTTTCATAGTTCAGAGGAAGAGGCAGTGGTGAGACCGAGCCAACAGAGTAGCAAAAGAGGGAGCAGGGGGCAAAAGCAGAACAGCCGCCGCCAAGAGAGTTCGCCTGCTACTGGCCACCGCCACCAGGGACCGAGCACCCCAAAGGCAGCTTCAAGGAGTTCCCTGGCATGGCACTTCTTAAAACAATGTGCTGACGACAAGACCCGAGTGGTTTGCACGCTGTGCCATCAGAGCCTGAAGCTAGGCATTAACGTTCTAAACCTTAGCACAACCTGCATGACCAGGCATCTACATGCAAAGCATGAACTGCAGTGGAGGCAATATTGGCACTTGCCGCCCACCAAATAGAGGATGTGCCACCGACACCACCACCTGCGTCAACAAGCATCTCCACTAGTGTTGAGCGCGAATATTCGAATTTCGAATTTTTATTGCGAATATCGCAACTTCGATAATTCACGAATATTGCGAATATATCGCTATATATTCGCAATTTCGAATATTCGTTTTTTTTTTTTTTTAAGTTGTTAATTCTTGTTGCTCTCTGGTTGTCTTCCCAGTTCCCACTTCCCAAAAGCAGTTCTTACCTGTCAGGAGGATTCCTGGCTCCCTGCCCGCTTCAGTCATTGCCCGTTGCCGCTTCTGCTGACTTCCCATGTGCATGGGAACGCCTCCATGCTAAAATGTACTGTCGGATGTGAGAATCACGATCTCACAAATTTGACTAAGTTGTAATCGCAATGCGATTAATATAACCTGAATTATTTGCATTGCAATATTCATTCTATTCTAGCAATACAACCATTAGGAACTTAGCTCTAAGATCAATTCGCAACGCGAGTATATGTTCGCCTCGCGAATGAAACTTAGAGCTAGCTGAGTTCCTAATAGTGGTATTGCTAGAATATAACGAAGATTGAGAATATAGTGCTATATTCGTGAATTCGAGATTTTCTCAATCTTCGTACTATTCTAGCAATACAACCATTAGGAACTTAGCTCTAAGATCAATTCGCAATGCGAGTATATGTTCGCCTCGCGAATGAAACTTAGAGCTGAGTTCCTAATGGTTGTATTGCTAGAATAGAACGAAGATTGAGAATATCTCGAATTCACGAATATAGCACTATATTCTCAATCTTCGTTATATTCCAGCAATACAACCATTAGGAACTCGGTCAGCTCTAAGTTTCATTCGCATTGCGAATTGATCTTAGAGCTAAGTTCCTAATGGATGTATTGCTAGAATAGAACGAAGATTGAGAATATCTCGAATTCACGAATATAGCACTATATTCTTAATCTTCGTTATATTCTAGCAATACAACCATTAGGAACTCAGCTCTAAGTTGAATTCGCAATGCGATTAATATAACCTGCATTAATCGCATTGCGAATTCAACTTAGAGCTGGGTTCCTAATGGTTGTATGTATTGCTAGAATAGAACGAAGATTGAGAATATCTTGAATTCACGAATATAGCACTATATTCTCAATCTTTGTTATATTCCAGTAATACAACCATTAGGAGCTCGGTCAGCTCTAAGTTTCATTCGCGAGGCGAACATATACTCGCATTGCGAATTGATCTTAGAGCTAAGTTCCTAATGGTTGTATTGCTAGAATATAACGAAGATTGAGAATATAGTGCTATATTCATGTGATATTCGTTATCTTTGTCAATTCTAGCAATACAAGTTAACCATTAGGAACTCAGATCTAAGTTTTATTCGCGACGCGAATATATATTCGCGTAAAATTCGCAATATATTAAATCATGACGAATATTCGATTTCGACGAATATATGACGAATATTCAATCAAGATTCACGAAATATCGCGAAATCGAATATGGCACCTCCCGCTCATCACTAATCTCCACCATGTCACACGGCAGCATTCAGCTCTCCATCTCACAAACCTTGGAGAGAAAGCATAAATTCCCACCTAGCCACCCTCGAGCCCTGGGCCTGAATGCCAGCATTTCTAAACTCCTGGCTTTTGAAATGCTGTCATTCAGGCTGGTGGACACAGACAGCTTCAAACAGCTGATGGCGATGGCTGTCCCACAGTATGTTGTTCCCAGCCGCCACTACTTCTCCAAGACAGCCGTGCCTTCCCTGCACAACCAAGTATCCGATAAAATCAAGTGTGCACTGAGCAACGCCATCTGTGGCAAGGTCCACCTAACCACAGATACGTGGACCAGTAAGCACGGCCAGGGACGCTATATTTACCTAACTGCACACTGGGTAAATGTAGTGTCGGCTGGGCCCCAGGCGGAGAGTTCTTTGGCGCACATACTTCTGCTGCCAAGTATCACAGGGCATCATTCTTTGCCTCCTCTAGCCTCCTCCTGCTACTCGGCTTCCTCCTCCTCTGCTTCCACCTGCTCATCCAGTCAGCCACACACCTTCACCACCAACTTCAGCACAGCCCAGGGTAAACGTCAGCAGGCACTTCTGAAAATAATATGTTTGGGGGACAGGCCCCACACCGCGCAGGAGTTGTGGCAGGGTATTGAACAACAGACCAACCAGTGGTTGCTGCCGGTGGGCCTCAAGCCCGGCCTGGTGGTGTGCTATAATGGGCGAAATCTCGTCGCAGCTTTGGGACTAGCCAGTTTGACGCACATCCCTTGCCATGTGCTGAATTTGGTGGTGCAGAAGTTCATTCACAACTACCCCGACATGTCAGAGCTGCTGCATAAAGTGCGGGCCGTCTGTGCGCGCTTCCGGCATTCACATCCTGCCGCTGCTCGCCTGTCTGCGCTATAGCGTAACTTTGGCCTTCCCAATCACCGCCTCATACGCGACGTGCCCGCCAGGTGGAACTCCACCTTGCACATGCTGGAGAAACTGTGCGAGCAGCAGCAGGCCATAGTGGAGTTTCAGCTGCAGCATGCACGGGTCAGTCGCACTGCGGAACAGCACTACTTCACCACCAATGACTGGGCCTCCATGCGAGACCTGTGTGCCCTGTTGCACTGTTTCGAGTACTCCACCAAAATGGCCAGTGGCGATGTCACCGTTATCAGCGTTACAATACCACTTCTATGTCTCCTTGAGAAAACACTTAGGGCGATGATGGAAGAGGAGGTGGCCCAGGAGGAGGAGGAGGATGAGGGGTCATTTTTAGGACTTTCAGGCCAGTCTGTTAGAAGTGGCTCAGAGGGAGGTTTTTTGCAACAGCAGAGGCCAGGTACAAATGTGGCCAGCCAGGGCCCACTACTGGAGGACAAGGAGGATGAGGAGGAGGTGGAGGAGGATGAGAATGAAGCAGGTTTACAGCGGGGTGGCACTCAACACAGCTCAGGCCCATCACTGGTGCGGGGCTGGGGGGATATGGAGGACGATGACGATACGCCTCCCACAGAGGACAGCTTGTCCTTACCTCTGGGCAGCCTGGCACACATGAGCGACTACATGCTGCAGTGCCTGCTCAACGACAGCAGAGTTGCCCACATTTTAACGTGTGCGGACTACTGGGTTGCCAACCTGCTGGATCCCCGGTACAAAGACAATGTGCCCACCTTACTTCCTGCACTGGAGCGTGATGGGAAGATGTGCGAGTACAAGCTCACTCTGGTAGACGCGCTCCTGAGGACATTCTCAAATGTCACATAGGAACAAGTGGAAGCCCAAGGCGAAGGCAGAGGAGGAGCAAGAGGTCGCCAACGCAGCTGTGTCATGGCCAGCTCCTCTGAGGGCAGGGTTAGCATGGCAGAAATGTGGAAAAGTTTTGTCACCATGCCACAGCTAATTGTACCAACTGATATGGAACGTGTTAGCAGGAGGCAGCATTTCACTAACATTGTTGAACAGTACGTGTGCACACCCCTCCACGTACTGACTGATGGCCCCATTCAACTTCTGGGTCTCCAAATTGTCCACATGGCCAGAGCTAGCCCTTTATGCCTTGGAGGTGCTGGCCTGCCCGGCGTCCAGCGTTTTGTCTGAACGTGTATTCAGCAGGGGGCGTCATTACTGATAAACGCCGCCGCCTGTCCACAGCCAACGTGGACAAGCTGACTTTCATAAAAATGAACCAGGCATGGATCCCACAGGACTTGTCCATCCCTTGTGCAGAATAGACATTTATAACTGCCTCCCCCTCAACCATTTATTGTTGTACTCCGGGGCACTTCTTTATTGAATCTTCTTTTTTTAATTTTACCATTATATTGCGGTCCAACCAAAAGTTGAATGAACCTCTCCTCCGTCTAGGTGCCAGGGGCCTAATCATCTGAAAGTGGCCTGTTCCAGTGGTGGGTGACATGAAGCCTGATTCTCTGCTATGCGACCTCTGTCCTCTGTCTGTGTGCCATGGGCTAAATATCTGGAAGTGGCCTTCTCTATTGCTGGGTGACGTGAAGCCTGATTCTCTGCTATGCGACCTCTCTCCTCCGTCTGGGTGCCAGGGGCCTAATTATCTAAAAGTGGCCTTCTCCATTGGTGGGTGACATGACGCCTGATTCTCTGCTATGCGACCTCTGTCCTCTGTCTGGGTGCTGGGGCCTAAATAACTGAAAGTGGCCTTCTCCATTGGTGGGTGACTTGAAGCCTGATTCTCTGCTATGGGACCTCTCTCCAATTGATATTGCTTAATTTTTATTTATTTTATTTTAATTAATTTCCCTATCCACATTTGTTTGCAGGAGATTTACCTACATTTTGCTGCCTTTTGCAGCCCTCCAGCCCTTTCCTGGACTATTTTACAGCCCTTTTAGTGCCCAAAAGTTCGGGTCCCCATTGACTTCAATGGGGTTCGGGTTCGGGATGAAGTTCGGGTCGAGTTCGGATCCCGAACCCGAACATTTTCGGGAAGTTCGGCCGAACTTCTCGAACCCGAACATCCAGGTGTTCGTTCAACTCAATTTGCCTTTTACATATACATACATAAAGGTTTCTTAGGGTCTGAGAAACTGTTTGTTCATAGATTTATTTGGGGGTGGTGTAGAAAATTACTTATTTTAAATTTTGCTGATTTATTTAGATAAACTACAAAATACTATTTTGAAGTTATGGTTTTTTGTAATATTAAATATGTAAATAATATTTTGTATAGTTTTATAGTATGGATTGTGTAATTCTTTTATGTATGTCTGAAATATCTCACTTCTGTTCTTTTTTTTTTCATTTCATTTTGGCTTACATTTCTTTCTTGCGTTGTTTGGATAGCACCCAATCTTACATAAAATGTGGTGCCCGCATATTTTCCTCCTGTATACAAGCCAAAAAACGGTTTCCTTGCCTGTTTAGAAATAGCTTCAGTAGCTTGATTTTAGAATAAACAAAGTTGACCAGATTTCACCTTTGTATTTAAGAGAAAGCAAAAAGTTTTGTGCAGGATAATCGATTTAGCTTACTAGTGTTATCAATATGTCAAGTCCATTGTATTATAATTAATTTTGATCAGCTCTTTATATAATTTCTCTCATGCTTAAAGGAGTTAATGCCAGAATATTGACAATAGGATAGGTCATTAATATCATATCTACAGGGGTCTGACTAATGGTAGTTCTGGCTAACAGCTGTTTGAAGGGGTTGTAGTACTTGTAATTACACTGCACTGCCACTACTAGATGGTGTGTAGGTAAACATAGAAGTGGGAATAGCGCTCTCATAAGCACCATAACCTCGTCAAACAGCATGTCGGAGGTGGTACCGAGAATTGTGCCTCTGCTGATCTGATACTGATAAACCTATCATGAGGATAGGTCATTAATATGCTACTGCATAACCAGTTTAAAACGCATAAATATCCCAGTTATTTAATCCCTCATTAGTGGCAGCAACATCTGTGTTTAGACAAGGTAGGGGACTCTCTCTGATTGGAGCTCTAGCAGTGAAATTATGGGGCTCCAATTGGTTGGTATGAATGCCTGGGGTCTGGTGAAGGCTCCCAGCCCTGTCATAGCAAGCTTCTTGAAAAGCTGTTTTTGAGCCGTGGTCTGGCAGGCAGCACGTGAAAGTTCCACAGACTGCAATAGTATTCTATTGCTGTCTATGGGACAAGCAATCAGAAAGTTGCATGTACAACTTCCCCAAGGGACTAAAATGACAAATAAAAAACTGAAAAATAAAACATAAACATTAAAAATGCTAATCACTTGCTTTTCCATCTTCTACATATAAAATTTAATAATAAAAAATAATCATAATAGGTATCATAACTTCAGAAAATGTCCAATCTCAGTTATTTCAACTAACGGACCTTGCACCCACCTTTGACCAAACCACCCTTCTTCTACAGGAAGATCAGATACATATAACTTTTCTGCACTCTTTTTCAAATTTTGTTTAAGGGATGTTTCACATGAGCGAATCCATTACGGGATTTGTTATTCTTGGGTGAGCGTGATCCTCCGTTTTGGACTTGCAGGAGCGCACGGCATTATCATGATTTGTAATGCTATGTGCCTCTGCTTTTCCTTACTTCTACAGAATCATACGGACATAAAGCTGTCAGTATGATCTGGAGAAATAAGGTCATGCAGTGGCACATAGCATTCTGTGGCACATTCTTTTTCCAAATTCACGGACAGCCAACATTTTGTACAGACAAATTGGAAGACCATAATAAATGATGAAGATTATAAGTAATACATGCCTACAGTTCAATTTACTGATAAGAACTAATTACATGCATTTACTGTGAGCTGTAAAATGATGATAATTACAACCAAAATAATCCAGTCCAGTACCTCCAGTCTAAAAAAAAATCACGGACACATCTATTTTTTTTCACAGACACAGGAAAAAGTCACCTATTTTTAAAGACTAGCCAGGAATTTCTGTAACAGAGTACCAAAGGTGCACTTAGTCTCTCATCAGCCACAGACCTGCTGCTTAGCTTCAGAAGCAAAGACCTGTGTTTGGCCTCGTTCCCAGGGTGGCTTTGCTAGCTGGGAGTCTCCCTGCTCCTAGGTCTGCCTTGAGTGCCGAGCTGATCACTCGGGGCTCGACTTGTTGATCTGTCGGTCATGTGACACTGGCCACGTCACATGACCCTCACTCCCCACTATAAATACAGGCGGCATGCTGGCTACAGGTTGCCTGTGATTTTCGTCCTATAGGCTCTGTATTTTATTGTGATTTAGCTACCTCTGGAATTGAACCTCGATCCGCCTCTTGACATCTCTTCTGCCTGCTCCCTGTACCTTGACTCTATCTCTCAGATTTTGACCTCTGTTTGTTTGCGGATTTGTCTTTGCCTCTTCCTTGTTCTCACTTGACCTCCTGGACTGACCACGGCTAGTTGACCCGCCTCGCCTTCTGTTTTTGTTCTACCTCTTGTCCGCTCAGTGGCGTTGCTAGGGCTGGTGTCACCCCCCACGTCAGCTGTCTGTTTACTATCTAAACCCCATCGATGTTATTGCTTGGGTTCAAATTCTAGCACCCCCAACAGGCCCTCACCCCAACCACCGGCGATCTGTCTTCTGTCTGCTTAGCACCCCCCCACACACACATATTTGCATACATATTATATTCTGTGCTATCCAGAATACAGCACCACATACCTTATATCCAGTAACTTCTCTGATGCAGACCACCTCTTTCCTCATCTTCTCCTTTCAGACCAGACCGCCATGATGATTTTTTACCCATCTCTCGTCTCTGTAGTTTGACAAAAGACATCTTAGGTTCATACTTTTCCATCATCCTCCCACCTTCTTAACAACTCACCTGCCACCTTAATAATAATAATAATCATAATAATAATAATAATGTGCACTAATTTAAAAGTGCTCCCGTTCTGTATGCCAGTGCAAAAAAACTCCCTTAGTGCCGCTTAGTTGAGCTAATGTCCCCATAATGTGTGCAAGTATAAAATACCCCTATATAATGCCCCTAGTAAATGCCCACATAGTGCTCCCCTCCTCTTCCCCATAGTGCCCCCATATTGTGCCAGTAGAAGATTCCCCCATAGTATCCCCTAGAATGTGCCAGTATTCAATTCCCCTTCTTAGTGCCCCCATAATGTGCCTATATAATACACCCTCATAGTATTCTTCTCCCCTCCAACACCATAGTGCCCCCATAATGTGCCAGCAATGCCCCCAGTAGATGCCCCCATGTGCCATGTGCCCATAGTGTCCCTTATGTACCAGCAATGCCCCATAGTATCCCCCATGTACCAGCAATGCCCCCATAGTGTCCCCCATGTGCCGGCAATGCCCCAATATTGTCCCCCATGTGCCAGCCATTGCCCCATAGTGTCCACCATGTGCCAGCAATAATGCCCCAAAGTGTCTCCTTTATGCCAGCAATGACCCCCCAGCGCAGCCCATACTTACCTCCATGGCAGCAATGCGTCTTCTGGCCTGTGTCCTGAGCAGTACGGCTCAGTTGGCGCGATGACATCATCGCCCCGCCTGCGCCAGCCTCTGATAGGCTGTTGGCTGATGAGTGCTTCCATAATGCAAGCTCTAATCTGCTGGTCGTGTCACCCAGGGGCGTAGCTAGAAATGACTGGGCCCCACAGCAAAAAATGTTATGCCCCCCCATAGCTAAATTTTTTTATGGGCCCCCCCTCCCAGATATCCCACCCCCACATACCTATCGGACCTCCCAGCCCTTCCAGAGCTTCCACCCAAATACCCCTCCAGGACTTCCCATCCCAACATCCCCACACCCCTCCCTAGATCCCCCATCCCACCCTAAGTGTCATCCACACATCCCCCCAAGTGTCATCCACACATCCCCCCTAAGTGTCATCAACACATCCCCCCCTAAGTGTCATCCACACATCCCCCATCAGTGTCATCAACTCATCCCCTCAACAGTGTCCTCCACGCATCCCCCCATCAGTGTCCTCAACACATACCCCCATCAGTGTCCTCCACACATACCCCCATCAGTGTCCTCCACATACCCCCATCAGTGTCCTCCACACATCCCCCATCAGTGTCCTCCACACATCCCCCATCAGTGTCCTCCACACATCGCCCCATCAGTGTCCTCCACGCATCCCCCCCATCAGTGTCATCCACACATCCCCCCCCATAATATATATATATATATATATATATATATATATAATCAGAAGTATAAATATATATTATCATACTTCTGATATACATGAATGCATAATTTAGCCTCTATTTCTAAAAAGTTTCCACCAGGACTTGAACTCACAAACTTTTACATCAGAGGCAAAAACCCTAACCACTGAGTTATGAAGCTCAATGCTAGACTATGCTGGAAAAACCTCATAGTAGTTTATCATGTACAAACCGGATTCCAAAAAAGTTGGGACACTATACAAATCGTGAATAAAAACTGAATGCAATGATGTGGAGGTGCCAACTTCTAATATTTTATTCAGAATAGAACATAAATAACGGAACAAAAGTTTAAACTGAGAAAATGTACCATTTTAAGGGAAAAATATGTTGATTCAGAATTTCATGGTGTCAACAAATCCCCAAAAAGTTGGAACAAGGCCATTTTCGCCACTGTGTGGCATCTCCCCTTCCTCTTACAAAACTCAACAGACGTCTGGGGACCGAGGAGACCAGTTTCTCAAGTTTAGAAATAGGAATGCTCTCCCATTCTTGTCTAATACAGGCCTCTAACTGTTCAATCGTCTTGGGCCTTCTTTGTTGCACCTTCCTCTTTATGATGCGCCAAATGTTCTCTATATGTGAAAGATCTGGACTGCAGACTGGCCATTTCAGTACCCGGATCCTTCTCCTACGCAGCTATGATGTTGTGATTGATGCAGAATGTGGTCTGGCATTATCTTGTTGAAAAATGCAGGGTCTTCCCTGAAAGAGATGACGTCTGCATGGGAGCATATGTTGTTCTAGAACCTGAATATATTTTTCTGCATTGATGGTGCCTTTCCAGACATGCAAGCTGCCCATGCCACACGCACTCATGCAACCCCATACCATCAGAGATGCAGGCTTCTGAACTGTGCGTTGATAACAACTTGGGTTGTCCTTGTCCTCTTTGGTCCGGATGTCATGGCGTCCCAGATTTCCAAAAAGAACTTTGAAGCGTTACTCGTCTGACCACAGAACAGTCTTCCATTTTGCCACACTCCATTTTAAATGATCCCTGGCCCAGTGAAAACGCCTGAGCTTGTGGATCTTGCTTAGAAATGGCTTCTTCTTTGCACTGTAGAGTTTCAGCTGGCAACGGCGGATGGCACGGTGGAATGTGTTCACTGACGATGGTTTCTGGAAGTATTCCTGAGCCCATTCTGTGATTTCCTTTACAGTAGCATTCCTGTTTGTGGTGCAATGTCATTTAAGGGCCCGGAGATCACGGGCATCCAGTATGGTTTTACCGCCTTGACCCTTACGCACAGAGATTGTTCCAGATTCTCTGAATCTTCGGATGATGTTATGCACAGTTGATGATAATAGATGCAAAGTCTTTGCAATTTTTCGCTGGGTAACACCTTTCTGATATTGCTCCACTATCTTTCTGCGCAACATTGTGGGAATTGGTGATCCTCTACCCATCTTGGCTTCTGAGAGACACTGCCACTCTGAGAAGCTCTTTTTATACCCAATAATGTTGCCAATTGACCTAATTAGTGTTAATTGGTCTTCCAGCTCTTCGTTATGCTCAAATTTAGCTCAGGGGGTGCACCTCCGCTCTATCTTGATATCCGTTACTCTACCCCAGACAATTTCTGGACAGTTGACAACCCTGATTATAAATCAGTATAATGCAATGCACTCCTGCAAGTCCACAACGGAGAATCACGCTCACACATGAATCATGATTCCCACGATGGACTTGCTCGTGTGAAACAGGCCTAATAGGGTACTCTTTCCTCCGGGCCTCAGATGCACCTCTCAGAACACTTAACTGATAAGAAGAACTCCATTCTTTCTCGATGCTTCGTGCAAGAAGAATAATCTTCTCACATGCTCAGCATCCCCTAAGCCTTATTATATACAAGAAATGGAAAATTATCTTGGATGCAATTTTTCAGACTTACAGGCTTGGACCTTGTACAATAATTCACATGACTTCTTACAATGCATTGTTTCAATGCAATGTTTCTCTCCTTGCCTCCGCACCACAAAAAAATAGAACTTGTTCTATTTCTTTACGGTGCGGACGGATCAGATTGGGACCGTGCAAATTGTGGTCCCCAATACGCGGAACCGCCACACAACGGCCATGTGCAACAGGCCTTAGAAGAACTTTACAGGTGAGAATCTAGCTCTAGACATTGGTTTTTGAAAACCTAGGGCCCCTGGATAACTTCTAACAATTATTAACCACGGCTGTGCCTGCCCTCCTCCACTCTCACTGAATGAACCCACACTCTTTTACTGCTGATGATTCATGGTTATGTTTCTCCTCCTATAGATATTGTCTGGACATGATATTGTCATTTTGATGTAGTATCCTTTTTATGAAAAAAAAATCTATTAAAAACAGAATTGTTAAAAAAGAAAATGCTAGATATATTAACATATAAACATTATTTTCCCTCACTGTCAATGCTGTAATGGCTAAAAAATTCCTGATTCACCATTTTTGGTCACTTTGCCCCTCCTGAAAATTGAAAAACAAAAGAACTAAAAAGTCATATGTACCAATAAAATCTATAGGTCATCCCACAAGAAACAAGCACTAACTCAGCCCCTGATGAAAACATAAAGTCGTGGATATGACAATGGCAAGAAAATGTATTTTTTCGAAGGTTTTTATTTTTAAAAGTAGTAAAACAACATAAAAATGATATAAATTTGGAATTGCCATAATCGTTATGATCCAGTAATAAGCTTGTAATGTCATGTTTAGTGTATAGTGAACACCTTAACAAAAAAAAACAAAAACATAATTTTACTTGACAAAGAGTTTTTTTTTCAGTTTTTTCAATGCAGGATACGGTACATTAAATGCTGCCATTAAGAAATACAACTTGCCTTGCAAAAAATAAGCCTTAATAAGACTGAATGGAAAAGTAAAACAAAAGTTATAGCGTTTGGGAAGAGGGAAGGAAAAAAACTAAAATGGAAATATTGTCCCAGTCCTTAAGGGGTTAATCTTTGATGGCAGTAATAGAATAATAAGAAACACAGCGTATAGATTGTGTAGGGTCACATTGTTAATTGGTGTGGTGAGACAAAAGGTAAAGCAAGGTACAGTACACTGACTTGCAGTTGCTTAAGGCCGAGTATGAGTCATATGTAGAAAGGTACAACAAGGTCAGCAATCAAAAATTGTATTCTTCAGCACAGAGCAGCATTATATAGTTTCACAGCTGTTGTTATCTTCACAACTTCCTGTCAGTTGATTGAGATTTTGCATATGCTCCCCCTCATTACTGTGTAATTTATATTTTTTGGGAGGGGGGGGATAAACACAAAAAAAGTTGTGTGTTTTTTTGTTGTTGTGTTATTCCCCATTTATACTAAATGACTGGTTAAATGAATGGCTTAGCCTATCATTATGATGAGAACTGCCATGACGATCAGCCAATAGCCTCTGGTCCAGTTTCGAGACCCTCTAGCAGATTTTTTTCTCGGCGTACTTGCAGCCAGCCTGTTAGTATAATGTAATGTCAGAACATAATTTATGTTTGAATTTTACTATTATATTATGATAAGGCTGAATGACATTTTTTTAAATGTATAGTGCTGCAATTCTGTCCTAGGGTATGTGTAACCTATTAGTATAATGTATACACAGATTTCAATGTTCCAATATATTAGTCACATTTGAAATATTTCCATTTTTATCTTTATCTTTCATTATCTTTTATTTTCACCTGCACTCCCTGGATTTTGTGTGGCTGATATGGTCCATAAAAGGTAAGAATTAATGTTAGGGACCACTCGTGAGGCAACCGTGAAGTGGTGGGTGGCTTACATAATTTGGCCAAAATATAAACTAATGCCTCATCTAACATCCAGCATAGTGGCAGGACGGAGCTCTAGCTGCAGTGTGCCATTGCACCTTTGTTTTTACATTTGTATGTGTATTTCACCATAGCAACGTGCACCTGCGTATTGGGTTGTGCTGACTGCAATCCCCATTTTTTTTCCTTTGTAGCATATATGGGAGGCGTGGTGACCTCCATGCAGTCATGCACACCTGACTAGTGAATCCGCCCTGTAGGCTGGTTTTAAAGTCAGTATAAAACTGAGTCTGCTTTATAGAACTTACCAGAAGCCATTTGGTTCCAGGAGAAGTACTAGTGTGCTCAGCATGCATGTTGGTATTTGCATCCCTTGATCTGATGAACGCTGTATGGCACCAGACGGGGTTACAAGCAGAGTGTATCTGGCATGCATGCTGCACCTGCACTCCCTGGATTTTGTGTGGCTGATATGGCCCATAAAAGGTAAGAATTAATGTTAGGGACCACTCGTGAGGCAACCGTGAAGTGGTGGGTGGCTTACATAATTTGGCCAAAATATAAACTAATGCCTCATCTAACATCCAGCATAGTGGCAGGACGGAGCTCTAGCTGCAGTGTGCCATTGCACCTTTGTTTTTACGTTTTTATCTTTTTGTTTAATTTTTTACTTTTTTTTTTACATGCTGACAATTATTTTGACCTTGCCTCTGTTTGCTCTTCATGTTAGCATGCTCACATACATGCACACCAGCAGCAGAATTATACTGGAACTCATCAGGGGAAAGCACAAGAGATTACATTTTAGTTTGTAATGTTATATAAGGCATAAATACAGTAAAGGGTATTTTTCCATCCTGAACGTCTCTAACAGTGCCATATGGGTGTGGAAACATGGAACACTTTGTTATGGGCCTGCAGTTTATACTCAATTGCTTTTATACAAGCATACGGTAAATATGACTTAATCAGACCACAAGAATGTGGAAGCTTCCCTAGGTATCTCATGTATTTATTTGACACATAGCTATGGCAACAGAATTCCACCCCTTTGGGTGTTCAGACTTGTGATCTGCTCAGACCTGGCAAGCTGCGTTGCCTTCAATTGAAGACATATGTGTACTCAACATAGCAAGTTTACCTATTGTAGTAGGTATTTTGAGATGGTTATCATAATACAGTTACAAGTCTATTACACTTTAATATATTTTTTATGTCACATTCAGAAGTCAAAAGTATTTGAACTTACTACTATACATTCACAGTAAACACAACAGAATCATATCTGCTCGTTCTAAAAGAAGGATTGATGCTAATCATGGATCTTAATGTTCATTAGCCAATCATTAGATAATACCTACTTGCCTAGTTCTAAATATTTGTCATGGACAACTTATTTCCAAGCGTAATTAAGCAAACAATTCTTTTTCGCGGCCTGATGATCAACGTTTCTTTGGCCGAACATCGCTCGGTCTGTGGGCCCACGGATCAGCCATCAAATGAGCAAATGACAGCTGATCGGATGTTTTATGCAGCTGCAAAAATCATCAATCATACAAAAAAAAACAGGGACGAATGATCATACTTACTAACAATCGTTCGTCCCCCGTGCAGTTAGAATTGGCTCATGTAATCCTTGCTGCGTTAAGATGCATAAAAGGGCCGTTATGCCTCAGGCCTCGTTCAAATTTCCGTTTTTCACTGACGTGCTGTCCGCGTTTTCTGCGGACAGCACACGTACCCATTGATTTAAATGTGTCTGTTCACATTTCAGTATTTTTTTACTGACTGTGGGTCAGTAAAAAAAATCACGGGGACCTGCACTACTTTGATCCGAGGTGCGGACCAAACATGCCAATTGAAATCTATGGGTCCGTGAAAATCACTGACACACATCTGTGTTGACTCGGTGTTGCATCCATTTTTCACTGAAGACTAATAGGAGATTCTTTGGAAATTAATTTACAGCTGAGCAATGTCAGTGAATTACGGATGACAAACAGGTAGTAAAAGTGGGCACACGGACAAACCACGGATCCTTCACGAACAACTTCTCGGATGAAACACGCACGTTTTTTTAACGGACATGACACTGACACGAAAATGTGAACGAGGACTCATTCACACGTCAGAGTGTTTGGTCAGTGATTTCCATCAGTGATTTTGAGCCAAAACCAGGTGCGGCTCTAAACACAGAACAGGTGCAGATCTTTCCCTTATACCTAATGTCTTTGATGGCTCTAATCCTGGTTTTGCCTCACAATCACTGATGGGAATTACTGACCAAAACACTGACTGTGTGAATTAGGCTTTACTGTCCACCGGACATTGAAATGCCTCCTCAGCACCCCACCCGCTTAACTGTAACCTTCACAACACCCACCCCTTAACAGTGACCTCCGCAATGCCTCAATCCCTTAACAGTGACTTTAACGGCACCCTGCTCCCTTAACTGTGACTGACTTTCCCGCCCCCTTATCAAATACCTCAACAGCACTCCACCCCCTTAACAGTGTCCTCCATAGCACCCCATCACCTTAACAATGACTTCCTCAGCGCCTTGTTCCCTTAACAGTGACCCCCACAGCACCTCGTCCCCTTAACAGTGACCTATAACAGTGAAGAAAAATTGAAGTGTTGTTGTTGAAAACCTGGTGTAAAACTGTGTGTATTTTAACACTGAAGTACCTGCGAGCTTCTATGGGATAATAAGGGTCATATGTGTGTATGGCAGTTAGGATATGAGTGAAGAACTAGTTCCTATTGGATAATATATTTTTTGGAAATATCTCAAGAACGGTATAAATACATAGCCAAACCTTTCCAGACACCATCATTTATTTATTTATTCATTTTTAAACCCAAGGAGATCCTAGCATGCAATCATTAGATTTTCATGTGTATTCAGTAATGGAATTTTATCCATTACAGAAAAAAAAAAACATTATATTACAATGCAATTCTGCCCCCTGCCGGCCTGCATTGGAATATACCAGTGATAGGCCTAGAAGCAATGTATAAGCTCTAGCCTATTACTGCTAAGGAACACCTCCCCAGATCTCAGGGAGGGAAAGGTGTTCCTGCCCAAGAATAGGAGGCTTCTGGTTTTTTTTACCTTTCAGATGCCCATGGCATATGAAGGGTTAAATATGCATGACTGCAGTTATCACCAATCGCATACATTAGCCCTAGGTGTCTGTTATGTGAAACAGCAGGCAACCAGCTGTATAGTTAAATGCTCTACCTCCATAGTATGTAGTCGTACAGTGGTAGGGAAGTGTTTAAAATAATCGGGTGTTACAAGTGGAGATGAGGGGGTGTCCCCACACAGTCTCAGACTGGCATTACTGATTAGACAATGTCAGCCTATGCAGGGACTCTCTCTTTCCCCAACTGGCAACACCCACTGCAAATTAATTAATCAACTTCAAGTAGCAAACAATGAGGAACACAACAGCATAGCATTGTATAAAAAGATGCTCCAGAATCTTTATTGCTTGGCAAATAAAATTATTTTGTAAAACAAACATAACAGGAGTGGTGACAGCTATTTCCTTAAGTCTTATGGCACAATTGTTTTATACTCCTACATGCTGATTATTGCATTTTCGCAAATTTCTTTTGTCTGCATAGCTGCATGAGCCCTGTTTCACACATTTTCAATCTTGAAGCATTAATATATATTTTGGTTAAAGCACCTAATCTCTCAGGCACTTGGAAATTCAGATGGTTCTGTAATTTGGAATCTCTGATGCATGACTCTTCTAAGAGAGCCAGGAATTTCTGTACAGTGGTTTCATGCATACAAAAAAGGTGTCCCCATTGTTCAGATTTGCAGGTCATGGATCTATACAAAACCCAATCTTCTGACATGTAAAATGTACATCCACATAAACATGGTGGGTTTGCAAGCGCAAGTTTGAAAGTAGCAAATCCGCAGTGTTTTACAGTGTGAGCATTCTTGAAATCTAATCCATGCAATGAAAAAAAAATGCATCGTAAATTGACCTTTGGTGTGGATTTTAAACCCATAGCATGTAATTAATGCAGCACATTTCACACTTTGCAATGCATTGAGTGAAATCTGCTGCAAAATACACAATAATAACAAACATTTCCAATGCGCTTTTCTCACAGGGACATAAGGCACAGACAATTCCTGCCATACATGTGCTCTGCCACAACAGGGTCAATTACGTAGGTGGCCAATTTGCTTATTTATGTTTTCAGAGTGTAAGAGGAAACCGGAGGATCCCCACAGAAACATGGTGCAAACATAAAAACTCCATACAGATGCTGTCCCTGGTTGGATTTGAACTTAAAACCCCAGTGCTGTAAGGCACCAGTGCTAACCACTGAGCCACCATGCTGCAATAAATAAACACAAAAATTTCTACTGCGGGAATATGGTCCCGTATGGCCATAGTTGGGTTTCCTTCCATACTTCAGAGACATACTGACATACTTAGATTGTGAGCTCCATTGGGGACAGTGTGATGCTAATGTCTGTAAAGTGCTGCTAAATATGTCAGTGCTATACAAAAATGTCTTTGATTAGGGCCTCCAAATGTAAGTTTCCTTGGGACCCGAGAAATGTCAAGCTTGCCCCTGGTCAATCCTATAGACGTTAAGTGGCTGACAGAATGCATGACCGCCGTTCATTTCAAATGGGGGACAGATGGTGTACATAAAGCAAGTGACTCACATCATGTTAATGCTTTGTATTCTGTGCATTACATGTCACGGGGGAACAAGTAAACCCTAAATTCCACCTGCACCTCTGTCCTCCCCACTTGCATGACCGTCCTAAGTGGCATACCACAACTGGTCGACGGTTCCTGCTAATTTACATGCTTAAGCTTACCTAGGACAAGCAGAGAGAAAAAAAACAATAAACAAAGCAACAGGCAGGACACAGATAATGAGAAAAACCCAGAACCAAAGTACTCAGAGTCAGATGTACCAGATAAAAACCAAGAGAAATTAATGAAGCCAAATTAGCAAAGCAGATCACTAAACAATATCAAGCCAAGGTCATACACAAGCGGTCAAGTCATATCCAAATACGTCAGGCAGAAGCTAGGCCAAAAACCAAGCCAGGGTCAAACCAGGAGATGTCGAGAAGCCAAATCAGAATCCAAGAATCAGGGTCAAAAGGAGTAGCCGAAGTCAGAAGGTCAGAACAATCCACAATCCAAAGCACTAGTGAGGTATAAAGAACAATTCACAGGCAATCTGTGACCAGCAGATTGCCTGTTTAAATACAAGGTACATGGAGAATCGCGTCTGTCGGCTCTGGTAGTGACATTTCACCAGTGAAATCTCCCCTGTTATGCACCAACTCTAAAGCCCTGACTTGTGTCACTCTATGTCATGTGTCATCCATGGGCTACCACGTTTAAAAAAACATTCACACATACAGATAGGTGTAGATTGATTGGTGATTAAAGTTTGGTAATTTGGGGGTTTATGATCCTGGCCAACCAGAGTTTCTGCTACACAATGGTTCATCTGCTGCATTGTACACATTGCGTTGCACCCGTTCAAGAATTTTCTGCATCTTCTAATGAGATCTCGTAAAATTGGCATTCAGCAGGTTTACTGTATGCTACGTTCTTGATGAACATTTCTATGGAAACCATAAGTATAGATGACAGCTCTATGTATTTTTTCAGTAATAGTGATCTGGTTAATGACTTCACTGGTAAATGTTCATTTCATTGACATAGAACGGCACTTATAGAACTCAGTTGGAAGTCATCTGTGTTCTCGCCACCGCAGACTGTCTAGCTGCATTGCAGTGATTCACATAGCTTAAGGTATTAGAAGTTTTTTTTTTCTTACAATGACCTAAACTAATTGAACAGCTCCTTTTTCATTCACGGCAATCCTATACTCATTTGTTTTTTTTCAAGTGTTGGAATGGAAAAAATAAAGTAGGATTCATAATCTTGGGCCAATTTTTCCTATTAGGTTACTTATAACATCAAGTACATGTTTTTTCAAGTGACTTGCATTTTTTTATGGAGGAAAAAAGTTGATTGTTTGTTTAAAACTAATGTAAAAAATGCCATCAACAAGCAATGATTAGATAATAAAACTGAAAGCCAAGAAGCAGGGTCATGATTTTTAAGCAACTTAAAGGCATATTTCCAAATTTTAATATTGATGATTATAGATGAGCGAATCAAAGCCGACGAAGTGAATTCGAGCCGAATTTCAGGAATTAGTTGATTTGCACCGAATCCAAATTTCCTCACTCTTTGTGATAACGAATTGCATTTTTTCCTAAAATGGCTGCTGCACGTGTGAGGACATGGAGTAAGGAACTCTGGGAAGGCGGGATCACCCATAATGCCATGCTTGCAGCCAATCAGCAGCCAGCCATCCCTGTGACGTCACAGCCCTATAAATACCCCCAGCCATCTTGGATTCTGCCATTTTCTAGTGTACTTAGTGCAGGGAGAGACTTCAGCAGGCACTAGGGACAGTGCTAGAAAAAACTTAATTGTGCTAAAAAAAATATATTTACAAGAGCAGGGAAAGATTATTCAAGGTGTAGAGAAAGAATAGGGAGGAATCATTCCGCAGCATTAATGTTGAACTGGGTTCAGTAGGAGAGGTTACAGCCTGGGTAACAGGAACAATCCGATTACACCTTGCTGTACTGACTGGGGCACCCAAATGGCTATTATACAGCTCTGTAGTTCCAGCAAACCGTTCTTGTTACTGGGGTGGAAGTGCTGCTTGATACAGCCATTAATTGGGTTTATTACAAGGAAATATTTCTATGTCTTTTTTGCCCTTTTGCGGTGCAGTTCTATGTTCTAAGCATTTTTTGGCTTGCATTTGTGGGAAAAAACTATATTTGCCCTTTTTGTTGTGTAATAGTGGCAAAATAAAAATATGTTTACCGCTCAGTGGTGCAGTTATATGTTATAAAGCCCTTTTTTGTGTGTATTAGTAGGGGGAAAAAGGGCTTATTAGCCGTTGTGAAGTGAGAAAATTACAGATTTTTGAGGTGTTTTCATTTCCTTTTAATTTATTTACTAGACATTAGGCCCATTACAATAACGGGCGCTAGAACATTAGTGCTTGCACTGTTATGGGGGGGGGGGGTCTGTGGCCCCCGCACTGTGATGGGGGTGGTCATTGGCTGACACTTATGGGGGTCTGTGGCTGACACATATGGGGGATCTGAGGAAGACACTGTTATGGGGGATCTGTGGATGACACTGTTATGGGGAATCTGTGGATGACACTGTTATGGGGAATCTGTGGATGACACTGTTATGGGGGTCTATGGATAACACTGTTATGGGGGATCTGTGGAGGACACTTATGGGGGATCTGTGGATGACACTGTTATGGGGAATCTGTGGATGACACTGTTATGGGGAATCTGTGGATGACACTGTTATAGGGGATCTGTGGATGACACTTATGGGGGATCTGTGGAGGACACTGTTATGGGGGATCTGTGGATGACACTGTTATGGGGAATCTGTGGATGACACTGTTATGGGGAATCTGTGGATAACACTGTTATGGGGAATCTGTGGAGGACACTGTTATGGAGGATCTGTGGATGACACTGTTATGGGGAATCTGTGAAAGACACTGTTATGGTGAATCTGTGGATGACACTGTTATGGGGGATCTGTGGATGTCGCTGTTATGGGGGATCTGTGGATTACACACTGTTATGGGGGTCTATGGAGAACACTGTTATGGGGGATCTGTATAGGACACTAATGGGGGATCTGTGGAGGAAACACTGTTATGGGGGATCTGTGGATGACACTGTTATGGGGGGTCTATGGATAACACTGTTATGGGGGATCTGTGGAGGACACTTATGGGGGATCTGTGGAGGACACACTGTTATGGTGGATCTGTGGAGGACACTGTTATGGAGGATCTGTGTATGACACAGTTATGGGGGATCTGTGGATGACACTGTTATGGGGGATCTATGGATGACACTGTTATGGGGGTCTATGGATAACACTGTTATATGGGATCTGTGGAGGACACTTATGGGGGATCTGTGGATGACACTGTTATGGGGAATCTGTGGATGACACTGTTATGGGGAATCTGTGGATGACACTGTTTTGGGGAATCTGTGGATGACACTGTTATGGGGAATCTGTGGATGACACTGTTATGGGGAATCTGTGGATGACACTGTTATGAGGGTCTATGGATAACACTGTTATGGGGGATCTGTGGAGGACACTTATGGGGGATCTGTGGAGGACACACTGTTATAGGGGATCTGTGGAGGACACTGTTATGGGGATCTGTGAAGGACACTGTTATGGAGGATCTGTAGATGACACTGTTATGGGGGATCTGTGGATGACACTGTTATGGGGGATCTGTGGATGACACTGTTATGGGGATCTGTGGATGACACTGTTATGGGGAATCTGTGGATTACACTGTTATGGGGATCTGTGGAGGACACTGTTATGGGGATCTGTGGATGACTCTGTTATGGAGGATCTGTGGATGACACAGTTATGGAGGATCTGTGGATCACACTGTTATAGAGAGTATCTGTGGATGACACTGTTATGGGGGATCTGTGGAGGACACACTGTTATGGGGGATCTGTGGAGGACACACTGTTATGGAGGATCTGTGGAGGACACACTGTTATGGAGGATCTGTGGATGACACTGTTATGGGGAATCTGTGGATGACACTGTTATGGGGGACCTGTGGATGACACTGTTATGGGGGGTCTATGGATAACACTGTTATGGGGGATCTGTGGAGGAAACTTTATGGGGGATCTGTGGAGGACACACTGTTATGGTGGATCTGTGGAGGACACTGTTATGGAGGATCTGTGTATGACACAGTTATGGGGGATCTGTGGATGACACTGTTATGGGGGATCTATGGATGACACTGTTATGGGGGTCTATGGATAACACTGTTATGTGGGATCTGTGGAGGACACTTATGGGGGATCTGTGGATGACACTGTTATGGGGAATCTGTGGATGACACTGTTATGGGGAATCTGTGGATGACACTGTTTTGGGGAATCTGTGGATGACACTGTTATGGGGAATCTGTGGATGACACTGTTATGGGGGGTATCTGTGGATGACACTGTTATGGGGGATCTGTGGAGGACACACTGTTATGGGGGATCTGTGGAGGACACACTGTTATGGGGGATCTGTGGAGGACACACTGTTATGGGGGATCTGTGGATGACACTGTTATGGGGGATCTGTGGATGACACTGTTATGGGGAATCTGTGGATGACACTGTTATGGGGGATCTGTGGATGACACTGTTATGGGGGTCTATGGATAACACTGTTATGGGGGATCTGTGGATGACACTGTTATGGGGGTCTATGGATAACACTGTTATGGTGGATCTGTGGAGGACACTTATGGGGGATCTGTGGATGACACTGTTATGGGGGATCTGTGGATGACACTGTTATGGGGGATCTGTGGAAGACACTGTTATGGGGGATCTGTGGATGACACTGTAATGCGGGATCCGTGGATGACACTGTTATGGGGGATCTGTGGATGACACTTATGGGGGATCTGTGGATGACACTGTTATGGGGGATCTGTGGATGACACTGTTATGGGGGATCTGTGGATGACACTGTTATGGGGGATCCGTGGATGACACTGTTATGGGGGATCTATGGATGACACTGTTATGGGGATCTGTGGATGACACTGTTATGGGGGTCTGTGGATGACACTGTTATGGGGAGATCTGTGGAGTGCACTGTTATGGGGGATCTCTGGGTGCACTGTTATAGGGGATCTGTGGATGACACTGTTATGGGGGATCTGTGGAAGACACTGTTATGCGGAGATCTGTGGATGACACTGTTATGGGGGATCTGTGGATGACACTGTTATGGAGGATCTGTGGATGACACTGTTATGGGGGGGATCTGTGGGTGCACTGTTATGGGGGGGGATCTGTGGGTGCAACTGTTATGGGGGATCTGTGGATGACACTGTTATGGGGGTCTATGGATAACACTGTTATGGGGGATCTGTGGATGACACTGTTATGGGGGTCTATGGATAACACAGTTATGGGGGATCTGTGGAGGACACTTATGGGGGATCTGTGGATGACACTGTTATGGGGGATCTGTAGATGACACTGTTATGGGGGATCTGTGGAAGACACTGTTATGGGGGATCTGTGGATGACACTGTTATGGGGGATCTGTGGATGACACTGTTATGGGGGATCTGTGGATGACACTATTATGGGAGGGATCTGTGGGTGCACTGTTATGGGGGGATCTGTGGGTGCACTGTTATGGGGGATCTGTGGATGATACTGTTATGGGGGATCTGTGGAAGACACTGCTATGGGGGATCTGTGGATGACACTGTTATGGGGATCTGTGGATGACACTGTTATGGGGATCTGTGGATGACACTGTTATGGGGGGGATCTGTGGGTGCACTGTTATGTGGGGGATCTGTGGGTGCACTGTTATGGGGGATCTGTGGATGACACTGTTATGGGTGATCTGTGGAAGACACTGGTATGGGGGATCTATGGATGACACTGTTATGGGGGATCTGTGGATGACACTGTTATGGAGGATCCGTGGATGACACTGTTATAGGGGATCTGTGGATGACACTGTTATGGGGGATCTGTGGATGACACTGTTATGGGGGATCTGTGGATGACACTTATGGCGGATCTGTGGAGGACACACTGTTATGGGGGATCTGTGGAGGACACTTATGGCGGATCTGTGGAGGACACACTGTTATGGGGGATCTGTGGAGGACACTGTTATGGGGGATCTGTGAAGGACACTGTTATGGGGGATCTGTAGATGACACTGTTATGGGGGATCTGTGGATGACACTGTTATGGGGGATCTGTGGATGACACTGTTTTGGGGGATCTGTGGATGACACTGTTATGGGGAATCTGTGGATTACACTGTTATGGGGGATCTGTGGAGGACACTGTTATGGGGGATCTGTGGATGACTCTGTTATGGGGGATCTGTGGATGACACAGTTATGGGGGATCTGTGGATCACACTGTTATGGGAGTATCTGTGGATGACACTGTTATGAGGGATCTGTGGAGGACACACTGTTATGGAGGATCTGTGGAGGACACACTGTTATGAGGGATCTGTGGAGGACACACTGTTATGGGGGATCTGTGGATGACACTGTTATGGGGAATCTGTGGATGACACTGTTATGGGGGACCTGTGGATGACACTGTTATGGGGGGTCTATGGATAACACTGTTATGGGGGATCTGTGGAGGACACTTACGGGGGATCTGTGGAGGACACACTGTTATGGTGGATCTGTGGAGGACACTGTTATGGAGGATCTGTGTATGACACAGTTATGGGGGATCTGTGGATGACACTGTTATGGGGGATCTGTGGATGACACTGTTATGGGGGTCTATGGATAACACTGTTATGTGGGATCTGTGGAGGACACTTATGGGGGATCTGTGGATGACACTGTTATGGGGAATCTGTGGATGACACTGTTATGGGGAATCTGTGGATGACACTGTTTTGGGGAATCTGTGGATGACACTGTTATGGGGAATCTGTGGATGACACTGTTATGGGGGTCTATGGATAACACTGTTATGGGTGATCTGTGGAGGACACTTATGGCGGATCTGTGGAGGACACACTGTTATGGGGGATCTGTGGAGGACACTGTTATGGGGGATCTGTGAAGGACACTGTTATGGGGGATCTGTAGATGACACTGTTATGGGGGATCTGTGGATGACACTGTTATGGGGGATCTGTGGATGACACTGTTATGGGGGATCTGTGGATGACACTGTTATGGAGGAATCTGTGGATGACACTGTTAGGGGGATCTGTGGAGGAACACTGTTATGGGGGATCTGTGGATGACACTGTTATGGGGGATCTGTGGATGACACAGTTATGGGGGATCTGTGGATGACACTGTTATGGGAGGTATCTGTGGATGACACTGTTATGGGGGATCTGTGGATGACACTGTTATGGGGGATCTGTGGAGGACACACTGTTATGGGGGATCTGTGGAGGACACACTGTTATGGGAGATCTGTGGATGACACTGTTATGGGGGATCTGTGGATGACACTGTTATGGGGGTCTATGGATAACACTGTTATGGGGGATCTGTGGAGGACACTTATGGCGGATCTGTGGAGGACACACTGTTATGGGGGATCTGTGGAGGACACTGTTATGGGGGATCTGTGAAGGACACTGTTATGGGGGATCTGTAGATGACACTGTTATGGGGGATCTGTGGATGACACTGTTATGGGGGATCTGTGGATGACACTGTTATGGGGGATCTGTGGATGACACTGTTATGGGGAATCTGTGGATTACACTGTTATGGGGGATCTGTGGAGGACACTGTTATGGGGGATCTGTGGAGGACACTGTTATGGGGGATCTGTGGATGACTCTGTTATGGGGGATCTGTGGATGACACAGTTATGGGGGATCTGTGGATGACACTGTTATGGGGGGTATCTGTGGATGACACTGTTATGGGGGATCTGTGGAGGACACACTGTTATGGGGGATCTGTGGATGACACAGTTATGGGGATCTGTGGATGACACTGTTATGGGGGTATCTGTGGATGACACTGTTATGGGGGATCTGTGGAGGACACACTGTTATGGGGGATCTGTGGAGGACACACTGTTATGGGGGATCTGTGAAGGACACTGTTATGGGGGATCTGTAGATGACACTGTTATGGGGGATCTGTAGATGACACTGTTATGGGGGATCTGTAGATGACACTGTTATGGGGGATCTGTGGATGACACTGTTATGGGGGATCTGTGGATGACACTGTTATGGGGGATCTGTGGATGACACTGTTATGGGGAATCTGTGGATGACACTGTTATGGGAGATCTGTGGAGGACACTGTTATGGGGATCTGTGGATGACACTGTTATGGGAGATCTGTGGATGACACAGTTATGGGGGATCTGTGGATGACACTGTTATGGGGAGTATCTGTGGATGACACTGTTATGGGGGATCTGTGGAGGACACACTGTTATGGGGGATCTGTGGATGACACAGTTATGGGGGATCTGTGGATGACACTGTTATGGGGAGTATCTGTGGATGACACTGTTATGGGGGATCTGTGGAGGACACACTGTTATGGGGGATCTGTGGAGGACACACTGTTATGGGGGATCTGTGAAGGACACTGTTATGGGCGATCTGTAGATGACACTGTTATGGGGGATCTGTAGATGACACTGTTATGGGGGATCTGTGGATGACACTGTTATGGGGATCTGTGGATGACACTGTTATGGGGGATCTGTGGATGACACTGTTATGGGGAATCTGTGGATGACACTGTTATGGGGGATCTGTGGAGGACACTGTTATGGGGATCTGTGGATGACACTGTTATGGGGATCTGTGGATGACACAGTTATGGGGGATCTGTGGATGACACTGTTATGGGAGTATCTGTGGATGACACTGTTATAGGGGATCTGTGGAGGACACACTGTTATGGGGATCTGTGGATGACACAGTTATGGGGGATCTGTGGATGACACTGTTATGGGGAGTATCTGTGGATGACACTGTTATGGGGATCTGTGGAGGACACACTGTTATGAGGGATCTGTGGAGGACACACTGTTATGGGGATCTGTGGAGGACACACTGTTATGGGGGATCTGTGGATGACACTGTTATGGGGATCTGTGGATGACACTGTTATGGGGGATCTGTGGATGACACTGTTATGGGGATCTGTGGATGACACTGTTATGGGGGTCTATGGATAACACTGTTATGGGGGATCTGTGGATGACACTGTTATGGGGATCTGTGGATGAACACTGTTATGGGGGATCTGTGGAGGACACTGTTATGGGGGATCTGTGGATGACACTGTTATAGGGGATCTGTGGATGACACTGTTATGGGGATCTGTGGATGACACTGTTATGGGGATCTGTGGATGACACTGTTATAGAGGATCTGTGGATGACACTGTTATGAGGGGATCTACTGGATGACACTGTTATGGGGGATCTGTGGATGACACTGTTATGGGGATCTGTGGATAACACTGTTATGGGGATCTGTGGATGACACTGTTATGGGGGATCTGTGGATGACACTGTTATGGGGATCTGTGGATGACACTGTTATGGGGATCTGTGGATGACACTGTTATGGGGGGATCTGTGGATGACACTGTTATGGGGGATCTGTGGATGACACTGTTATGGGGGATCTGTGGATGACACTTATGGGGGATCTGTGGATGACACTGTTATGGGGGATCTGTGGAAGACACTGTTATGGGGGATCTGTGGATGACACTGTTATGGGGGATCCGTGGATGACACTGTTATGGGGGATCTGTGGATGACACTGTTATGGGGGATCTGTGGATGACACTGTTATGGGGGGGTCTGTGGATGACACTGTTATGGGGGGATCTGTGGGTGCACTGTTATGGGGGGGATCTCTGGGTGCACTGTTATGGGGGATCTGTGGATGACACTGTTATGGGGGATCTGTGGAAGACACTGTTATGCGGGATCTGTGGATGACACTGTTATGGGGGATCTGTGGATGACACTGTTATGGGGGATCTGTGGATGACACTGTTATGGAGGGATCTGTGGGTGCACTGTTATGGGGGATCTGTGGATGCAACTGTTATGGGGATCTGTGGATGACACTGTTATGGGGGTCTATGGATAACACTGTTATGGGGGATCTGTGGATGACACTGTTATGGGGGTCTATGGATAACACAGTTATAGGGGATCTGTGGAGGACACTTATGGGGGATCTGTGGATGACACTGTTATGGGGGATCTGTAGATGACACTGTTATGGGGGATCTGTGGAAGACACTGTTATGGGGGGATCTGTGGATGACACTGTTATGGGGGATCTGTGGATGACACTGTTATGGGGGGGATCTGTGGATGACACTATTATGGGAGGGATCTGTGGGTGCACTGTTATGGGGGGATCTGTGGGTGCACTGTTATGGCGGATCTGTGGATGACACTGTTATGGGGGATCTGTGGAAGACACTGTTATGGGGGATCTGTGGATGACACTGTTATGGGGATCTGTGGATGACACTGTTATGGGGGATCTGTGGATGACACTGTTATGGGGGGGATCTGTGGGTGCACTGTTATGTGGGGGATCTGTGGGTGCACTGTTATGGGGGATCTGTGGATGACACTGTTATGGGTGATCTGTGGAAGACACTGGTATGGGGGATCTATGGATGACACTGTTATGGGGGATCTGTGGATGACACTGTTATGGGGGATCCGTGGATGACACTGTTATGGGGGATCTGTGGATGACACTGTTATGGGGGATCTGTGGATGACACTGTTATGGGGGATCTGTGGATGACACTGTTATGGGGGATCTGTGGATGACACTGTTATGGGGGGTATCTGTGGATGACACTGTTATGGGGGATCCGTAGATGACACTGTTATGGAGGATCTGTGGAGGACACTTTTATGGGGGATCCGTGGATGACACTGTTATGAGGGGTATCTGTGGATGACACACAGCATCTTTTGCTATGTGTCATCCACAGATCCCGCCATATGAGTAATAATGATCTTCTACATGGTGAGGCAGGCACTGGTAGCGCAAGTCACTATGTCATGCGCCTGCGCCGCCTGCTTCATTCATGAAGTGGGCGGGGCAGGGGCGTCACTTAGTGACCTACACATTGGACGGCCGTTCTTTCTTCATTACCGCCGCGGGAGACGCAGAGCTGAGGATATGAAAATGAGCAAGCTGCTTCTCCCGCGGTGGTTTCATGCTCCTCCATTGGCGGTCCTTTCACCTCACTGTGCTGCAGCCGTGTCCCATGTGCCCTGTGCAGTCGGTGGAGGCTCCATGCTCCTCCATCTTAGGCGGCCCTGTCAGCTCACTCTTGCACGTCTCTGTCCTGCGGCCGCATCCCATATGCCTCCTGTGCCCTGTAAAGTCGGTGCAGTGTGTGGCGAATCCTCTGTGCACCGCGCATGCGCACTTTAGAATTCGGCACACACGCACTGACGTCCCGTCCTCAACCTGCCTCTGTCCTTTTCTGTTCACTCAGCCAGAGAAGTATTGTATGCTGTGGACTCAGCGCCACTATGCAGTGAGGACGAGCTACTAGAAGACAGTCAGCAGCTAATAGTAAGCCAAGATGTGGGAGCGGTCGGGCTCCTGACCCAAAGACGGTTGAGGAGGACATTAGTGACGTGCAGACAGTACTCTATGATGATGATGTAGCTGAACGCACTTAGGAGCCGGGTGACGAAGGGGCTTCATCATCATCGGGAGAAGACGGTGGCGGCTTGCCCGTGAGGCAGCGGCTGAGCCAGCAAGTCACTAGCGTGGCCGGGAGTCAGCAGGATGGCAGCAGTGGGAGGTTGGGAGCCAAACGTGCCCTGGGTAGACCACCTGCATCCACCTGCAACCTGCCCGGGAAATAGCGGTGCATGGGTTCACGGAGGCAGCGGAGGTAGCAGTCAGTCGGTGCATAGTGTTTGGTATAAAATCACCTACTCTGCGGTGTGGCAGTTTTTTGTTAATCTGCTGGAGGAGGTGAACATGGCCATATGTAGAATCTGTGGGCAGAAGGTGAAGCATGGCTAGGGTGCCAATGTTGGCGCCACGGCCCTGCATCAACATATGCAGCGTCACCATAAAGTGGCCTGGGAGAACCGTGGCTCTGATTTGGTGGTCCAGCCTGCTGCAGTGGCAAGCAGCCGATTTCAGGCATTCAAGGCTTCACCACCTCAGCCAAAGGGAGTTGTCTGTCCTTCCCATCATCTGCTGGTCCTGATGCTCCTGCTCATCGCCCTCCTACTCCTCCGTCAGTCATTCCGTCAGCAATCGATCACCGAACTGATTGCCAAGAGACAACAGTATTCGTGCACTTATCCAACCGCGCAGAAGCTGAACGTGCTCATGTCCAAGTTGCTGGTGCTGCAGTCCCTCCCTTTCCAAGTGGTGGACTCTGCACCTTTCAGAGAACTGATGGTTTGTGCTGAGCTGGGGTGGAGAGTCCCAAGCCGTCATTTCTTTTCCAAAAGGGCAGTACCAGCCCTGCAGTGTAAAACAGAAGGTGGGGCAGTCCTTGAGCCTGTTGGTGTCTGCCAAAGTGCACGGCAGCACTGACGTGTAAAGCTTTAATTACGGTCAGGGACAAAACATGTCCTTTACAGCCCACTGGGTGAATGTGGTTCCTGCACAGCCACACCAGCAACTTGGCTAGGTGATGCCACTTCCGCCTCCACAATCTCACGCCGTTGGTCCTGCGACAATGTCCGCCTCTGCCTTCTCATCCTCCACAATGTCCTCAGCCTCCACTGCAGGGAAAATTCACAGTGTCCCTCCAGCATACCACATGTGAAGGGCACGGCGTTGTTGTGCACCTCGTTTGCCTGTGCCAACGGAGTCAAGAAATCAAGAAATCGAATCCTGGCTTTCTCCATGACAACTAAAAATCAGAACCATGGTGACCGACAACAGGAAGAACTTGGTGTCGGCGCTGCGTCAAGGAGGGCTGAGCCATGCGCCCTGCATGGCACACGTGTTCAATCTGGTTGTCAAGCGGTTCCTGAAGTCAAATAGCCAGAGAACTTTGCATGCACTTTAGCCACTCATACACCGCAAAGCATACCCCCAAAGCATACCAAACATAGGCTGATATGCAACACTTTGGCATTCTGGATTTGTGGCTGCAACTGGCAGCGTTTGGCCTGGAAAAGCTGTCCTGCCCAGCCCGTAGTGTGGCATCAGGGCGGGTGAGGTAGGGGCCATAGTTACCCCAAGAAGAACTCACCTGTCCACCCAATATGTGGAGATACCGACCTTTGTCAAGATGAATCAGGCGTGGATCAGCCAGGATTTTCACCCACCATTGTTACCACGGACCATAACGTAATTCCATGATGGAATGTATAACGGAATGCCTTTAGAGGCATTGCATTATTTATTCCGTCATAATAGAATTCTTTGGCCTGCATAACGTATCTCTCCGGTTTTCGTTATGCTGGTGTCCACTCCTGCATAACGGAAACTGGATGGATCCGTTATGTAGGCCATAGACTTCTATGATGACGGAATGAAAAGCGGAATGCCTCTTATGCATTCCGTCATGGAATTGCATCATGGTCCGTGGTAACAGAATCCATAGTGCAATTCAGCATATACCCCATCCCGAACATGAACTCGAACTTCAAAATATGAACTTCGCTCATCCCTAATCATCAATATCAGATTGGCTAGAGGCCTTATATGGAGAAATTAACTCTATCGTACCACAAAATATAGCCATTATGTTAATGTGAAATAATTTGTGCAAAAACATAGAAAAAGAGAATTTTTGGGACATAACTTTAAGAAAGAAAAGCCAAGAAAAACAGCCCCAGACTACTCCTCCTCTGTCAAACTTTCTTTTATTTTGGAATTGTACATCTGGGGGAGGCATTTTACTGGAATCCTCTGCAGCGAGCCCCTGAGGTGCCGATGCAAAGGATTGGAGTGGTAGTGGCCTGATTAGGTGTCACGGTGTACTCCCTCAGGCCATTGCACCCTGGGGATTGGTGCAGTGTAAAGATAGTTTAAAACTCAGGCGTGAAGTAAAAGAATACAAGTCTTTCTTTACTCAGTGCAAAAGATAACTTGTAGTACATCCAACAGTAGTAGGTACAATGTGCAGATTATGGCGCCAAATGATGAGAGATATAGTGTCAATTTATAGCACCTCTGATGTGCTATTATGCTGAACTTCTGGATAACAGCTGTATGCTGGCACTTGTGGATATAGGTGTCCACTGTTTAATGCAGGCCTGTATGTTATCTAGGTGATGGGTGTCTGAGCTGTAGTCCCTCACCTGTGACAGGGTCTGTAAAGCTGGGACTTGCTGGTCACTCTGCTGACTATATCAAACTGAAGCTTCTGGGAAACAGGTATCTTAGAGACACTCTATTGGAAGTAGTGGTCTCACGGGAGAATTAGGTCTCTTGCCTTGGAGTAGGAGAAAGTGGACGTGCTTTCACACTCCTCACTGTCCCAGCTAGAAATTCCTCTTTTTCCAAGAAGCAGGACCTGCCCGCACCCACCTAGAGGGGAATGTTCCCCCTGTCCCTGCCAACCATGCCATCCACATGCCACCTACTGCTCTGCATACAGAACAATATAATACATGATGTAAAATAACAATTGCAGATACCCCCAGGTCTGGGTACTGCACCCTCATAGTCAGATCACGCTGCCTAATGTTGACGCATCATTTGTCATTCCAGGGAGCATGTTTCCATAATCCCACAGTTATACATGTTACATCAGTCCTGCCAACCGTTAAAAAGGGAGCAACCATTTCTTTACCTCAGGATATGAAACAGACCACATGTTGTGGTTGTATGGCGTTTGGAATGTGGCCATGCTGTGATAAATACCCGCCTCACTGGGCCTTATTACACTAATGAGACTGCACTGTTTAAGCCAGTCTGCATTGTTAATGGCTGCACAGTGCAGACTGACTAAGCAGTGGGTTCTCATTAATTTAATTAGGGCCCACAGTGTGGCCAGTTCAGCCACATGGTTTTTGATCGCAGCACGGCCACTTCCCAAACGCCACATGGCCGTCCTGTGTGGTGGTACCTTTATTGACAGACAATACTTTATGTCAAGCTATCAAATACTTTGTAGAAATAATCAGTCAGCGCTCTGGAAGAAGGTGGTGGTGCTCGTATCCTGGGTTGCAGTCTGATACATCCAAGTAAAAGAAGTGGATCAGTACTCACTTTTTGATGCAAATAAGGCCTCATGAACACGACCGTTGTTTCACTTCACTTCAATGGGGCCGCAAAAGATGCAGACTCTGCATCCATTGCTCAGTTCCATGGCCCCGCAAAAAAAATAGAGCATGACCTATTCTTGTCCATTTTGCGGACAAGAATAGGCATTTCTACAATGGGCCACATTCCGTTCCGCAAATTGCGGAACGGAACGTGGAGCAGCTTCCATGTTTTGTGGATCCGCGGTTTGCAGACCGCAAAACAAATAGTCATGTGCATGAGGCCTAAATCTTAACTTTATTGCAATAAACAGAATACAGGCAAATGTGACGTGTTTTGGCTAATCAGCTTTTTGCTTGTTTGAAAAAGCTGTTTAGCCAAAGTGCACCACATTTGCCTGTATTCTGTTTATGGCAATAATGTTGAGATTTATTAGCATCAAAAAGTGAGTGCTGATCCATTTCTTCTACTAAGCTAGCAATACTACTTTAGGAAAAAGTTTGTAGCTCATTGTAGTATCAGACCTAGGATACAGAACAATTATAAAGGACACTTGCATCAAATTACAACAACCTGCAGCTGAAGCAAATGTTTGGCTCACTACGTTATGTGCATAGTTAACCATTGCTTTGCAATGTCTGCCAGTCATACAAGTAGCATAGGTACTAATCAGTAACTCTGTAGGGTACCACTGGTGCTTGCTATAACTGTATATGTGACTATACAAAATGGGTGTACAGTTTTCTGGATATAATTTTTTGTAGTCACTTCATGTAATTGTATTATACTTCCTGTCTGTAACTTCCTTTCTGTCTGAAATGTTAGCATTGCAGACAGTCTCAATTAATGGGACAATTCTGTCTGCAAGTTATTTAGTGGAGAAGATTTACGATTTAAAATTCACCAGAATTCTGTCAAAATTTGTGCCAAAAACTGACATACATGCTTTTCACCACATTTGTTTGCCACGGTGTATGCCTTATCTAAGAAAGGAGTGTTCTATTTTTGGAAAGGGGCATGTCTTCAAATGAATAATTGTGTGCCAAAATCTCACCAAGAAATAGCTACATTTATGGTTGTATACTAATGGCCCATTTACATGGGTCGACTATCTAGCAGATTGTCAGGAAGAAAAGCACTGATCTCCTCCAGCTCCCCCAGAGTATTGCTAATGCCATCGCTCTTCCCCATACTGTCTCGTTGTTTCCTGGCAGCAGATCATGTTTACACCGCATGATCTGCCTCTGGGAATCAGATTTATGATCGAGCACCAGCCACTGTGATAAATCTGGTGCATTTTAAGTCTGTCTTTTTTTTTTTTTTAAATGCCAGTTTCTTTTTTCTTTTGGCAGTAATATACCATTAAATATTAATGCACAGAACGGCCGAACAACGGCCGTGTACATAATTCCTTAGTGTTAGGCCTCTTTCACACGAGCATGTCCGGATTAGGTCCGGATGCGTTGCTGATGCATTCAGTGAAAACTGTGCGATTTCACAGGCAAAGCCATTCAGTTTTGCCTGCGATTGCGTTCAGCTGTTTGAGTTTTTTCAGCACGGTTGCAATGTGTTTTGATGCGTTTTTCACGCGCGTGATAAAAAACTGAAGGTTTACAAACAACATCTCCTAGCAATGGGTCAGGATTCAGTGCGGGTGCAATACATTCACATCATGCATTGCACTCACGTGGAAAACTCGCCCGTGTGAAAGGGGTCTTAGAGAGCTGAACTGATCTTTGCAGATTGAGACATGTCTGGACATGCAACACACACAGTACCAGGTCAGTCTGATAAAAGCACTGGAAGTGACAGGATGGCAAGTGCAGTACAGTGCGGGTCTAAAAAGAAAGGGAGGGATTTGGAGCTTTGTTCCATAATTAAATTCCTCACAAAGGAAGGGAAGAAAATAAGAAGGAAATCCATGAAAGGATGATTGCTATATATAGTGATGATGCACCTTCCTACCTCCAAGTAAGGTTTTGGGCCAGGCAGTTAAAATGGGGTAGGGAATCAACTGAAGATAATCCCTGTTCAGGGCGACCTGTTGAAGCTTCTTCAGAGGAAATTTGCTGTAAAATGGAGGTCATGAATTTGGAAGATTGTTGGGTCAAAGTCAGTTTTATAGCTCATGAATTAGGCATTTCAGTTGGCACAGTTTCCTGTATCATTCATGATGTCAAAGGTCATTTCCCGGGGGTGGGGGCCACAAATGTTAATGCTTGAGCAAAAAACTTGTCGCCAGCAATTTAGCTTAGAGAATTTAGACATGCTTAGAGAAAATACAGGATTATCCTATTCTCGAATTATTACAGGTGATAAAACATGGGTCCACCACCATGACCCTGAGACCAATCAAGAGTCCATGCAATGGAAGCACAAAGGGTCCCCAAACCCAAAGAATGTTTGTGTGCAGCAGTCTGCTAGAAAGATCATGGCAACAGTTTTTTTGTAATACAGAAGGCCTTTTATTGCTAGAATCAATGCCACACAAGACAACAATTACTGGATACACCTATGCTTCAACAATGAAGGCATTACATGAGGCAATTAAAGAGAAACGGTGTGTTGCTTCTTTATGACAATGCGCCAGCTCACAAGTCTTGCAAATTACAAGCTACTATCTGGGAATGTGGCTTCATGGAGCTTAACCATGCACCCTACAGTCCAGACCTAGCTCCCAGTGATTACTTTCTCTTTCAGAACCTGAGGAAAATTCTGTGTGAGCATGTGGATGTGTGATTCATGTTTTTCTCTTTTTGTGATTTTATTATTGACTTTCTTTCTTTCATGGCATCTGCACTCCTCCCATTCTGCCAGCGTTTCACAGGGTCAGTATCTGGTCAGTATTTTGCATCAGTATTTGTAAGCCAAAACCAGAAGTGGAACCTACAGAGAAACGGTATAATAGAAATATTTATGCATGCAGATTATGGTGCTGTATACTATTAATCACACTAAGAAGCTAAGTGAATTGTGCTGAGAAGCAATAATAAAACAATGCATAGCATGTGAATGTGTTATCCATGTTTTTCTCTTTTTGTAATTTTATTAGTCACTTTTTCAGGGTTTATTTTTCTTCCCAGCAGAGCCTCTAGAGTTGTCAACCTGTGCTGTATAAATCTCCAAACTAGGCCTCAAATGCTCCTTCTCCTCTGAACCCAGCGTTGTTCCCAAAAAGCAGTTGTTGACCATTTTATTGTCATACTCTGGAAAAATTATGTAACAAAGTTGAATCACTACACCATTCCAGCAAAATCTGCCCTCAAAAATCCAAATGGTGCTCCTTCCCTTCTGAGCCCTTCAGTGTGCCCATACAGCAGTTTACAAACACATATGGGTTGTTGCTGTATTCTGGAAACAAGTTTTTTCTTCTGTTACACCTTGTAACAATGAAAAATTTCAGGCTAAAGCAGTATTTTATTGGAAGAAATTATATTTCTCATTATCACAGTGTGCCCATACAGCAGTTTTTGACCACATATGGGGTGTTTCTGTGAACTGTAGAATCAGTCTAATAAATTGCGGTTTGTTTAGCTGTTACCTCTTGCTGTGTGTATGGGAATAATTGATTCAAATTAGTGTTGAGCGAATCAAAGTATCAGCAGTGAACTTCGATCTGAATGTCAGGAAAAATTTGATTTGCCACAAAGCCAAATTTCCTTGCGCTTCGTAGAAACGAATCAATTGTAACTAAAATGTACCACTAATATGGAGTATGAAGTGTCATGAGAAATTGCTTAGATAAACAAAAGCATTCTAAAATTATTATCACATAATGTAACATGTCAGATTTTCAAAATTAAGGCTAAATGGCTAATGGCTAACGTTTGTTTGATCTCTTGAAGTGATATTGAACATACAGATATAAAAATGCTGAGACTAGTTATAATTCATGGCATCTCTTTTAATTCATCATCTCATTAACTTCAGTGTTAGAAAAAATCAATAAAGAACAGGACTTTTAGATGTTAAAGTGGATGTCTCTTCAGCAAATGGCATTTATCATGTAGAAAAAGTTAATACAAGGCACTTACTAATGTATTGTGCTGGCTTGATTCATTTTTCTATCACAATATAAACTGCTGGCTTCCACGGTGACAACCACCCTGTTATGCATCAGTGGTAGCTGTGCTTGCACACTATAGAAAAAAGTGCAGGACTATGTGCACTCCCATGGTGCCAGCCACCAGAGAGGGTTGCGCTTTTTCCTTTTCTGTACAAACACGACCACCACTGCTGGATTGCAGGGTGGTCATAACCATGTAAACTACCGGGTATAATGTGATGGAAACACGAATCTAGCGAGCAAAGGAAGCCATATGGACAATCATAATACATTAGTAAAACCCTTATATTAACTTTGTCTACATGATAAATGCCATTTAAGGAAAATATTGCACCCTGTGCAGGAAAAAAGTCTCTTGGAAAATATGTCTGATATCACAGCAGATGCTGACAAATACCTATATGACATAAATGTTGCTCCCAATATTCCAGTGATTTAAATAATCTTTATTTTATAAGTCCATTCCATTTATTTTGGTGATACATTTTAAATAGGTCAAAAACGTGAGAAGGCATGACCAGATTTCTAATTACCAGCATCACGTGTATAATGTATGCATGCCAGACTTTCACTTACTTGCTTTCACTAACACATTTTTTTCTAATGTTATTAAAGAGGACCTGTCACATCTCCTGACATGTCTGTTTTAGTAACTACTTTCCCTATATTGGGTAATTCCTCTATTAGTCCTGCTAGATATTTATGAATGAATTTCCAGAAGATGTGATGGATCAATATTATAAATGCTTGTTAAATTATTATTTTTTAAATATGTGAATTTATGCTTTTTTATGTATACGTTTTTTTATTGTGTTTTTTTTTTTTTTTTGTAACACTTAAAACAGACTTTTAACTTCTCCTGACATGCTATTAATTTAAAATCTGCACCACAGGTCAATTTACACTGCATTTTTGTGTCCTCATTGTGTCGGGATGAAATTTGCTAAAATTTCATCCACATTGCTGGTACTTTACTGCACATAAATCCACAATAGCAAAACCAAAAAGTATCTGTCTATGTGGACATGTTCTAATGGAATTTAGAGACATGGGCATTTACCGGATAATACAAAGGTACCTCTAGTGACCTTACATTTTTTTTCCATATCTCCTCAATGACTACTAATAAGGTTGAAATATATAGAGCTTGATGTGTCCTCAATACATAAAATGTTGTAGAGTCTTAATCCATCCAACACTATCTATTGGACGATGTTATTATTAGTTTCTGCAGCATGCATTCAAGTTTGCACTTGTTTTCTTTTCTGCTCTGTGTATGATCGCAATGTACCCGGTAACAATACTTTTATTGGGGAACAGAATGAATTACAGCTATTAAATTGGCTCGTGTACCGTTTTGAAATCTGTTGAACTTCCAGCATTTCCTTCACGCTGGATTCTTACAAGTTTTGCCAGTTCGAAAACCATAGCAAAAGCTACATGTTGCTAGGGAAAAATAACAGGACCATTAGAGAGTTCTGTATTTTTTTATGTTTTTTCCAGGGAATCTCTGAACATTGTGCTCTAGAAAAAAAAAAACCTCATAAATGCAAAAATGCCTTTTGTAATACTTCACTTTTTGGAAGATAAATATACCATACTTGAACTGTACTGAAGGAAAAGATAATTCACTCTTTTAAATGTACAGTATTATTTGAAATATCTTTGCAGGTAGCATTATTTACAATGGCATGAGTGGATTTAAGCTCCTTTTCCATGGTATGGAAAAGGCTCGACTTTACCCGACTCCAAGCTCCAATGGATTCGAAACAGTCATCAAGATATGATTTTCCATTTTAATTCTAGGGGTTTTACACAACTACTACAGTAACCATTTAGGAATTCCAGTCATTTATCACATATAACATCAGATGTAGCAAATGTAAAGGGTTTGACCACTTTCTAGTTACTATTGATCAATGTGTTTGTAAGATGACTATATGATTTTATTGATATAGCCTTTGTAAAAGGGCTTGTTCAGCCCATAATATTGATGACATATCATCAGGCTAGGTCATAAATATCAGATCAGCAGGGGGTCAGACACCCTGCACACCCGCTGATCAGCTGTTTGAAGAGGAGGCAGCGATCCATGCACTGCATCCTCTTCATTACATCGCACTTCGTCTCAAAGTGAATAGAGTGGGTGCCTCTAATTACAACACACCACCGCTACACTGAGGTGAGACATTGTGTAATCAAGAGTAAGCGACGCTCACTCTGTAGCACCACTTACACATCTTACAGCTATCGGCAGGGGTCCTGGGTGTCGGACCACAGTTGATCAGATTTTGATGACCTATCCTGAGAATAGGTCATCAATATTATAGGCTGGATAACCCCTTTAAAATTATGTGCCATTTTCTATATTTCATCAGGTATTTCCCCTTGTTTGCCATGTTTGTTATGCTGTCCACAGAGAAGTCCTGTCCTGCTGATGGAGGGTCATGTGACCAGGCAAATCACTCAGTCTCCTCCTTTCAAATACACTGCACTGGCCATCTGCACTTTTGCTGTTGGGAGTTTAGCGCAGGTACAGTGTGTTCGAAGAGTTTATTGGTACCATTTTTGGGTACATAAGATTTTTGATCGTTGAATATTGCACCTTTTTGGAGCAAGGTGACAAAAAAATGGCTGCTTTGGCATGTTTTTTTTTTTTTTTACAGCGTTCACCTGAGGAGGTAGGTGATGTGACCGTTTATTATTTTCATATAACACTTTTATTATCACTTTTTATTTTTGTCCCAGTAGAGGGCCTTAGGCTTTAACATTTCAGGATCTGATCCCTGTTTAATGTGGTACAATACATGCTGTATTTCTGTACTACCTTGGAACTGTTAGTTTCACACTGATAGTGTGCCTGTGAGAACCAACCTGAGTCTCACAGGCTTCCATACATGGCAGACCTTGAGGCCTTTGTGTGGCCTAGGGTTGCCATTGCAACCATCGTACCCCTGTCACAGCAGCTCGAGGGGTTTATGGAGAGGCAGAGGGAGCACCATCCCTCTGCGATACTCTTGTATGCCACAGTCAGAGATAATATAAGGCATATAAAGGGTTAATCCACTAGCATCGGGCATTTGCAGGGTTGGGACAAATGCCAGACCTTTACCAATCCTCAGAATGAAAGTGATACATTTTTTCAGTGGTACTCCTCGAAAACTGCAGCGCAGTCACTTTCCCAATGGTCGGAGCTTGCAATACAAATACTCCTTTAATGTTTTGCCAGGTCGATATGGGATAAATAACTGATCTGTGGGGTCTGACTACTGGGACCCCACTGATCCCAACAACAGGGGTCCTGCTCCCCCGATCTGATGCAGAAGCAGGTTGGGCATAGGAGATAACTTGCAAACTTGGGCCAACCCGTTATAATATTCCAATATACATTTTGGAGGAATGATCTAATTATTATTGTAGAAAAATATCCTCAAATTATCCTTGGTATATGGGTTTTTGGCTTCTACCCTTCATTCTGTTTATATGCAAGCAATATACCAATTCAAAGGTAGTCACTTCTTAAGTAAACCTATCTAGCCCACTCAAAGGAGTCTCATATTTCTTGATCTAAAAGAAAACATGCAAAATTTAGAAATTATATATATTTTGGGAGTTGTATAACATGACACATGTTTTACACTTTTTAGCATAAAAAAATTGACAATACTATGCCAAATTAATATGTCCAAAATACAGCATGTTCTGTTCAACAATGGTGTGATCATGCATTGTTAGTCATAAAAGAATTCCACTGTCTGTATTATGCAATATTGAATCAGCTGCTTTGCAAAAAAAATTACGGTACTTCAGTTCTAAAATGTAACTATCCAATAGGGAAATCTGCAAGGAAAAAGTTTCATTAGATTATCCATCACTGAATGTCCCTGGCTAACCTCATTTATCATAGTAGGCAAAACTAGCTTATTACATTTTACTTGCATGGTAACATAATGATTCTGCCCAAGAACATAAGGAGGTCATAGATCAGAGCTCATATCTTTAGTGTTCCCTGCTACTGCTTTAAATGTGGTATTAGCTCATTCACTCAGGGAAAGGGAATGTGTCACCAAAAACCTTTCTATCCAGCTGTTGCATAGACTCATAGGCATGGTTCACCTGATTAAAACGCTGTTTTTCTTTTGTTGATCTGAAGCTCCATTCCCGAGTTATGATACTTTTTCTTAATATGCAAATTAGGACATCACTATTGCTCTTGATACACACACGCTCCACTAATCACACAAGCTCCACTAATTCTTGTGGCCAGTCCCTCCCTGGCTGCTTTGATTGACAGAGTAAGGCCTTATTCACACATCCGCAATGTAGTCCGCATGTATTCCGCAATTTTGCGGAATACATGCGGACCCATTGACTGTGAATGGGGCCGGGAACGATGCGGAGAGCACACACTGTGCTCTCCGCATCCGATTTTGCGGAGCGCGCCGCCGATCTTCCGGTCCGCGGCTCTGCAAAAAAAATAGAGCATGTCCTATTCTTGTCCGCAATTGCGGACAAGAAGAGGCATTTTCTATGGAGTTCGGGCAATGTGCGGTCCGCAAAAATGCGGAATGCACATTGCAGGTGTGTCCGTGTTTTGCGGATCCGTGGCTCCGTGGATCCGCAAAACACTTGCGGATGTGTGAATAAGGCCTAAGACAGTGAGAAAGCAGCGACCTCATTGTATCATACCTGCAGAACGGAGAGTTGGATCTACAGAAGAAAAACAGTGTTTTACTCAAGTGAACTACATCTAAGTGTCTATCCAACAGGCAGATTACTGGTGATAGATTCCCTTTAATGTGTTAAAAATACAGTACAAAAGATGTATGCAGTTCAGTTTTTCCTTGTTCTCCAATGGTGAGAAAACTTGTAGTTACCTCAGCTTCTGCTCACCCCAATGTTGCCTTGGCATAATCGTAACAGACTACTGCATACAAAATTTATAACATAGCTGGAGTGCAAACAGCATAGATAAAGACAATAATGAACCACATGACATTCTAAATATTTCACATAGAGCATTATGGTGAACTTCTTAATAGAACTGCAGAATACCACAATGACAAAGACAGTAGAAAGAGGGGGAAGCATAAGAGTATTGAATTAAAAGCAGAAGGGTCCCTGAACTCCTTCCTGCCAGTCCAAGTGCAAGAACTACTCACTATTATATAAGTGGTTAACATAGGTGGTCGGCAAGCAAATAAATTACCAACTTAATGAAGACTATATAATATAGTAAAACTTGTGAAAATGTCTCTCTTTCATGAGAGAAGCTATTTTCTTTTTAATTTTGAATACAAGGGAACTGTTGCGGATGGCCTGGCACAAAAACAAATATTCACAGCTGTATAAAAGATGTTACTGAGTACACAACTGTAGCCATGGTTACCTGCGTACTTTCATATATCCATTAATATGTATTTTTTTCTGGAAATACCATTATGAGGTAATGTAATACATTTTAAGTCCCAGTATGCATGAAGATTTTCTTTTAAACATTTTCAAATACTTTTTGCTGATGTTATATTATTTTGCTGCTTTAGCTAAACATTTTAACAGTTTTTTTTATATTATGAAACAAGGATGACAGAGTAAAATGTTATGAAATGCCCCCAAGTTCTGCGTCTTTAGATATGAGGGTCCTCCTGCTTTAACTATATAGGATCTACAGGTATGAAACTACTAGAAATTAGTGGAATTGTTAACTGGTATTTTGGTTATTCTTTACTGTAACATTATTGTGGTATTGTACATTACAATAGAAAGATTTATTAAGACTAGTATTTTATACACTAGTCAATAAAAAGTGTGCTAAATATGCGTAAATTTTATTAAAAGGAACAAGACTCTTAATAAATTTGGCGCCTCTACTGGCAGTTCATGTGCCAGATAAGGAAAGGTAAGCTGATCTGTCTTTCATATTAATGAATCTGTCTAATATGTTTGGGCCATCCCCCATCCTGGTAAGCGATACAGACTTTATAATATCCTATTGCGCTATGCGGTCTTTCTGTAATTTTTTTTTGGCTCAATTTGCTATGTTTTGAGACTAAAGTTACTGTAAAACTGGCATAGTCTGATTGATAAATGTGGGTTATAATTAGAGATCGTACAGCGCATTGCTCACATAGCATATCTATAGCTATGTGATCCATGTGATGCAGGGACCCGGTGACGTCATCGAGGAGCGCCCTGGCCGCCGCACGGAAGGTAAGTAGCTTTTCCCCCGGCTCCCCACTTCTTTTCCATAGCAGCCGGAACTTTAGTAGCGTCCTGGCTGCCATGGTATCCTGAAAGCATATTGAAGGCTGATCAGTCTTCAAATGCTTTCAGTTGTCTTGCATTGTGACGGATCCGGAGGGCATTTCTGGTGACGGAAGTGCACGCCGGATCCTCACAACGCAGATGTGAAAGGGGCCTTAACCATGGAAACCAGAAGTATATAATGTGATGGAAAAATGAAGCAATATGGATAATAAAAATACATTAGTAAGTGGTTTGTATTAACTTTTTCTACATAATAAAGAACCACTTGCTGAAGTAAAATTACAAGTTTTACTGAATCTTTTCCCGCAAAACTATATATCAATCTGCACAGCTCCTCCTGCTCTATACCATGCTGCCTGCAGATTAAACTGCATTTTGACACATTCTCTATAACAAGAAAGTGTTGGCTCTTCTGACAGATGTTGATTTTTGTCAATAGATTGTGTCCATAAACATCCTGACAGTGGCAGCACTGGCTGCACATTGTAAAACTGGGTAGGGAGTGGGACACTCCCTTGTGGCAAGGTGCATGATTTCTAATAATAATAATAATAATAATAATAATAACAACGCTATTAGACTTCCATGTCTACTTTTGATTCTTCTGGCAATCCTGTGATCTACTATCACAAAGCTCCCATAGCTAAAGTTTCTAATACAATTATAAAAGCATTGAGATTCATGCAGTGAATAGGAAATCCAAACTGGTAAGATCAGCAAGTTAATTCAACAGATTTCTTTCTCGAAAAGTAAGAATGGCAGGATACGATATGTTTAAATTAACAAATATGAGCCCATATGACATTTATTATAGGCAGCTCATGAATTACGATGTGTCATTCAGTAGGCTATTTGTGTATAGTACATGGTAGTTCTTGGAAAGTATCATGTAAACTTGGCTACAAAGATACTTCTCTCTGCATTTCTGCTGGACAGACGGTAGTGAAGTTTTCAAATGAGGTGTAATGAATTCATGTGTATATTCAGGTAAAATATAACTACAGTAAGCTGCTGCCCGGGTTAATAAAGGAGAATGTTTAAAATCAGCAGCTAATGGATAATTAAATGTAATTGTAAGGTACAGCCACAAGTGAATTTTTCACAGTGGAAGTGCATGCAAAAAATCCACAGTGTGTACAGTAGAAACAAAGCAAATGAGATTTTAACAAATCTTATCCACACACTGCAGAAATGATTAAAATCCATATATAACTTGACATGCAGAGTGGATTTCCAACTCTGCAGAATGTCAATTTATGTTTTGGATTTCACCCTTTGTAATGCAGATGGTGAAATCCTCAGCCTAGGCCATCAATATCTTATCATTGGGGGTCCAACAACATACACCCCTACCAACCAGCTGTTCTGCAGTTCAAAGCTGCTCCAGAACGATATCACCATTGCTTGTAGTGGTCAAAGCCGGTTTCTGCAGTGCTGCTTCCATTGACGTGAATGGGAGCAGTGCTGCAGTAACTAGGTCTATTCACTACACACAATGGATGTCGCTGTAGGTCTGTAATGTATTGTAATGTTTTGAACTTTATTGTTTTGGCCATAAGTTCCAGCAAGAGGAAAGTATGGATGGAAAATGGTTGGCAGGAACAGGGCTAACCATCCTGTTCTCCCCTCTTGATGGGAGTGGGCTGGTCCTACTTCCTGCCAGGAGGGGGAGTTCCAGAGGAGTGTTGGACAGGAGAGGAAGCACATTGTAGAGCTTCTGATCCTTGGAAAGATTCTCCAGAGAGACCAACTCAATTCAGTCTCAAGAAAACACTTGAGGAACAAAACAGCAGAGTGAACAGCAAAATACAGCATTACAGACACTTCTTCAAGGTGAGGGACTATAGCTCAGACACCCATCACCCAAAACAACCACTACGCCAGATAATGTTAAAGTCTGAATCTGACAGTATAAACGTGTATGGTTGGCACTCTATTTTTTAGTCTGGAGATTCCCAAAATAACTAGTATACAACATAATGGCACTCTGAAAATTGTAATATTTTTATATCTCTTTATTACTCCATCCACCAAAAATTAGAACATAGCTGATGTTTCAGTCCTATCACAGAACCATGTTCACGGCCTACACAATTACATAAGAACCAATGTATCACTATAAAAGTCACAAATAGATACACTAAATAGCTGTAACTGTCTTTGTTGAATAGATGGTAAAGTCATAACCATATGTTTCCATGGTTACGACCAGCCTGCAAACCATCAATGGTGGTCGTGCTTGCACACTATAGGAAAATGTGCAGGCCTCTGGAGCTCGGGATCATGGGACCACACATAGGCTTGTGCTTTTTCCTATAGTGTGCAAGCATGGCCACCGCTGCTGGATTACAGGGTGGTCGTAACCATTGAAACGAACAGTGTATAATGTGATAGAAAAATGAATCCAACCAGCAAAGAAAGCAATATGTATAATATGTAAACATGCCTCATTCTAGCCAGAACATAACCTGCTATAGTTATGGAGTTTATACTTTGTCTTGTATAACAACTGCCCAGACTAATTTATTTATTCAAATACAATTTGTACCCCGCTAGTACAATCTATCGCCCATTTCAACATTACTATTTAGCTTGCTTCTATTCAGTCATATATTCATGGGTCCTTCTATACCCTATCAACTTCCATGGGACCTCTTCACCATACCAAGGAACTAGTAACTAGACAATAATTAAAACTTGGGATCTTAACCAACCTTTATATATTTCTTCTTATTTTTGCTATTTTGGCATACATCCACTGGTTTTAATCATCTTTCCCTTTGACAGTCTCAATCTCTGATTGGTACCTTTTTGTCTGCCATCCATTTATATGCTTCCTATGACTATGACTTTACCATCTATTCAATAAAGACATATACAGCTACTACTAGAGTTGAGCGAACACCTGGATGTTCGGGTGCGAGAAGTTCGGCCGAACGTCCCAAAAATTTGGGTTTGGGATCCGAACTCGACCCGAACTTCACCCCGAACCCGAACCCCATTGAAGTCAATGGGGACCCGAACTTTTGGGCACTTAAAAGGCTGTAAAATAGTCCAGGAAAGGGCTAGAGGGCTGCAAAAGGCAGCAAAATGTAGGTAAATCCCCTGCAAACAAATGTGAATAGGGTAATGAATTAAAATAAAATAAATAAAAATTAAGCAATGTCAATTGAAGAGAGGTTCCATAGCAGAGAATCAGGCTTCAAGTCACCCACCAATAGAGAAGGCCACTTTCATTTATTTAGGCCCCAGCTCCCAGACAGAGGACAGAGGTCGCATAGCAGAGAATCAGGCATCAAGTCACCCACCAATGGAGAAGGCCACTTTTAGATAATTAGGCCGCTGGCACCCAGACGGAGGAGAGAGGTCACATAGCAGAGAATCAGGCGTCATGTCACAAACCAATGGAGAAGGCCCCACTTTTAGATAATTAGGCCCCTGGCACCCAGATGGAGGAGAGAGGTCGCATAGCAGAGAATCAGGCTTCATGTCACCCAGCAATAGAGAAGGCCACTTCCAGATATTTAGCCCACGGCACCCAGACAGAGGACAGAGGTCGCATAGCAGAGAATCAGGCTTCATGTCACCCACCACAGGAACAGGCCACTTTCAGATAATTAGGCCCCTGGCACCTAGACGGATGAGAGGTTCATTCAACTTTTGATTGCACCGCAATATAATGGTAAAATTAAAAAAAGAGGATTCAATAAAGAAGTGCCCCAGAGTACAAGAATATATTGTTGAGGGGGAGGCAGTTATACATGTCTATTCTGCACAAGGGATGGACAAGTCCTGTGGGATCCATGCCTGTTTCATTTTTATGAACGTCAGCTTGTCCACGTTGGCTGTGGACAGGCGGCTGCATTTGTCAGCAATGACGCCCCCTGCCGTGCTGAATACACGTTCAGACAAAACGCTGGCCGCCGGGCAGGCCAGCACCTCCAAGGCATTAAAGGCTAGCTCTGGCCACGTGGACAATTTGGAGACCCAGAAGTTGAATGGGGCAGAACCATCAGTCAGTACGTGGAGGGGTGTGCAGACGTACTGTTCAACCATGTTAGTGAAATGCTGCCTCCTGCTAACACGTTCCGTATCAGGTGGTGGTGCAGTTAGCTGTGGCATGGTGACAACACATTTCCACATTTCTGCCATGCTAACCCTGCCCTCAGAGGAGCTGGCCGTGACACAGCTGCGTTGGTGACCTCTTGCCCCTCATCTGCCTTCACCTTGGGCTTCCACTTGTTCCCCTGTGACATTTGGGAATGCTCTCAGGAGCGCGATTACCAGCGTGCGCTTGTACTCGCGCATCTTCCTATCACGCTCCAGTGCAGGAAGTAAGGTGGGCACATTGTCTTTTTACCAGTGATCAAGCAGGGTGGCAACCCAGTAATCCGCACACGTTAAAATGTGGGCAACTGCTGTCGTTGCGCAGGCACTGCAGCACGTAGTCACTCATGTGTGCCAGGCTGCCCAGAGGTAAGGACAAGCTGTCTTCTGTGGGAGGCGTATCGTCATCGTCCTCCGTATCCCCCCAGCTCCGCCCGCACCAGTGATGGGCCTGAGCTGTGTTGGGTGCCACCACGCTGTGAACCTGCTTCATCCTCATCCTCCTCCACCTCCTCCTCGTCCTCCAGTAGTGGGCCCTGGCTGGCCACATTTGTACCTGACCTCTGTTGTTGCAAAAAACCTCCCTCTAAGACACGTCTAACAGACTGGTCTGAAAGTACTAAAAATGACCCCTCATCCTCCTCCTGGGCCACCTCCTCTTCCATCATCACCCTAAGTGTTTTCTCAAGGAGACATAGAAGTGGTATTGTAACGCTGATAATGGAGTCATCGGCACTGGCCATGTTGGTGGAGTACTTGAAACAGTGCAACAGACCACACAGGTCTCGCATGGAGGCCCAGTCATTGGTGGTGAAGTGGTGCTGTTCCGCAGTGCGACTCACCTGTGCGTGCTGCAGCTGAAACTCCACTATGGCCTGCTGCTGCTCACACAGTCTCTCCAGCATGTGCAAGGTGGAGTTCCACCTGGTGGGCACGTCGCATATGAGGCGGTGAGCGGGAAGGCCGAAGTTAGGCTGTAGCGCAGACAGGCGAGCAGCGGCAGGAAGTGAACGCTGGAAGTGAGCACAGACGGCCCGCACTTTATGCAGCAGCTCTGACGTCGGGGTAGTTGTTAATGAACTTCTGCACCACCAAATTCAGCACATGCGCCAGGCAAGGGATGTGCGTCAAACCGGCTAGTCCCAGAGCTGCAACGAGATTACGCCCATTATCGCACACCACCAGGCCAGGCTTGAGGCCCACCGGCAGCAACCACTATTTGGTATTGTTCAAAACCCCGCCACAACTCCTGCACGGTGTGGGGTCTGTCCCCCAAACATATGAGTTTCAGAACGGCCTGCTAGCGTTTAGCCCGGGCTGTGCTGAAGTTGGTGGTGAAGGTGTGTGGCTGACTGGATGAGCAGGTGGAAGCAGAGGAAGAGGAAGCCGAGTAGGAGGAGGAGGCTACAGGAGGCAAAGAATGATGCCCTGCGATCCTTGGCGGAAGAAAGACGTGCTTCAAAGAACTCTCCGCCTGGGGCCCAGCCGCCACTACATTTACCCAGTGTGCAGTATAGGGAGATATAGCGTCCCTGGCCGTGCTTACTGGTCCAAGTATCTGTGGTTAGGTGAACCTTGCCACAGATGGTGTTGCGCAGTGCACACTTGATTTTATTGGATACTTGGTTGTGCAGGGAAGGCACGGCTGTCTTGGAGAAGTAGTGGCGGCTTAGAACAACATACTGTGGGACAGCCATCGCCATCAGCTGTTTTGAAGCTGTCTGTGTCCACCAGCCTGAATGACAGAATTTCAAAGGCAGTAGTTTAGAAATGCTGGCATTCAGGCCCAGGGCTCGAGGGTGGCTAGGTGGGAATTTACGCTTTCTCTCCAAGGTTTGTGAGATGGAGAGCTGAACGCTGCCGTGTGACATGGTGGAGATGCAGGTGGTGATGCAGGTGATGGTGTCAGTGGCACATCCTCTATTTGGTGGGCGGCAGGTGCCAACATTCCTCCCGAGGCAGAGGAAGAGACCGAGGCAGCAGCAGAAGAGGGAGCAGGGGGAGCCCGAGTGGGTTCCTTTTTTTTAAGGTGTTTACTCCACTGCAGTTCATGCTTTGCATGTAGATGCCTGGTCATGCAGGTTGTGCTAAGGTTCAGAATGTTAATGCCTCGCTTCAGGCTCTGATGGCACAGCTTGCAAACCACTCGGGTCTTGTCATCAGCACATTGTTTAAAGAAGTGCCATGCCAGGGAACTCCTTGAAGCTGCCTTTGGGGTGCTCGGTCCCTGGTGGCGGTGGCCAGTAGCAGGCAAACTCTCTTGGCGGCGGTTGTTTTGCATTTTCCGCCTGCTCCCTCTTTTACTACGCTGTTGGCTCGGTTTCACCACTGCCTCTTCCTCTGAACTATGAAAGTCAGTGGCACGACCTTCATTCCGTGTGGGGTCTAGGATCTCATCGTCCCCTGCATCGTCTTCCACACAGGCACCTAACACTATCGGCCTATTTATTTATGTACCATATTACACTAATCCAGGCACAGCAGTAACCACTGATTTAGGGGAATATCAATTGTAGGCCTAGTATTTAGGCCCTGGATGTAAGGTATCCTTTTATGGGCAGATTTACACTTGGAGATGCACTGTAGCATTTGAAAAAATATGTAGGATTATGCCTTCAGCAATTGTATTTTAACACTTTGTGTAATATACCCTTTAACGGACAGAAATACACTTGGAGATGCACGGTAGCGTGTAAAGTTATTGAGGATGACCCTATCTGCACTTGTATATACACCTTGAGTGTAATATACCCTTTTACGGACAGAAATACACTATGAGATGCACAATAGTGCGTGCAGATTTACAGGAATATGCTTTCAGCAAGTGTAATGTAACACTTTTTGTAATATACCCTTTTACGGAAAGAAATATACTTGGAAATGCACGCTGAGTGTAGTATACCTTTTTACGGACAGAATAACACTTGGCCTACAACAGCTGGAACACCAGATTCAGGGTATTTCTATATTGGCAAGTGAATTTCACCCCAGAACAAAATCTATTCTTTGACGGATACTATTAAACTTGTCCAGTCACAGCTGGAACACCAGATTTACGGTATTGCTATTTTGGCAATTGAATTTCACCGCAGAAAAAAATATACCCTTTTACGGACTGATTTAAACTAGGCCTGCAACAGCTGGAACACCATATTCATGGTATTGCTATTTTGGCAATTAAATTTCACCCCAGAAAAAAATATACCCTTTTACGGACAGATTTAAACTTGTCCAGCCACAGCTGGAACACCAGATTTACTGTATTTCTATTTTTGCAACTGTATTTCACCCCAGAAAATAATATATCCTTTGACGGACACTAGGGAAATTTTCCAGTCACAGCTGGAACACCAGATTCAGGGTATTGCTATTTTGGCAATTAAATTTCACCCCAGAACAAAATCTATCCTGTGACAGACACTATTAAACTTGGCCAGCCACAGCTGAAACCACTGATTTATGGTATTGCTATTTTGGCAATTGAATTTCACCCCAGAAAAAAATATATCCTTTGCCGGACACTATTAAACTTGTCCAGCCACAGCTGGAAAACCAGATTCAGGGTATTGCTATGTTGGCAATTAAATTTCACCCCAGAAAAAAATATACCCTTTTACGGAAATATTTAAACTAGGCCTGCAACAGCTGGAACACCAGATTTACTGTATTTCTATTTCTGCAACTGTATTTCACCCCAGAAAATAATTTATCCCTTGACGGACACTAGGGAAATTGTCCAGTCACAGCTGGGACACCAGATTCAGGGTATTGCTATTTTGGCAATTGAATTTCACCCCAGAGCAAAATCTATCCTTTGACGGATACTATTAATCTTGTTCAGTCACAGCTGGAACACCAGATTCAGGGTATTGCTATTTTGGCAATTAAATTTCACCCCAGAAAATAATATATCCTGTGACGGACACTATTAAACTTGGCCAGCCACAGCTGAAACCACTGATTTATGGTATGTTTTTTGGGCAATTGAATTTCACCCCAGAAAAAATATATATCCTTTGCCGGACACTATTAAACTTGTTCAGTCACAGCTGGAACACAAGATTTACGGTATTTCTATTTTTTAAAATGAATTTCACCGCAGAAAATAATATATCCTATGACGGACACTATTAAACTTGTCCAGTCACAGCTGGAACACCAGATTTACTGTATTTCTATTTTGGCAATTGAATTTCACCCTAGAAAATAATAAATCCTTTGCCGGACACTATGAAACTTGTCCAGTCACAGCTGGAACACCAGATTTACGGTATTGCTATTTTGGCAATTGAATTTCACCCCAGAAAAAAATATATCCTTTGCCGGACACTATTAAACTTTGCCAGCCACTGCTGGGACACTAGATTTAGGGTATTGCTATTTTGGCAATTGAATTTCACCACAGAAAAAAATCTATCCTTTGCCAGACATTAGACAGTATTACACTTGGCTAGACACAGCTGGAACACCAGATTTAGGGGATTGCTATTTTGGCAATTTCACCCCAGAAAAAAATATATCCTTTGCCGGACACTATTAAACTTGTCCAGAATTTAACCCCTTAATAAAATATAGAAATTTCTATCCTGATTTTCTAAGGGTGACAATAAGCATAGCCAAGCCCCTGATGTAGGATATTGCAAAAAAAAAACTAGTATTGATGAATTGATGGACTTGGTGGTAGCTTGTGCTGGTGCACCACAAGACACAAAATGGCCGCCGATCAAAGTGACAGGAAAACGCTCTGTGCAGCCTAAAAACCAGTGAGTAATTAGCTAGCAGAAGTTGAATGATTCACAGCTGTAGATCGATCACTTCATTAGGTGTTTTTGCTGACTTTTCCTTGCCTAATCTCGCCCTCACAGAAGCTGCGTCCTCTCCCTACACTAATCAGAGCAGAGTGACGTGCGGCGCTACGTGACTCCAGCTTAAATAGAGGCTGGGTTACATGCTGCACTTGGCCAATCACAGCCATGCCATTAGTAGGCAGGGCTGTAATGGCTTCTTAGGGCAAGAAGTAAAACGCTAGCTGATTGGCTGCTGTGCAGCCCTTTAGAAAGCGGGAAGAAATCGCCAAACAACGGACCCAAACCCGAACTTTTTTGAAAATGTTCGGGTCCCGAACACCCCAAAATTCGGTACAAACGTGAACTATGCTCGAACTGTTCGCTCAACACTACATATGATACACGGAGATTATTACTACCAAGATGCATAACTTTACATTTGTCCACATTGAACCTCATTTGCCAAGTTGATGCCCAATCACTCAGAGTGTTCAAGTCAGCTTGTATTTTATAGATATCTTCCATAGACTGCACAGTACAACATAGCTTAATAATCCCATCCTCGATATCATTAATAAATAAATTAAATGAATATTGAGACATGAGGTTTTGAGGGTATGCATTTTTCACAGTTATTTTTTATCGAAAGGTTTGCTCTGAAAAAAAATGCTCATTAAAACACTAAAAAACACTTTCTATGATGCATTTACCCTTAAAGGGAACCTGTCACCTTGGAAATGCCATGCATTCTATGGGCAGTATGGAGCTGATCAAAATTTTATAAAGTTTTGTTGGAAGAGATTCAGTAGATCTTGGTGTTTTCATTGGAATCTTTTCTCATCTTGGAATCCAGTGGGTGGTCCTAGTCAGCTATCAACAGCTATGTCTGTAAAAGTAGTTATACAGGGCTGTCAATTCACTAAGTAGGACTGCTCACTGGACAAGTCAAGCATGAAGATTTAATCAAAGGAATTCTAAATTCTACTGAATCAATTCCTATGAAACTATATCTTAGGCCCCTTTCACAAGGGCAAGTTTTCCGTGCGGGTGCAATGCGTGAGGTGAACGCATTGCACCCACACTGAATCTGAACCCATTTACTTCAATGGGGCTGTGTACATGAGTGGTGATTTTCACACATCACTTGTGCATGCTCTATATTCTGCTTTTTTCACACAACGAAGGCCCAATAGAAGTGAATGGGGCTGCATGAAAATCGCAAGCATCCGCAAGCAAGTGCGGATGCGGTGTGATTTTCCTGCATGGTTGCTAGGAGACGATCGGGATGGGGAGCTGATCTTTATTATTTTCCCTTATAACATGGTTCATTGCACTTCTATATAGGCTAATACATTATGAAATGAATACATGATAAATATCACATTCCAGTATTCTGCCACACAGAATAGCAGTGGCATGCTAAGGGGGAAGGAAGGGGGGGGGGTTGGCGGTCCACCCCGGGTGCTGGCTCTCAGGGAGGTCACAAGGCCAGGATGCACAGCCAGAAGTCCTCCTTTTTTGTGGTTATCGGCAAGACTAGTACGGGGCACTTTAAGTATCACTCACAAGTCATGTCACAGGCCTTTAGCAGAAGTGAGATCAGACATACATTACCATGGTAAGCAGGACGCCTCTGAAAGCGTCCTGCTGCCATGGTAACCATCACCCGCTGCCAGAACAGAGCAGCGGGTGATGGGGAGGGAGGGGAGCTCTCTCCCTCTGCAATCCCATCAAGAATCGGGGGCTGCAAGTGGAAAAAAAATAATGACCCATTTGCCGATTACCGATGCAGTTATATGTTCTAAAGCCGTTCGTTGCATGTATTAGTGGAAAAAGAAAAAATATATTTGCCGATCAGCAGTGCAGTTATATGTTCTAAAGCAGTTTGTGGCATATATTAGTGGAAAAAGAAAAAAATATATTTGCCGTTCAGTGGTGCAGTTATATCTTTTTAAGTCTGTTGTGGAGTGTATAAGTGGAAAAAAGAAAAATATATTTGCCGCTCAGCGGTGCAGTTATATGTTCTAAAGCCCTTTTTTGTGTGTATTAGTGGCACAAAAAAAGTATTTGTTGTGTGGTGAAGTGAGAAATTACAGCCCTTTTTGGTATATATTAGTGGGGTAAAAAAGGGCTTATTAGCCGTTGTTGTTGAAGTGAGAAAATTACAGCCTTTTTTAGGGTGTTTTAATTTCCTTTTTATTTATTTATTTGATCTAACAGTATGTCAGACAGAGAAGTGCCAGGCCCTGCACAGGGGAGTGGCAGAGGCTAAAATGTTTCTGGCGCAGGCACAGGTTGCAGCAGAGTAAGGGGGCGTGGCAGCAGGAGTCGCAATGAGAGGCCTTAGCTCCCGGTGTCATCTAGCGGTCGTGTCTTGACCAGGAACTTAGCGGTTCTTGAATGGTTGACTCAGTCATCCACTTCGTCCCAAGTGACATCAGACATCCCCAGCAAAGAGTCGGTGGGTTCGTCAGACATAACCCTTAGTTGGCATGACCCGGGAGCAGGCCCTGTGCCCTCACCTGTTCTCAACCTGCCTCTGTCCTTTTCTATTCCCTCAGCCAGAGAAGTATTATATGCTGTGGGCTCAGCCCCACTATACAGCGAGGACAAGCTACTAGAGGACAGTCAGCAGCTACTGGCTAGCCAAGATGTGGAGGAGACATCTGCCGCTTCCTCCACTAGGCAGGCAAATAGTGATGAGGAGAGTGGCATGGGAGCTGGTGTTGCGAGCAGTGAGGCTCCTGACCCAGAGACGGTTGAAGAGGACATAAGTGATGTGCAGACAATACTTGATGATGATTATGTAGCTGATCACACTTGGGAGACGAGTGAATTAGGGGCTTCATCATCCTCGGAAGAAGAGAGTGGCAGTGCCAGCCAGCAAGTCGCTAGCGTGGCCGGGAGTCAGCAGGGTGGCAGCAGTGGGAGGTCGGTAGCCAAATGTGCCAGATGTAGATCACCCGCTTCGCAGAAGCCTACTTGCACGTAAAGTAGTGGTGCACGGGTTCACGGAAGCGGCAGCGGTAGCAGTCAGTCAGTGCATAGTGTTGGGGGTAAAATTACTACTTGGCGGTGTGGCAGTTCTTTGTTAAGCCGCCGAAGGAGGTCTGCCAAAAATTACAAGGAATCGGCACTACAATACACCCTTTGCTACACATAAAGGAGGGTATCATACACACCCTTGAAAAATTATGATTGATGGCCTGCTGGTGACCCTCAAAAACATTTGGAGCAAGGGCCTGCTGATCTGACCATCTAAAACATTAGGGGCAAGGGCCTGCTGCTGAGCTGACCCTCTAAAACATTATGGGTGAGGGCCTGCTGCTGATCTGACCATCGAAAAAATTATGGTTAAGGGCCTGCTGCTGAGCTGACCATCGAAAACATTATGGTTAAGGGCCTGCTGCTGAGCTGACCATAGAAAAAATTGTGTGCGAGGGCCTGCTGCTGATCTGACCATCTAAAACATTAGGGGTGGGGGTCTGCTGCTATGCACCATCAGCATCACGGCCACTTCCCCGTCCCTTACTGCTCGCCTTCTTCATATTAAATGTTATATATGCTTGAAATTATGTCACATGTACAGTAGCATAGGATTTGGAAGTGTACGCGCAAATAAATGTAAAAAGGTATTTGGGATGTGGAAATGTCACACAGGAGATATTCCACAGATAATGTCAATGCTGTCACCAGCGGCTAATAAAAAATTACAGGAACTATCACAGGTATTTGAGATGAGGAAACGTTATATTGGAGAGGTACCACTGGTTATGTCACTGTCCGCAGCGTCTACGGAAAAAGTACACTGTATGTCACAGATAAAAATTTTGTGTACACGTTACACTGGAGATGTGGCACTGGTAATGTCACTGTCAGAAGCGGACAACGTCTATTAAAAAAGTACACTGTATGTCACAGATACATTTTTTAAGCGCATACATTTCACTGCAGATGTAACATAGTAACATAGTAACATAGTATATAAGACCGAAAAAAGACATTTGTCCATCCAGTTCGGCCTGTTTCCTACAAGTTGATCCAGAGGAAGGCAAAAAACCCTTGTGAGGCAGAAGCCAATTTTCCTCACTTAAGGGGAAAAAAATTACTTCCCGACTCCAATCAGGCAATCAGAATAACTCCCTGGATCAACCACCCCTCTCTAGTAGCTGTAGCCTGTAATATTATTACACTCCAGAAATAAATCCTTATTGTACTTACCATCACCACCTCCTCAGGCAGAGAGTTCCATAGTCTCACTGCTCTTACAGTGAAGAATCCTTTTCTATGTTTGTGTACAAACCTTCTTTCCTCTAGACGCAGAGGATGTCCCCTTGTCACAGTCACAGTCCTGGGGATAAATAGATGATGGGACAGATCTCTGTACTGACCCCTGATATATTTATACATAGTTATTAGATCTCCCCTCAGTCGTCTTTTTTCTAAAGTGAATAACCCTAATTTTGATAACCTTTCAGGGTACTGTAGTCCCCCCATTCCAGTTATTACTTTAGTTGCCCTCCTCTGAACCCTCTCCAGCTCTGCTATGTCTGTCTTGTTCACAGGAGCCCAGAACTGTACACTGTACTCCATGTGTGGTCTGACTAGTGATTTGTAAAGTGGTAGGACTATGTTCTCATCATGGGCGCCTATGCCCCTTTTGATGCAACCCATTATCTTATTGGCCTTGGCAGTAGCCAAGCACTGGTAATGACACTGTCAGAACCGTACACCATCTATTGAAAAAGTACACTGTATGTCACTGATAAATTTTTTCACCCGATGACGTGTTTGGGCCAGCCAATCACTATAATGCCAGTAACCAACATGGCTACGGCATTGCAGTGAGGGCACTACTTAGAAGCCAAGAAATGTGCAGGGAGGAGACTCGAACATTGCACTCGAGCACATGCATTATTCTGCAGAATACCACATGTGCCGAGCATCGAGATGCTCGAGCCGAACTGGTGTTCGGCCGAGCATGCTTGATCAACACTACAGGGAGTGCAGAATTATTAGGCAAATGAGTATTTTGACCACATCATCCTCTTTATGCATGTTGTCTTACTCCAAGCTGTATAGGCTCGAAAGCCTACTACCAATTAAGCATATTAGGTGATGTGCATCTCTGTAATGAGAAGGGGTGTGGTCTAATGACATCAACACCCTATATCAGGTGTGCACAATTACTAGGCAACTTCCTTTCCTTTGGCAAAATGGGTCAAAAGAAGGACTTGACAGGCTCAGAAAAGTCAAAAATAGTGAGATATCTTGCAGAGGGATGCAGCACTCTTAAAATTGCAAAGCTTCTGAAGCGTGATCATCGAACAATCAAGCGTTTCATTCAAAATAGTCAACAGGGTCGCAAGAAGCGTGTGGAAAAACCAAGGCGCAAAATAACTGCCCATGAACTGAGAAAAGTCAAGCGTGCAGCTGCCAAGATGCCACTTGCCACCAGTTTGGCCATATTTCAGAGCTGCAACATCACTGGAGTGCCCAAAAGCACAAGGTGTGCAATACTCAGAGACATGGCCAAGGTAAGAAAGGCTGAAAGACGACCACCACTGAACAAGACACACAAGCTGAAACGTCAAGACTGGGCCAAGAAATATCTCAAGACTGATTTTTCTAAGGTTTTATGGACTGATGAAATGAGAGTGAGTCTTGATGGGCCAGATGGATGGGCCCGTGGCTGGATTGGTAAAGGCAGAGAGCTCCAGTCCGACTCAGACGCCAGCAAGGTGGAGGTGGAGTACTGGTTTAGGCTGGTATCATCAAAGATGAGCTTGTGGGGCCTTTTCGGGTTGAGGATGGAGTCAAGCTCAACTCCCAGTCCTACTGCCAGTTTCTGGAAGACACCTTCTTCAAGCAGTGGTACAGGAAGAAGTCTGCATCCTTCAAGAAAAACATGATTTTCATGCAGGACAATGCTCCATCAAACGCGTCCAAGTACTCCACAGCGTGGCTGGCAAGAAAGGGTATAAAAGAAGAAAATCTAATGACATGGCCTCCTTGTTCACCTGATCTGAACCCCATTGAGAACCTGTGGTCCATCATCAAATGTGAGATTACAAGGAGGGAAAACAGTACACCTCTCTGAACAGTGTCTGGGAGGCTGTGGTTGATGCTGCACGCAATGTTGATAATGAACAGATCAAATCACTGACAGAATCCATGGATGGCAGGCTTTTGAGTGTCCTTGCAAAGAAAGGTGGCTATATTGGTCACTGATTTGTTTTTGTTTTGTTTTTGAATGTCAGAAATGTATATTTGTGAATGTTGAGATGTTTTATTGGTTTCACTGGTAAAAATAAATAATTGAAATGGGTATATATTTGTTTTTTGTTAAGTTGCCTAATAATTATGCACAGTAATAGTCACCTGCACACACAGATATCCCCCTAAAATAGCTAAAACTAAAAACAAACTAAAAACTACTTCCAAAAATATCCAGCTTTGATATTAATGAGTTTTTTGGGTTCATTGAGAACATGGTTGTTGTTCAATAATAAAATTAATCCTCAAAAATACAACTTGCCTAATAATTCTGCACTCCCTGTAGAGTGCACTCATCCAACGGCGCAGAAGCTGAATGTGCTACTTTCCAAGTTGCTGGTGCTGCAGTCCCTCCCTTTCCAAGTGGTGGACTCTGCACCTTTCAGAGAACTGATGGCTTGTGCCGAGCTGAGGTGGAGAGTCCCAAGCCGTCATTTCTTTGCCAAAAAGGCAGTACCAGCCCTGCACACACATGTAGTACAGAAGGTGGGCCAGTCCTGGAGCCTGTCGTGTCTGCCATAGTGCATGGCAGCGCCAACGTGTAGAGCTGTAATTACGGTCAGGGACAATACACAATTCACAGTGCCCCTCCAGCATACCACATGTGCAGGGCAAGGCGGTGTCACGCTGTTCTACATCTTGTTTGCCTGGGCGAACGGAGTAACACAGGAGAGGAACTGCTCTGTGTCCTTCATCAAGAAATCGAATCCTGGCTTTCTCTGCGACAACTCAAAATCGGAACCTTGGTGACCGACAATAGGAAGAACATGGTGTCAGTGCTGCGTCAAGGACAGCTGAGGCAGGCGCCCTCCATGGCACACGTGTTCAATCTGGTTGTCAAGCGGTTTCTGAAGTCTTCCACCCATCTGCAAGTCATCCTAAAAATGGCCAGGAAACTTTTCATGCACTTCAGCCACTCGTACACCGCAACGCACACCCTCCTTGAGCTTCAGCGGAAGAACAGCATCCCCCAACACAGGCTGATATGCGACATTTCCACCCATTGGAATTCCACCCTCCATATGTTGGACCGACTATACGAACAGTGAAAGCCATGAACAATTTTTTGATGATCCAAGCGGACAGGAGTGCTCCCCTGTGTAACTTCGATGTCAGCCAGTGGCAGCTCATGCGTGACACCTGCCGTTTGCTCAGGCCCTTTGAGGAGGCCACGTTATTTGTCAGTCGCCAGGACTACAGGATGAACAACGTCATTCCACTGCTTCATGTCCTGGAACAGATGCTGGCTGGTCTGGGGACTGTGGACTGGAGACGTGGTGCCTAGATCTCATGGCCACATGAGCCCTTTGGAGGATGAACTGGAGTAGAAGGAGGACATTGGAGAACATGCAATGTGTAGCGAAATGTGTGGTTTTTACACACAGGTGACAGGAAAGGAGGAACAGGAGCAGCCATAGGAGCTACAGGGCAATGAGGAAGACGGGGCAGAGGATCAAACTCATCGTGGCAGTATGCAGTGGAGATGGAAGCAGGGAGTCCCTCAGAGTCACTTGCATAAGTGGCCCGATGCATGCTCACTTGTTTGTATAGTGACAGCTGATTTGTGACAATTCGGCAGAGCGATGACTTCTGGCTCTCCACCTTGTTGGACCCTCGCTACCGGTTGATTGCTGCCTTTCTGCGTCATCGTCCATCCTCTCGCAGATCTGGCTGGACTACTGGGCAGCAAAACTGGATTTGTGGCTGCAACTAGCAGAGTTTGCCCAGAAAAAGCTGTCCTGCCCGGCCAGTAGTGTGGCATCAGAGTGGGTGTTTACTGCGGCCGGGACCATAGTTACCCCAAGAAGAACTTGCCTGTCCTTCCAAAATGTGGAGAGACTAACCTTTGTCAAGATGAATCAGGCGTAGATCATCCAGGATTTCCACCCACCAATGTCTGATGCATCAGACTAGATCATCCATGGTGCCACACCAACACTTTGACAAAAGAGACCGGTTTCTTATGGCTACCTGCCTCGGCTACTATTCTGATGCTGCCATCTGCCTGATGCCACACATCTGATGCCAAGTGCAGCTTCTTTCACCCACCATCTTCATCTGGGACTTGTATTGCCACCCACCTGCCCACTCTGTCACCGGGTCACTCTGTGGTCTCCTGATGCTGCTGCCACCTCCACACTATGTCACCTTGCCAGTCTGTGGTCTCCTGATGCTGCTGCCACCTCCACACTGTCATTGTGCCACTCTGTGGCCTCCTCCTGATGCTGCTGCTGCCTCCACCTCCCCACTCTGTCATTGTGCCACTCTGTGGCCTCCTGATGGTGCCGCCACCTCCACACTCTGTCATTGTACCACTCTGTGGCCTCCTGATGCTGCCGCCACCTCCACACTCTGTCAGTGTGCCACTCTGTGGCCCCCTGATGCTTCCGCCACCTCCACACTCTGTCATTGTGCTGCTCTGTGGCCTCCTGATGCAGCCGCCAGCTCCACACTGTCATTGTGCAACCCTGTGGCCTCCTCCTGATGCTGCCGCCACCTCCAGACTTTTTCATTGGGCCACTCTGTGGTCTCCTCATGCTGCTGAGGAGCCAAAAGCAGGAGTGGGTACAAAACACAGAAGACATCCAAATATTCCATTTACGTGTCATCTCTGTTTTGGATCCACTCTTGTTTTTTTGACATTAGCAATACTAATGGATTACTGACCAAATGCTGACCGAGTGAAGGCAGGTGCTCAACAGACAGGATCCGGTTTTTTGGGGTTATTGTTCTGATGGATCAGAGGAAGGGCAAAATAATCAGTGACGTCAACACAAACTTACTGCTGACACCCTCTCCACTCTGTCGGGGGGCTCTACTTGTATAACTGCTTAATAGAACAGGTTCTGTAGACTTCTATGTGGAATCAGCTGACGACAGTGTAAAAGGAGTGCGCCTCTTCTTGGCGCTAACATCGACCTGTAAGGCTGAGTTCATACTTGAGTTGTTTGTTCAGTTTTGGCCCATGACTGCCCAAATAAGTTAACTGTGCAGTGATTCTAAGAGCGACGCCTGTCATCTGCATTTCATACAGACTCACAGTATTATTTCACTACCAAAGCAGACTCCCTATGCATGTTACTTCAAGGAACAGTGTTCTACACCACTATAACAATTCGCTCATCTCTAGTCATAGTAGGTGCATTACTAGATGAACTATCTTAGTATGTATGACTAGTAACCCCTCCAGGACCTAGGACGAGATTGCTCGTCCTAAATTATGGCTACTTAATGCACTAGGACAAGCATTCTCGTCCTAGGGTTAACCGGCTGCCCCCCACCTCCTGTCGATCAGCAGCAGCAGGGGCCCGGCTGATACTGACAGCCGGACGGACCCCTGCTGTATCCGCCAGCATCGGTGAAAACACCGATGCCGGCGGATTGACCGCGGCATAAAGGAAGTTTGCAGCAGTTTCTACATCCCCATCGGGTCCCCGTGGTGCGGTGACGGGGACCCGATGGTTGCTATGGCAGCCGAGATGCCTTGAACAGGCAACGGGAGTGCCAGCTACAGAAGCCCAGGAGATCCAGCCCCAGGGCTCGGTCTCCTAAGCAACTGTTAGCGTCTTGCAGTGTAAGTGTCACGACTGTGACTGATCCAGATAGGTCTGGGAAGAGAAGGTCGCAGCGACTTGCTACTCGCGTTAGCTTGTGAGTTTGCTCCGTGGTTCAGGGTATGTCATCCGGGTTTTGCCTTGTGAACCTTTTTGTCCTGACTGGGAGTTTGTAGGCATTCTTCTCAGGTGAGTGCTGTCTGCCACTCCCAGCTACTATATTAGTTTCAGTTTCACTTGCAGTCATTGCCAGATATAGTCCTTACTTCCAGTGCTATTCTGACCTTTGAAGGAGATCGTTTGACGGTATTACTGTGGAGCTCTTGTCTGGCGTGGACTGTCGTTATTGGGATCATCTTCTCTGCTCGTGACTGGATAAGTCTATCTCTGCTGGAGATTGTTTGTTTGTTTGTTGCTGTCTTCCCCTGTTGTTGTTCTCCTAGACATGAGTGATGGTGACTAGTGCTCCCATCTGCCTTTCCCCAGTCTAGTCTTCTGAGGGTGACTCAGGGTTTAGGCATCCTGCTCGCCGCACGGGTACACACCGTTCTATTTCCCATCCGTAGATAAGGGTCCCCCTTCCCCTCCGTCTGGTGCGACACGACTGCTGCTAGGATAGCGGTCGTGACAGTAAGACACTAACAGTTCAATACAGCACAATACAGATGTATTGTACTGTATTGAAACAGGGATCAGACCTTGAAATCTTGAAGTCCCATAGTGGGACAAAACATAAAGTAAAAAAAGAAGTTAAAAAATTAGGTTGAAAAAAAAAATATTTAAAGTTTCAAGTAAAAAAAAAAAACGTGCCCATATCCCAAAATAGAGTAAAAATAAATTGTAAAAAATAGGAGAAAAAAGAAAACTAGACATATTAGGTATCGCCGTGTCTGTATAGACTGGCTCTATAAAAATGTCACATGACCTAACCCCTCAGGTAAACACCGTAAAAAATAAAAAATAAAAACAATGAAAAAAAAGCCATTTTTTGTCACCTTACATCACTAAAAGTGTAACACCAAGCGATCAAAAATGTGTATGCCCCCAAAAATGGTACCAATCTAACTGTCATCTCATCCCGCAAAAAATTAGCCCCTTCACTTGACAATCGCCCCAAAAATAAAAAAACTATGGCTCTCAGACTATGGAGACACCAAAATATGATTTTTTTCTTGTTTCAAAAGTGATGTTATTGCGTAAAATGTAAATAAATAAAAAGAAAGTAGACATATTAGGTATCACCGCGTCCGTAAGAACCTGCTGTATAAAAATATCACATGAACTAACCTCTCAGGTAAACACCGTAAAAAAAATAAAAACTGTGTCAAAAAAGCCATTTTTTGTCACCTTACATCACAAAAAGTGTAATACCAAGTGATCAAAAAATCATACACCCCCCCCAAATCATACCAATTAAACCATCATCTCATTCTTCAAAAAATGAGACCCTAACTAAGACAATCGCCAAAGAATATAAAAACTATGTATCTCAGACTATGGAGATACTAAAACATGATTTTTTTTTGTTTCAAAAATAAAATTATTGTGTAAAACCTAAATAAATAAAAAAAGTACAGATTTTGGGTATTGCCTTGTCCGTAACGACCTGCTCTATAAAAATACCACATGACCTAACCCTTCAGGTGAACACCGTAATTTTTTTTTAAAAAAAGTTGTCAAAAAAGCAATTTTTTTGTCACCTTACATCAGAAAAAGTGTAATACCAAGTGATCAAAAAGTCATACGCACCCCAAAATTATACTAATCAAACCATCATCTTATTCTGCAAAAAATTTGACCCTAACTAAGAAAATCACCCAATATATATAAAAAAATATGGCTCTCAGAATATGGAGACACTAAAACATGATTTTTTTACAGAAATGCTTTATTATGTAAAACTGAAACAAACTGTAATGTACACATATTTGATATTGTCGCGTCCGCAACAACCTGCTCTATAAACATACTACATGATCTAACCTGTCAGATGAACACTGTAAATAACAAACAATAAAAACGGTGCCAAAACATCTATTTTTTGTTACCTTGCCTCACAAAAAGTGTAATACAGAGAAACCAAAAATCATATGTACCCTAAAATGGTGGCAACAAAACTGCCACCTTATCACATAGATTCTAAAATGGGGTCATTTTGTTGAAGTTTCTACTCTAGTGGTGCATCAGGGGGGCTTCAAATGGGACATGGTGTTAAAAAAACAATCCAGCAAAATCTGCCTTCAAAAACTGTATGGCATTCCTTTCCTTCTGCCCCCTGCCGTGTTCCTGTACAGCAGTTTATGACCACATATAGGGTGTTTCTGTAAACTACAGAATCAGGGCAATAAATATTGAGTTATGTTTGGCTGTTAACCCTTGCTTTGTTACTGAAAAAAAATTATTAAAATGGAAAATCTGACAGAAAAGTGAAAGTCTGAAATTCCATCTCCATTTTCCATGAATTCTTATGGAACACCTAAAGGGTTAACAAAGCTTGTAAAATCAGTTTTGAATACCTTAAGGGATGTAGTTTCTAAAATGGGGTCACTTTTGGGTGGTTTCTAGTGATGTCGCAAACATAAAATTTTCCGTTCGTGAACGGCGAATGCGAATTTCCGCAAATGTTCGCGAACATTGCGAACCGCCATAGACTTTAATAGACAGGCGAATTTTAAAACCCACAGGGACTCCTTCTGGCCGCAATAGTGATGGAAAAGTTGTTTCAAGGGGACTAACACCTGGACTGTGGCATGCCGTAGGGGGATCCATGGCAAAACTCCCATGGAAAATTACGTAGTGGACGCAGAGTCGGGTTTTAATCCATAAAGGGCATAAATCAACTAACATTCCTAAATTGTTTGGAATAACATGCTTTAAAACATCCAGTGTGTGTATACGATCAGGTATGATGTTGTATCGATCAGGTAGTGTAAGGGTTACGCCCGCTTTACAGACATTGACAGACCAAACTCCCCTTTTAATGCACCGCAAACAACCGCAAACAGTCCATTTGCACAACCGCAAACTCCCCATTTGCACAAGGTTGGATACCAAGCTAGCCATGTCCCGGTGATGTCATTGAAGGTTTCTTCCTCCACCCAGCCACGTACAACACCAAGGGTCCCCGAAAGGTGAATTGAATTGATTTTTCGAACGGGAGATGGTTAAAAAACGTTGGCTCCCTCCCCTTTGTTTTAATCCACGGTCACTGCGTCTGCGCCGTGCAATTTACTGTCACACCCGATATGAGTGGTATTTTCTATAGTACTATTCTCATCAGTTTAATCCCTCTAACGTCCCCAATCTGGGGTCCATTTATTGAATTGATTTTTCGAACGGGGAGATGGTTAAAAAAACGCTGGCTCCCTCCACTCTGTTTTAATCCACGGTCACTGCGTCTGCGCCGTGCAATTTACTGTCACACCCGATATGAGTGGTATTTTCTGTAGTAATATTCTCATCAGTTTAATCCCTGTTACATCCCATATCAGGGATTGCCTTTTGTGAAAAAAAATTTAGATCGGGTACCTTCGACTGCCTTCACAGTGACAGACCAAACTCTCATAGACCAAACTGAATTGATTTTAGGAACCGGGAGATGGAAAAAGCAGCTTGGTCGTTCCTCTTACTCCCAAATTGGGGCACTGCGCGTGCACAGAGCAATGTGCTGTGACACCCTATATGAGTGGTGTCTTAACTAGTACTATTCCTATCAGTTTAACCCCTGTTACGTATCCTATCCGGGGACGTGTGTCGAATTGATTAACCATTGTCGAATTAACGAACCATTACGACATCATGAAATAATTTAGTTCTGAGCTCTGTACTTGCTTTGTATTGGAATTGATGGGGATTTTTTAAATTATCTGCATTATTTCTAATAAACTATTAAGAGACTTTATTATGATTTTTTATTTTATGTATTAAAAACCCATACAACATATAAAAAAAAGGTAAATTAATGTTTTTTCTATGAAATATTATCCAGCCGTGCAATCGCTTTTGGTCTGACCATAATGAAGCAACGGCCTTATCATCTGGGGTGTGGCAACATTGCCAACACACTCATAGAGGTGATGATTGCTTCATTGTGATACGCAAGCCCCTTCACCACAACAAGGTAACGATCACGAAGGGGAATTGACACTTGTACGTACCTTTTTTTTTTTTTTTTTGTAGCCACAGTGCTGCACCATAGGACAGAAAAATTAGGCATGTACACATGCCTGAAAAATAATGGCATTGTTGCAGCCGCTATTGTAGCAGCGGCCGGAAAAATTGATGTTTTCCAGGCAGAAAAGTGACTAAAACATTGCGGCTTGAACCCTAGTTGGTGGTGGAGAATTCACGAAAGTCATCCGGTATGCAGACATTAAATACAGCAGCGTGGGGACCATTTTGAGGCCAAGGCATGTCATCAGGCCTTTTGTTAGTCAAACGTATCCCCCACTGTCAGTCCCTTTGGGATCCATGCCCCATTCATCTTTATGAAGGTGAGGTAATCAACACTTTTTTGACCGAGGCGACTTCTCTTGTCAGTGACAATGCCTCCTGCTGCACTAAAGGTCCTTTCTGACAGGACACTTGCAGCAGGGCAGGCCAGAAGTTCTATCGCAAACTGGGATAGCTCAGGCCACAGGTGAAGCCTGCACACCCAGTAGTGAAGTCTTCATCTCTCCTCAGAGTGTTTATATCTGCTGTTAAGGTGAGGTAGTCTGCTACCTTTCGGTCGAGTCGTTCTCTAAGGCTGGATCCCGAAGGGCTGTGGCGATGTGTAGGACTGAAAAAGCTCTGCATGTCCTCCATCAACAACACATCTGTAAATCGTCCAGTCCTTGCCGCCGTGGTAGGAGGAGGATTACACTCACCTCTTCCCCTGTTAGATTCCCGTTGTGCTGTAACATCCCCCTTATAAGCTGTGTAAAGCATATTTTTTAGTTTGGTTTTGAACTGCTGCATCCTTTCCGACTTTCGGTAATTTGGTAACATTTCTGCCACTTTCTGCTTATACCGGGGGTCTAGTAGCGTGGCCACTCAGTACAGGTCGTTATCCTTCATTCTTTTTATACGAGAGTCCCTCAACAGACATAACAGCATGAAAGACCCCATTTGCACAAGGTTGGATGCAGAGCTACTCATTTCCCGTTTCTCATCCTCACTGATGTCATTGACGGTCTGTTCTTCCCCCCAGCCACGTACAACACCATGGGTCCCAGATAGGTGACAACAACGAGCACCCTGGGGTGCCTGCTGTGGTTGGTCTTCCTCCTCCTCAAAGCCGCCACATTCCTCCTCTGACTCCTCTTCCAGCGTTGCCGCAGGTCCGGCAAGCGATGATGACAAGACTGTTTCTGGTGGTGATGGTGACCACAACTCTACCTCTTCACGCTCATCTACAGCCTGATCCAGCACTCTTCGCAGGGCACTCTCCAGGAAGAAAACGAATGGGATGAGGTCTCTGATGGTGCCTTCGGTGCTACTGACTAGGTTTGTCACCTCGTCAAAAGGACGCATAAGCCTACAGGCATTGCGCATGAGCGTCCAGTAACGTGGCAAAAAAATTCCCAGCTCCGCAGAGGCTGTCCTAGCACCCCGGTCATACAAATACTCGTTGACAGCGTTTTCTTGTTGGAGCAGGCTGTCAAACATTAGGAGTGTTGAATTCCAACGTGTCGGGCTGTCACAAATCAGGCGCATCACTGGCATGTTGTTTCGCAGCTGAATATCGGAAAAGTGCGCCATGGCCGTGTAGGAATGCCTGAAATGGCCACACACCTTCCTGGCCTGCTTGAGGACATCTTGTAAGCCTGGGTACTTAGACACAAAGCGTTGTACAATGAGATTCAACACATGTGCCATGCACGGCACATGTGACAACTTGCCCAAATTCAATGCCGACAACAAATTTGTTCCATTGTCACACACCACTTTGCCAATCTCCAGTTGGTGCGGGGTCAGCCACTGATCCACCTGTGCGTTCAGGGCGGACAGGAGTGCTGGTCCTGTGTGGCTCTCTGCTTTCAGGCAAGTCAACCCCAAGACAGCGTGACACTGTCGTATCCGGGATGTGTATTAGCCCCTGGGGGGCTGGGGGGATTCAGTTGATGTGCAGCCAGACGCCACAGCATAAGAGGACTCAGCCGAAGAGGATATCGAAGAAGATGGAGTAGGAGTAGAGGAGGTGTGTGCAATCCTGCCTGACTGAGACATATCCCTGTAATCTACATCATCTGGCAATAATGGTTGCGCATCACTAATTGCATCCAACTGATGTGTAAATAACTCCTCTGACGGATCAAGTGAAGCATCTGTGGTGGCTGTGGTGGTAGTGGTGGTGGTGGCGGTGGGCAGGAGTGTGGTAACTTGAGAGCAGGGGACCGAAGCTGAGCTGGAGGAGGATGGTGCGTCAAGGTTCTTAGCGGAAGCTGTTGAAGATTGGGTGTCCTGTCTAAGCCAGTCAACTATGTCCTCAGAATTTTTCGGGTTCAGGGTACGTGGCCTCTAAACACTAGGCATTATTCCAGGGACAGTGGAAATCACAGCACCACGACCACGACGGCCCCTGCGGGGTGGCCTGCCTCTACCTATCATTTTTTTTTTAGATAAGTGGTACTACACGTGCTAGGTACTGTGCCACCCGGTATCAGTGGTGGGCACTGGCAGTGGGCACACTACAGTCTGTGGAAGTGGGCCTGACACACACTGGCAGGCAACTAACCTTAGATTAAAGTGTAAAAATTAAGCGCCTTTTTTTTAAGCAAAGTCCTGTGCCACACGGGATGACAGGGGTGGGCACTGGCAGTGGGCACACTACAGTCAGTTGAAGTCGGCCTGACACACACTAGCAGCAGGCAAGCAGCTGAAATTACACTAAAGTGTAAAAATTAAATGCCTTTTTTATGCAAAGTCCTGTGCCAGCCGGTATGAGTGGTGGACACTGGCAGTGGGCACACTACAGTCAGTGGAAGTCAGCCTGACACACACTGGCAGGCAACTAACCTTAGATTAAAGTGTAAAAATTAAGTGCCTTTTTTTAAGCAAAGTCCTGTGCCACACGGGACGACAGGGGTGAGCACTGGCAGTGGGCACACTACAGTCAGTTGAAGTCGGCCTGACACACACTAGCAGCAGGCAAGCAGCTGAAATTACACTAAAGTGTAAAAATTAAATGCCTTTTTATGCAAAGTCCTGTGCCAGCCGGTATGAGTGGTGGGCACTGGCAGTGGGCACACTACAGTCAGTGGAAGTCAGCCTGACACACACTGGCAGGCAACTAACCTTAGATTAAGCGGGCCTGACACACACTGGCAGCAGGCAAGCAACTGAATTTAGACTACTGTCTAAAAATTAAATGCCTTATTTATCGGCAAGCTACTGTGCCACCCAGTGTCAGTGGTTGGCACTGGCAGTGGGCACACTACAGTCTGTGGAAGTGGGACTGACACACACTGGCAGCAGGCAAGCAACTGAAATTAGACTACTGTCTAAAAATGAAATGCCTTATTTATCGGCAAGCTACTGTGCCACCCGGTATCAGTGGTTGGCACTGGCAGTGGGCACACCACAGTCTGTGGAAGTCAGCTTGACACACACTGGCAGCAGGCAAGCAACTGAAATTAGACTAATGTGTAAAAATTAAATGCCTTATTTATCGGCAAGCTACTGTGCCACCCGGTATCAGTGGTTGGCACTGGCAGTGGGCACACTACAGTCTGTGGAAGTCGGCCTGACACACACTGGCAGCAGGCAAGCAACTGAAATTAGACTAATGTGTAAAAATTAAATGCCCTATTTATCGGCAAGCTACTGTGCCACCCGGTATCAGTGGTTGGCACTGGCAGTGGGCACACTACAGTCAGTGGAAGTCGGCCTGACACACACTAGCAGGCAAGCAACTGAAATTACACTAAAGTGTAAAAATTAAATGCCTTTTTTTGATGCAAAGTCCTGTGCCACACAGGATGACAGTGGTGGGCACTGGCAGTGGGCACACTACAGTCAGTGGAAGTCGGCCTGACACACACTAGCAGGCAAGCAACTGAAATTACACTAAAGTGTAAAAATTAAATGCCTTTTTGTGATGCAAAGTCCTGTGCCACACGGGATGACAGTGGTGGGCACTGGCAGTGGGCACACTACAGTCTGTGGGCCTGCAGCTCCTCACACACAGGCAGGCCAGGCAACTGCAATATATATATGGAGAAAAAAAAAAAGCAGACTAATGTTGCAGCCCTAAAAAGTGCTTTTTGGGGTGCTGTCAGGACACTGTCCTTACAGCAGAGATCAGATGAGTCTCTCAGGACTGGAGTGGACACTGAATACACTAGCCTAGCCATCGATTTCCTAATTAAATCCGCAGCAGCTACACCGACCCTCCTCTCAGCTTCCGAATGAATCTAAAATGGATGCTGTTCAGGAGATGGGAGGGTCTGCGAGGGAGGGTATGCTGCTGATTGGCTGGAATGTGTCTGCTGACTGTGAGGTATAGGGTCAAAGTTTGCTCAATGATGATGTATAGGGGGCGGACCGAACATCGCATGTGTTCGCCCGCCGCGGTGAACGAGAACAAGCTATGTTCGCTGGCGGATAGTTCGGGCTATCTCTAGTGGTTTCTATTATGTAAGCTCTACAAAGTGACTTCAGACCTGAACTGATCCTTAAAAAGTGGGTTTTGGAAATTTTCAGAAAAATTTCAAGATTTGCTTCTAAACTTCTAAGCCTTCTAACGTCCCCAAAAAATAAAATAGCATTCCCAATATTCCAAACATGAAGTAGACATATGGGGAATGTAAAGTAATAACTTTTTTGGGAGTTATTACTATCTATTAAAAGTAGAGAAATTGAAATTTGCTGATTTGCAAATTTTTCCAAATTTTTGGTATATTTGGTATTTTTTTTTATAAACAAAAATGAAATTTTTTGACTCAGTGCTACCACTGTCATGAAGTACAATATGTGATGAGAAAACAATCTCAGAATGGCCTGAATAAGTAAAAGCATTTTAAAGTTATTACTACATATAGTGACACATGTCAGATTTGCTAAAAAGGGCCTGGTCCTTAACCGCTTGCCGACCACCTAACGCACGGATGCGTCCAGGCGGCGTCAAGTTTGTTCCTCCTGGACGCATCCGTGCGTCATCTCGCGAGAGGCGAGATTTGCTGTGAACGCGCGTGCGTTCACAGCAGAGCACGGCTCTGCAGTGATTCTACAGCCTGCCAGCGATGATCAATCGCTGGCAGGCTGTAAATGTTAAATAAATTAGATCAAACATGTATATCAGACGCTGTTTTGTTAACAGCGTCTGATATACCTGCTACCTGGTCCTCTGGTGGTCCCATTTACTGGGATCGACCACCAGAGGACCAGGTAGCTATGTAAAGTTGCACCAAACACTACACTAACCCCCCCACCACCCCCTCACTTATTAACCCCTTGTTAACCCCTGATCACCCCATATAGACTCCCTGATCACCCCCCTGTCACTGATCACCCCCCTGTAAGGCTCCATTCACATGTCCATATGTGTTTTGCGGATCCGCGGATCCGCAAAACATGGACACCGTCAATGTGCTTTCCGCATTTTGCAGATCCGCACATTGCCAGAACTATATAGAAAATGCTTTTTCTTGTCCGCAATTGCGGACAAGAAAAGGGCATGTTCTATATTTTTGCGGAACGGAAATGCAGACCCGTAAGTGCGGATCCGCAATTCCGGATCCGAGCGGGACAAAGTCTGTCCCCATAGAAATGAATGGGTCCGCAATTCCGTTCCGCAAACAGAATTTCGGACGTGTGAATGGGGCATAAGGGTCCCTTATCACCACCAGTTAGTTAGCTACTTGTTAGGTAGTTAGCGCCCAGCCCACCACACCGCAGTCACTGATTTTGGCAGAGATTTTTTCATCCGCGATGATCGATGCGAATTAAAAAATCTGTGCAGTTAATTTTATTATTTTTTTTAGCCCAGAGGCTGAACGAAAAAAAAAAAATCTCATTACCCGTATGCTCAATATAAGGAGAATCGCAGAAACTCCTAATGCTGGCCATACGTGTAATGATTGGTGAGACCCTCAAATGCCAGGGCAGTACAAACACCTCACATGTGACCCCATTTTAGAAAGAAGCCACCCCAAGGTATTCCGTGAGGGGTATCGTGAGTTCATGTAAAAAAAAAAAAAATTTCATAGGTTAGTGGAATATGAGACTTTGTAAAAAAAAAATATATATATCAATTTCCACTAACTTGTGCCAAAAATTTTTTTTTTCTGTGAACTCACCATGCCCCTCACGGAATACCTTGGGGTGTCTTCTTTCCAAAATAGGGTCACAAGTGGGGTATTTATACTGTCCTGGCATTTTAGGGCTCCTAAAGCGTGAGAATCCAAATGCGTAAAAATGCCCTGTGAAATCCTAAAGGTACTCATTGGTTTTAGGGCCCCTTTGCGCATCTTGGCTGCAAAAAAGTGTCACACATGTGGTATCGCCGTACTCAGGAGAAGTAGGGCAATGTGTTTTGGGGTGTATTTTTATATATACCCATAGTTTGTGTGAGAGATATCGCTGTAAACGACAATTTTTAAAAATATTTTATACAAAGTTGTCAATTTACAGTGATATTTCTCACACAAAGTATGGGTATATGTAAAAATACACCCCAAAACACATTGCCCTACTTCTCCTGAGTACGGCGATACCACATGAGTGACACTTTTTTGCAGCCAAGATGCGCAAAGGGCCCAAATTCCAACGAGTACCTTTAGCTTTACATGGCTGCTCACAATTTAGCCCCGCCCAAAATGCCAGAACAGTAAACACACCCCACAAATGACCCCATTTCGGAAAGTAGACACTCCAAGGTATTCACTGAGGGGCATAGTGAGTCCGTGGGATATTTTTTTTTTTTTTTTGCCAGAAGTTAGCAGAAATGGAAACTTTATTATTTTTATTTTTTTCCTCAGAAAGTGTCATTTTCCGCTAACTTGTGAAAAAAAATGAAATGATACATGAACTCACCATGCCCCTCCACGAATACTTTGGGGTGTCTTCTTTCTAAAATGGTGTCATTTGGGGGGTATTTATACTTTCCTGGCATTCTAGCACCTGAAGAAACATGACAGGTGTTCAGAAAGTCAGAGCTACTTCAAAATGCCGAAATTCACTTTTTTGCACCATAGTTTGTAAACGCTATAACTTTTACCCAAACCAATAAATATACACTTATTGGATTTTTTTTTATCAAAGACATGTAGAACAATAAATTTTGCGAAAAATTTATATAGAAATGTAGTTTTAAAAAAAAAAAATTACAACAGAAAGTGAAAAATGTCATTTTTTTTGCAAAAATTTCGGTAATTTTTGATTAATAGCAAAAAAAGTTAAAATGTCAGCAGCAATGAAATACCACCAAATGAAAGCTCTATTAGTGAGAAGAAAAGGAGGTAAAATTCATTTGGGTGGTAAGTTGCATGACGGAGCAATAAACGGTGAAAGTAGTGTAGTGCAGAATTGTAAAAAGTGGCCTGGTCATTAAGGGTGTTTAAGCTAGGGGGGCTGAAGTGGTTAAGGTGAAACATGTCTGGGTCCTTAAGGGGTTAATCTACACATTTCTTCTTATGTCTACAGTTTCTTCCATCATAAAAAGAGCCCATTGTGCTCTGTGCTTCTAATGGAAAAAGTGATGCTTCTCGTTAGGTTTTGAAGTGGTATAACATTAATTACCTATCTTCAGGAACAGTTATTAAAGGGGTTGTTCGGGTTCAGAACTGAATTTCAACCAGGCAGCCCCCCTGACAAGAGCATCGGAGCAGTTCATGCTTCAATGCTCTCCTTTGCCCTACGCTGAATCGCGCAGGGCAAAGGCATTTTGTGGAGTTCTGGTGACGGACCACGTTCTCCTTCGGGCTGCCAGGCAGAAGCTTCCGTCCACCAGTGACCCCAGTGATGTCACCGGCACTGATGGATGGGCTTTGGTGCTGCCCTACCCTGTAAAACGGCTAGGGCAGCGCTATAACCCGCCCATCAGAGACGGTGATATTTCCAAACACACTGCTGGGTGAAAGCCTCCACCCAGCAGTGTGTCATAGTAAATAAAAGAGCCCTTGCCCTGCTCGATCCTGAGCAGGCCAAGGGAGAGCATCAGAGCATGAACTGCTCCGATGCACAAGTCGGGGGGGTGGCTACCTGGGTGAAATTATGGGTATGTCCAGGATCAGCTCTAAACCCAGACAGCCCCTTTATATCAGATTAGCAGGGGTCTTACTCCCAGCACCCCTGCCAATGAGCTGTTTGAAGGGGTAGTGGCTCTTGTGCGATTGTAGCATCCTCTTCAATGTTTGTTTGATTTGGTGAAAGTCAGAGCTCTGGCTGGGCCACTCAAGGACATTCACAGGGTGGTCCCTAAGCCACTCTTGTGTTGTCTTGGCTGTGTACTTAGAATCATTCTCTTGTTTGAAGACGAACCTTCAGCCCAGTGTGAGGTCCAGAGCACAGATTTTTATTAACAATATCTCTGTATTTTGCTTTATTCAGGTTTCCCCCAACCTTCACCAATCTACAGTACCTGTTCCCACTGCATGATTTTGCCACCATCATATTTCACTGTAGAGATGGTATTGATGAGCAGTGCCTGGTTTATTCCAGCCAAAAAGTTAAATCTTGGTTTTGTCAGACCAGTGAATCCTACCTTTTTCTAAAAGACCTTTAGGTGTTGGATTTACCATAGGTGAAGTGTACTGTGGTTAAGGCTATTGTAAGCCAGCAACAAGGGCACATACTACCCAGGATACATGTTGATAATGTCTCCCACATCCAAGTTATAGCCCATGCTTATATCTTGCTGGGATGTGCAATGTGTTGGTGTGTGATACGCTATAATACAATACACCACAGTTACAGCGTATCCCTAACATGGATATAAGATTTTCTTTGGTGGCAGGAGGTTTAGCTCTGTGACTAATTATTCAAACAAACACTGCTGTCCTCCTGTACCCAGCCTGGATTTTTGGCCCTGGCAGACAGGTACATTTTTAGTAAAATTATAAATAAAATTGTTTTTAAATTACCACAGGTGAACTCTAATAGAGCTCACTAGAAACACCTCAAAGATGATAAAGAGAAGTGGGAGTCCCCAAGAGCTACACTTTGAGTGTTATAACAAAGGGTCTGAATACGTATGTCCATGCAAAATTTTAGTTTTTCCTCTTTAATAAATTTGCTAAACAACTCTACAATTTTTTTTCCACTTTAGCATTATGGGGTATTAATGGAGGATTTTTTTTTTTTTTAGCACAAGGGCGTGACATGGCAAAATGTGAAAAAAGTGAAAAACTTTCTGAATGCTTTGTATTTTTTATTTTCAAATAATTGTTCTTTAGGGTACTTTCACACTTGCGTTTTTCTTTTCCGGCATAGACTTCCGTCATAGGGGCTCTATACTGGAAAATAACTGATTAGTCTTATCCCCATGCATTCTGAATGGAGAGAAATCCATTCAGGATGCATCAGGATGTCTTCAGTTCAGTCTTTTTGACAGTTCAGGATGGAGATCATACCACAGCATGCTGCGGTTCTAGCTCTGGCCAAAATCTGGATCCGTCATGTTTTCCCATTGGAATGTATTAGTGCCGGATCCGGCATTCAAAATACCGCAATGTCGGATCCGTCTCTCCGCATTACAAGCGGAGAGACGGATCCGTTCTTGCAATGCATTTGTAAGATAGATCCATAGCCGGATCCGTCTTCAAATGTTTTCCGTTTGCATGCAGATTGCCAGCGACGGAAAGTCTTTAAATGTTCTCTATTTTGTGTCAATCATTTTGATTCCTCATACGAATAATTTTATATTAACAGGATATGACTATTTTTTTCATTAAATGTGTTTATATTTTTGGTAAATTATATGTCCCCAAGAGGTTATAAAAGACCCCTGGAGGGAATTTACACGTTGTAAATTTTTTTGACAACCAGGAAGAAAAAAAATCCCCCGTGGTCGCACTTTTTACTGACAGAACTGATCTTAATCTCTAGAGACCCAGCAGTTCGGCTATGCTTGAAGACACCTGACGATCACTTCAACACTGGGTCCAATACTGGCATCAGCATAACTGCTTTCTATATTCACTACATTGTGTTCACTGAGTGCTATATAGGCTGGAAAAGAGAAGACAAATGGACAATTCTTCTGTCGTCTACTCTAGGACGGCAGCCAACCTGCTCCTACAAGATTACAGGCACACTAATTCAGTGAAGCGTCATGTAAAGAGACAGAAGACAATGGGCTGTCATTAATTGGTTAAGATGTCAGTTACTATTAAGACTGATATGAGTATAGGATAACTGTTTTAGTAACAATTTAAAATCTGTGTTCTATTTTAGGCTTCATGCACACAACCGTATTTTGGGTCCGCTTCTGATCCACATTTTATTTTTGTGGATCGCATGTGGATCCATTCATTTCTCTTGGGTTGCAACTAACGTCAGCACACGGATGTAATTTGGGTGCTGTCCGCATCTGTGCGACCGTTACATAAATTATAAGACATGTCTTATTATTGTCCGCAGATAAGAATAGGCAGTTCTAATAGGTAAATGCGGCATGCACGCTGCCGGTTCCATATTTTGTGGATTTGCAGTTTATAGTAGTGATGAGCGGCAGGGGCAATATTCTAATTTGTGATATTTTGCAAATATTCGATTGAATATTCATCATATATTAGCAAATTCACGGCTATTTTCTTGAAGCTTCTAGAAGTTTCCTGAGACTGGAGAAAATGGTTGGCACGTTAGAACATTACAACAGCTTTACATGCTGATAGAGTGCTCCGATATATTCGCGACTGCAAAAATAAGCAATTAATGATGCGCATATTTTTGCGCAATAGGTGCAACTTCACATTTTAGCAGGTCTGACTACATATTAGTGATTGGTGCACTAAGTATATTTGTTACTTGTGAACTTGTGACATCACAGCACTATTTATGTATGTATGTAGCATACATACATACATACATACATACAGCACTATGTATATAGCATGTATGTGTGGACAGCAGAACTACCTAACACCCTGCACAGCTACACTATATCACGATCTAACCTACACTGACTATCTCCCACTAACTATCTGTATTATATATATAAGCTAACTAACTATCTAATGTAATGTGACACATCAAAGAACAGAGCACAGCAATGCCACTGCTGTCTCTCTCAGAACTGTAATAAACTGCAGAAAATGGCTGTGGGGAGGTTCTTATATACTAAGGGGGTAGGCAACATTCCTATTGTTTGTTAGGGATGTTGCTAATCTCGGACAAAGACATTGCAGCCTTCTCATTGGCCCACAAGCAAAAAGGGAGGTTACTGATAAAAATAAAAATGTAGAATATTTGAAAATATATCGCTATATTCTAAATATTTTCGAATTCTCGAAGCTGCAATACTCACGATTAAAATTCGCAATTTGAATATTCGCGTCCAACACTAGTTTGTGGACTGCAAAATACATACGATCGCGTGCATGTAGCTCTGATTTTGTTTAAATTGTAGAAACTATTCTGTGTGTCTGAGGTGTTAGGGGACATTTATAAAAGTAGGCGGGGGCAATACTTTTGACAGCACTGTTTATATGTGCACATACGTATACTTGTCTAAAACTCTTGCTGTAACCATAATGGTCTAAAAATAAAGAAAATTTGCCATGATTTTTCTTTGCCATGCTAATGTTTTCAGGAATACAATGCCATGAGAACTCACTTTAAGACCGCTAACTATATAATTGCTTACTTTATTTTCCTCTGAAAGTGTTAGATGGGAACTTGAATGCATCACTCTGTAATTAAGAACGAGGATTGCCAAGTAGTAAAGTGTTTTTTTTTCCCACTGCAACCAAAATCTTCTTTGCAGACCTTGAGAAAAAAAAATCCCCTTTCTGTAGCTTTTAGCAAGCATCGCGGAGATTGTCTACTCGATTGAGCTCTGAAGCACATTACAAAACATAAAGTGAAAAAAGTTCCACAACAGTTCCAGCTATTGCTGCTGAATTTGGATACATCATTGGGTTTCTAGCTCATTCTTAACAACTGACAAAATATTTACTCGGCTCACTGCAGAAATGGATAATATTTTCCAAAATATTTTACAGGGCTGAATTCAGAGTCACATAAATATGAGATGAACTCCCAGCAGTGCCGGCACTTTCAAACTTTGAAAAGGTTTCCAAGAAAATAGATTTAACTAAATTTCTATGCAGAACAATAACTATGTGAAATGTACAGCTACTGGGTGCACAAGGGAGAGATGTCATATTATACTCTGTTTTCTAGATTCATGTTGGGACAAGTTCATTTCATGTCACGGGAAGTAGAAGATGCAATTTTGTTATTGCAGTCCTAGATAATCATACTCTTATAATATATTGCCTTAGCTAGGTTCTTTACTGCTTGCAAAAAGATATATATTGCTCATTTCCTTATGTAACAAAATCTGATGGTCTATATTATTGACTTTTTTTTAAAATTTCACCTCCTAATACCATCACAGTGAATTTATAACAAACCAGTCAAGATGTGACATAAAGTGTAGACTTTCAGCAAGAGGAGCCTTCATTATAATAAAATATATAAACTAAGTATACCGACATGTAGAGCAGCACCCAGGGATCTCCCTGCACTTACTATTATCCCTGGGCGCCGCTCCGTTCTCCCAGTACGTCTTCTGGTATCTTCTGATTTTTGGCTCAACTGGGAGGAGTCTGCCCTTGTTCTCCTGGGCGTCTCTTTCTCCCAGGCTGTAGGGCTGGCCAATCGCAGCGCTCAGCTCATAGCCTGGGAGAAAAAAAACTCCCAGGCTGTGAGCTGAGCACTGCGATTGGCCATTGCTACAGCCCTTCTTATATGAGCATCAGAGCATTTCATCCTCCGATGCTCCAACTTGCCCTGCGCTGAATAGTGCAAGGCAAGGGCTGTTTGTTTATATTTTTTACACTGCTAGGTGGAGGCTTCCACCTAGCAGTGTTCCCAGTGACGTCAGCGGCACTGATGGGTAGGCCTTAGCACTGCCCTAGCCATTTTACAGGCTAGGACAGCACTAAAGCCTGTCTATTAGTGCCGGTGACAACACCAGGCTCACTGCTAGGCAGAAGCCTCTGCCTAGCTTTACCCATAGACAGCCCAGTACGTCACTGGATCCCCAGAAAAAAGCCTTTGTCCTGTGCGATTTAGCACAGGGCAAAGGAGAGCATCAGAGCATGAAATGCTCCAATGCTCATGTGAGAGGGGCTGCCTTGGTGAAAACGGGGATACGTCCGCATTCAGCTCTGAACCCAGACAACCCCTTTCCCTTACAGCAGAAGTAAACAATGGGTTGCCTATCTGTACAGGAATTTTATCTGTTTTGACTTCTCTAGATGGAAAATATTTTGTATTCAATTTTGTATGGTATAGTACTGCCAAAATGAAAAAGTCAAAATTCTAAAAGGGTCACTGAGTTTTCAGATAACTTTTAATGTGTCATAGAGACACATCAAAAGTTTTGACCGAAGGGGTCCAAGCACTGGAGAGAAAGTGAGATGGACTCAATAGAATGTCAATGCTTCAAACACTATTCTTTGCAACCAAAGTGAAGCGAGGCCTGGATATAAGTAGACTCAAAAATTATTACTTCAACCTAATCAGGCAAAGGTAGATAATAACCAAACCCATATGCCTAGTAACTGCCCAAAGTTAGTAACTTGGTGAACTTGAAGCAACAGAAATACCCCTGCTTCTTGTAACATCTTCAGTCTGTTTTCCCTGCTTACTGCTTGTGATAGGTTTCTCATTGTCAGCTCTTATAAGCAGGAGGCAGGGAAGAGCCATATAAAGCTGCATCTCATGGAAATCCACTGAAGATTCTGCACAAAGCATCACACACACATAGAATATACAGGTAGTCCGAATCAGGGGAGTTTTATAACTCTTTATCTCGTAATCATACTAACTTGCCTATTATATCACTGCATACCAGAACATACAGCTACACACCAGGACATACAGAGGAAAAATGAGGATGGGGCAGGGTGTGGATTATAGGTGTCTAAGAGCTAGCAGGAGTGATTTCATAGGTGATAATTTAAACCTCTAGTTCACAGGAACTCAGCCACACGGGATATGCTGACCTTTTGTCTACACAGGAGGACAGGGTCTGCACTGAAGGTCAGACTGGGGGATCACATGACACCTTCCTATATGTAATGGTTCAATATGTAATGGTGCAGTTGAGCTGTGATGGAACAGATTACACTGCTAGAATATTGCTCTTAAAAGTAAAAGTAAAGGCAGTAAGTTTTATCTTGTTAAAAACAACATGTGCATGTAGAGAAAACAATGCAACAGTTATTGTAAATGAAACATAAACAGCATGAATAGTATGTTTAGCAGCAACACAGTTTTTGGAATCAATTTTATTCATTGGCTTTATTTAATAAGGAAAATAATAGATTTAGTTATGTGTGTTACGTAAATGTGAGACTCCACAAGAAAATAAAGACATCATTTATCATCTGTCCTTTAGTGTTGTTTATTTTGTGGATGGCATGTGCTTGATACTAAATGAATGTGTGTAATATGTAGCGACTATAGTGCAAGAAAACATATTTTCTTCATGTATCTGATAGGCTGGTTATTTTCTCAGCATGTTTTTATATCAATGAGATGTAGACATTTTGCTGAAGTTACTCCATAACGCTCCAAATGTTTTTGTATAAATATTAGCCTTGGCGGGCTGCATACCGCAGCTGTGTGAGAGCTGGCATACCTGACAGTGGTCGTGGATCAATGGCAACAGTGCACTGTTGGGCCAGACAGAAGTGAATTCTCAAAGCTGCCGCAGTTGGACTAGGGGCCAAAAACAGCTCGTCCTCACAAAACTGAACGTATTGTCATGAGACCATTACAGTTAATGTCCAGGACCGCTGCAGATTTCATATGTCTATAAATAATAGTGATGTAGTATTTTGTGATGTTTTGTATGTTTTATGTGACCTTGTTTTATAGCGATATACCCCATTAAAGATGCTCTAACTTGTGAGACATATTATGATTAAGTAAAAAGATCAGTGAAGTACTGAAAATAGACCCCCATCATATTCCTAGTGTTTCTATGCATTATAATATTCTGGCTGCTGTTCAGGTCATGTAGAGGGCTGCTAAGGAACATTTCACAAGTCTATACAGTCATTAAAAATAGCATAAGGGAACTCCAGGGAATACCTGCATTCCCTATGTGAACTCTTGACTATAGTAATGATATCAGCCAATGCTGTTTCTTTAGGCTTACTGCATAACAAAATATTTGATTGAGCTTTTGTACAGTAAGAGTCCTTTAACATGGTCTGATGCTCAGGCAGTTATTCAGAACCAACCGAACATTCACAATAATTGTCTTATGATTGAGCAGAGGGAAGAGCTGAATTTAAATGCAGCTCTCATCTCCTCTGTAGGGGGATGAATCTTCCTCCCTGTACAGATTCATTGTTTGCTTGGAAGCACATTACAGTGGACGAAGTGCTGTCAGTAAACGATTTTATGTGGCGCATTAAAGATGAAATCATCCAACAAACGAGCATTGCTTGATCATTGGGTGACCAGCACAACCTTAACATGGGGCAGTTTAACAATCTAACTGTTTTGCCAGAGTCCAGCTCCTGCTGTGGAAAAAGTACTTAACTGTTCTGCCCAAGGCCAGCTAGTGAAGGGGGCATGGAAGCTATTTAGCTGCTGCTATCTCTTGATTGGTAGCAGTTAGAAGCATGGGCGTGGTCTGAAAGCTGGTATTCCAGGATTTTATACAAGACCAGAATAAGCCCAAGGTAAGCGGGAGATACCGCTGTTACTTTCACTTACAGCTGCGTTCACTGCATCCCGATTTCTAACAGTGATATCTTCCATTTAGTGAAAATAACCAGAGATATAAGCAGCTCAAGCAACCGCCGCCCCTCCCCTACAGACGGGAGGAGGAGGAGGAGGAGAAGCAGTTACAGAGCTGACAGCCTGCCGGAAGAAAGGAAAATGTTATTTCTACCACACAGTGAACAGCGGAAAAAAAGTCCACAAAATAATGTTTAAATTGCTGTTTTATTATCTTTCCCCCTAAAAATAAAATAATAAGTTATTCACTACACTATAGATACCCCAAAAAGGGAAGTTGTTTCACTCAAGGGGTGTGGCCTAAAAATGCTTAGCGCCAAAATTGTTCCACAATTATGGCGTAAAGTTCTGTCTTAGAGATGAGCGAACGAGTCAAGATTCATTTTGGGTCTGGTTCCCCAAAAAAAAAAAAATTACTTCACACCCAAATCGGTTCAAACAAAACCGAACTTGCTCCAATTGCCCCAAAATTTGGTACAATACTTGTTATCTCTTTTTGTTTATTTTTTGTGATTTTTTTTCCCTCCCCAAGCTTTGGAAAGCAGTGACAGCAATTGTAAATAATGTCTGAGTGACACTGACATACATAGCTATGGGTAGATGCACATTTGATGGTGTTATCGCACAGCGCATTTAAAAGACACCACGCTGGCACATGTTTCATGCTTTTTCATATTCCAAAATTTTCTAAAATGATGTTTAAACACACACAGTGTTATGAGATAAAAAAAAGTATTTGGCTATCAAATGACATTAGTGGCATGAGCCAGGCTGCAGCAGCAGCCATACAGAATGTGATGGTTGGAAAGTAGCGTGATGCAGGTAGGCAGACAGACAGCAAGAGTGGCAAGATGACGCATAGTGATTTCAACCGTGTGGAAATACGTACACTAACCCTCAGACATTAGTGGCATAATGCAGGCCCCAGCATTGCCTTGACTGTAAGAAAATGTTGATATTGATGCAGTAATCACGTACATTTATGCTGTGTCTTAAAGAAATTTAACAGAAATGACATACAGAATTTTACACGTAAACTGACAAGTAAGAAGCATTAGCAGCATGATGCAGCTATACACAATGTGATAATAGGCAGACAGACATCAACAGTGGCAAGATGGGGCACCACCAGCAAGCTGAGGTGGGGGAGTTCTATACATCGTAATCAGCCGGAGGAGTGTGAAAACGACTTCATCATGTTCAGGAGACGGAAATGAGTGCTGCTGCTGTGTCTTCTGCTGCTTGTGGCAGGGGAGGGGATGACTCTGCAAGGGGCATAGGGGGGCCTCCCTTTCAGACATGCTGGTGGTAGACGTCTGCTCGCCATAAGCTACGACAAGCTGCGTACACAGTGTTTCCTTATAGTAATGTAATTTGTCCTCCCTTTCTGCCAGAGGAAAACATTCCCTCAATTTTCTATGGTAGCAAGGGTCAAAAATCATGTCTATCCAGCAATCATCAGTCTGCTAGATGTCAAAGATATGCCCGTCACTGCATAAGCAAGCCAGCATACAGGTGGCTATTCTGGCCGGTGTACCCAAGTAGCCGCATCTTTCCAGTTCCAACCTACCACTGAAACTATTGAGTGTTTTAGCAGGTGCCATCCTCATCATTGTACTCTTGCTCCTCCACCTCCTCCTCTTGCAGTTGCAGCTCCACTTCCTTGTCATCCTTCTCCTCCATGGCAGATTCCCTCTGTGTGTCCCCAACAGTATAGGGGAGACAACAAGATTCATCAGCTGCTCTTCTTCTGCCGTGGTCCCCTGATGCATGAGTGTCAAATATGAGATAAATATGATAGAGATGACGTCAGGGCTGTCTCCAGGTTCATGTGGACCCTTGGGCGATAAAATTTTATTGGGCCCCCTTGTGGCATTTTGCACGGTGCTTACAGCAATGAAACTGCATATATTATAGATTAAATACCTTATACAGAGCATGCTACAGAGCGGATATAACTGAATCAGTCCTTATGCGCCTACTTTTATTTTCTACCCAGTTGTTCAGTCCCTTAGGTCTACTCACAGATATGTGCCCCCTCACAGTTGATATGCCAAGATATGTGCCCCTCACAGTAGATATGCCAAGATATGTGCCCCCTCACAGTAGATATGGCAAGATATGTGCCCCCTTCACAGTAGATATCCCAAAATATGTGCCCCCTCATAGTTGATATGTCAAGATGTGTGCCCCTTCAAAGATATGCCAAGATATGTGCCCAGTGCCCCATTCACAGTGGTTATGCCCAGATGTGCCCCCTTCACAGGAAGTGAAAAAAGCAAACAATAAATCCTCCTCGCCTCAGTCACCTGATTCCCAGCCTGCAGGACGATGTGTGAGGACATCGTGCTGCGGCTGCTGCTGTGGAGCGCTGGTGGCTTAATGGTGGAGTGAGGAGCAAATAGTTCGCTGCTTCAGTGGCGTGCCTACAGTGTTTGGCACCCGGGGCGGGTGCCAAACACCGTAGGCAACCTTCACGGTAGTTTTGTACAGATGTGTGCCCCCTCACAGTAGTTATGCCCACATTGTGCCCTCTCACACAAGTTATCCCTCCATAGTAATACAGACCTCTGTGCCCCCATCCATAGTAATAAAGTCCTCTGTGCCCCCTCCATAATAATAAAGACCTCTGTGCCCCTTCCATAATAATAAAGTCCTCTGTGCCCCCTCCAGAGTAATGAAGACCTCTGTGCCCAATCCATAGTAATAAAGTCCTCTGTGCCCCCTCCATAGTAAAAAAGTCCTCTAAAAAAACATAGTAACTACTCACCTTGTCCCGTTCCTGAAGCTCTCAGTCCTCTCTTCCCTGCAGGCACAGATCACGCTGCAGCACTGTGTGGGTGGACCGTATGCATATTACTGGGCTACAGGCTTCGCCCACCGCAGGCCAGCAGCACAATCTGTGCCTGCAACTTTGTGGCCTCTTCGAAGGACTTCAGCACCTGACAGGCGTGTCAGATGAGTTGCCACTGCTGACCTCGAAGCAACACATGCTTTCTGCTGCTGAGGCTGTCTGGTGCATGACAAAATCGTTAATGGCTTTCCACTGCTCTTACAGACACTTGCACATGTGCAATGTTGAATCCCAGTGAGTTGGTATGTCGCAGATTAAGCGGTGTAGCGGCAGGCCGTTCAAACGCTACAGGTCCAGGAGAGCATTCCTCACCATTTAAGAGGCTGAAGTGCTTGGACAATCTCCTGGACTTTGCAAGCACCTTGTGCAAGCCAGTGTACTTATTAGGAAAGCGCTGCAGTGGGGCGTGGCCTAGCGAGCATGAAGTGAGGTCGCCTTTGCTTTGCAGCTCCTACAATGTCCTGGTTGTATCCTGGCCATCTGTGGTTAATCTGACCCAATCTTGTACCTGTGTGGTGCTGTGGGTGTCCTATCGGCTATTGGAGAATCTGGGGACCCGACTCTGCCTCTAACAGCCTCTACAGACCTGAGGCCTACTCCTACTCCAGGCTCGGTGGCCGGCGGACATCTTGGACGTCTCCCCTGCATTGCGGCTCCCGGCGCTGGCTGGCGGTGAGTTGCCCGGCTGAATCAGGTGGGAAGGAGCCCTGACAGACATCGGCTCCTCCTTGGCTTTCCAGTGGCCCTCTGGATGGGCGGCGTTTACCGCGGCCGAGGAAGCACATACAGAGGAGGGAGAGACACTTGCCGGGCCTGTTATACCCACCTCCTGGCGCTTCTGTCCGATGAACCACCTGTCTCCTGCCTTGCTGGTCCTGGGGTCCACAATATACCAGTGCCCATTGAGCTCCTTTAGCAGGCTGGCCTGACCCCTGAGCCTCTCCTGTGGCTGGAGTGCTACCTGTCTGCCTGTGCCTCCAGTCTAATGTGCGGCCTAAGTGAGTAACAGTAACCATTTCCCTCCTGGACTTCCCTAGTGCGTCTGATCTGTTCCCTCCCGGTAGTGCTGGGCTAGCGCTGGTCTCCCTTTAAAGCCTACAGCATTTACAAGGCCATTCTAGGACTAGGCGTCGTATCTTCCTGGGGACTGTGTTGCTGGGTGTGACTATACTTGGGATTCTGGACTGCTACTGCTACAAGCGCTGTCTGTCTGCTACTGTATACTGGGCAGAATCCTCCAGAGAGGGTCTCTTCCTCACCCACCTCCTATTCATGGGCCGCAAAACGGGCGGTGCTGGTGGCCAATCCTCATCTAAGCTGCTTGCTGACGCTATGAGCCAGACGAAGAATAAGGGGGTCGGCGACCCCCTGAGTTGGAGAGTGTGAATCTGAGTAAAATAATGTCAGCCATAACGCATTGCCAAGCTACGCTTACAGTCAAAATCGATCATCTTCAATCTGACCTCAACTGTCTCCGACATGACATACATAAAATTTGTGACAGAACCACTGAAGTGGAGAGGCGATTGGGTGAGGTAGAGGATGTGACACATTCCAGCGGTGGTCTGATCTGGACCCTACAGCAGCAAGTTAAGTCACTACAGGCTAAGGTTGACGATGCTGAAAACCGAAATAGAAGGAACAATTTGTGTATTATGGGTCTTGCGGAGAGAGCAGAGGGTACGGCGCCTGAGCTTTTTGCTGAGCAATTTATAAAAAAATGCTTGGATCCCATCAGTCTTTCCTCCACCTTTGTGATGGAGTGCGCCAATAGAATACCTACTAAATCTCTACCCCAGAGGGCGCCACCTCGCCCGTTTATCTTCAAAGTCCTGAATTACAGGGTTAGAGATGCAATTTTAGCGGCGGCCAGGCAGCTACAGGAGATAAAGTTTGAAAACTCTAGACTCTCATTCTACCCGGATTTTTCCTCGGAAGTACAAAAGCAGAGGCGCCAATTCACCGCGGTGAGAGCTCGACTACGAGAGAAGAACATCAGATATGCTATGTTGTACCCAGCACGTCTCTCTGTTCAGGATGGCGAGACTTCTAGATTTTTTTCCACTCCAGAGGAGGCCTCCGACTGGCTTGATGGGAGAGGCTGAAGATAAAGGAGACCCCAAGACGTGAACTCCTTCCATGTTCCACGGATGACCGTCATTTCTGCAGGAGCTGAAGCAGCTCTGATCTTCTTTTCTATCCCTGTGTTGTATTACTATCAATTTACAGTTGGGGATTTGCTTGGTGTTCCTGCTTCCCTTCATTGGCTAGAAAGCTATTAGTTTTAGTTTGGGGTACTGGGCTCAGATAGGTTGGGTGGTCTGGGCAGGGAGGGGTTTATTCACGGGTTTTGTTTCACCTGTTTGCTACCTGTTCAATGTGTTTCTATGTCTTCCTGTTGTATGAATGTGGGGGGGGGGTGTGGTCGGTTTTGTGACATGATGGCTACTTGTAAACTCATCTCCTGGAATGTCAGGGGGCTTAATCACAAAGTGAAAACATCTCTGGTGTTCAATTTTCTGAAGAAATACTCCCCAGACTTGGTCTTATTGCAGGAGACCCACTTGGGGGGTCAGAAATTATTGGCATTGAAAAGGCCATGGGTGGGATCCTCCTTTCACGCTGTATATAGTAATTATGCTAGAGGGGTATCTGTCCTGGTATCAAAATCGATCCCTTTTCAGTTACATTCCGTGCAGACGGACCTGTCTGGTCGTTATGTTATTCTGCATGAAGCTATACGGGGTAGGGACTTTATAGTGGTGGGCATATAGATCCCTCCCCCATTCCATAGGGAAATACTGGATGAGATTATGGCAAAGGTGTCAACGTTGCCGACTGACCCTTTGATTATGGCGGGAGACTACAACGCGGTGTTGGATCCGATTGCGGATCGACTGCGTCCTCAGGCCACGCATAGCAGGTCGCTCGCTGACTGGGCTGATGTGCATGATCTGACCGAGGGCTGGAGGTTTCTGCACCCAAATGACCATCAGTATTCCTGTCATTCGGCTTTTTTTAATACCTTGTCCCGCATTGACCTAGTGTTTGTTAACAGGGAGCTGTGGCAGTGGCTGTCTAAGGTTGAATATCTCCCGAGGGGGCTATCGGATCACGCCCCGTTAATGGTAGTTTTAAAGTTGCAGTTGGCGCCACCAGATAGACAGTGGCGGCTCAACGCTAGATGGTTGGAGGTCTTACCTGTGGCCTGGGCAGCACTTGAGGGGGCAGCGGAGTACTGGGCTGTTAACGAAGGGTCGGCAAACCCTGCGGTGGAATGGGATGCCTTTAAGGCGGTGCAGCGTGGAACTCTTATACATGCTATTGCTTCCCATAGGAAACAGTTAGCGAGCACCAGGACTAAATTGGAGGAGGAACTAACTACTGCAGAGGGTCTTTATACCCGGACTCCTAGTCCGGAAACGCGGATGATGTGGGAGGAAGCTCAAAGGAGGTACCACCTTCATCTTCTGGAATATACTCAGAAGAAATTACTGTATCAAAGACAAGTGGTGTTTTCAGAAGGGGACAAGAATAGGAGGGCTCTAGCTTTTCTAGCTAAAACAGAGAACCCGCAGACAGTGGTCTCCCTTATTACCGATGCAGAAGGGGAACAGTTCTCCCACCGGAAGACATCTGCTCCCAGTTTGCCCGTTATTATTCCGATCTGTATACATCTAAAATATCGTTTACTGATAGTGAGATTCAGAGGTTTCTGTCGACTGCCCAGCTTACGACACTCTCCCGTGCAGATCAGTCTTATTTAAATGCCCCCATAGATGTGGAGGAAGTGAAGGCAGCTATAGACACTATGAAGGTTGGGAAATCTCCTGGTCCGGATGGCTTTCCGTTGGAATGGTTCAAGACGGATGTGGACAAACACAGTGAGCGTCTGATGAAGCTCTTCAACTATGCTTTTGAGTGCAACAGACTACCCCCGTCTTTTATGGAAGCGACCATTGTGGTGATCCACAAGCCTGGGAAGCCTCTGGACCAGTGTAGCTCCTATAGGCCTATTTCCCTTCTGAATGTGGATGCAAAAATCTTAGCTAAAATCCTTGCTAGACGACTTAGGGAAGTGATATTATCTGTAATTGACCCCGACCAATCGGGTTTTATGCCAGGCAAGACAACTGATATTAACCTCAGGAGATTGTTTACCAATTTGCAGGTTACACACGATAACGCGGGTTCCCGAGTTATTGCATCTCTTGATAATGAAAAGGCCTTTGACTCGGTTGAATAGTCCTTTATGTGGGGGACGCTACGCAGTCTGGGATTCCCTCATTCTTTAATAAGGTGGGTGCAATTACTATATAGGGCACCCAAGGCAAGGATTAGGGTTAATGGAGACATATCTCGTTCCTTTGAGTTGCATAGAGGTACTAGGCAGGGGTGTCCCTTATCGCCCTTGCTATTTGCCTTGGTTATGGAACCCCTCACTCGTTTGGTCAATAAATCAGCTCTTATTGAAGGATGGTCTATTGCGGGTATACAGGAAAAAACCTCGCTATATGCTAATGACCTGCTGGTGTACCTGGCTGATGCCGGTCTGTCCTTGGAAGCGCTTTTAGACACAATAAATGGCTTCGGGAGATATTCGGGTCTCAGTCAATTGGGGTAAATCTAGTCTTTGTCTCATTGATGAGATAGACCCTGTCGATATAACGCCCCTGTCGTGTCTAAAAGTGGTGGACTGTTTTGTCTATTTAGGGATTAGGGTACACAGGGACCCCAAACAGTTCTATCGGCTCAATGTAGTGCCCACCATGGAATATATTTCTCATAAACTGGAAGCATGGGTGAACTTGCCCCTTACGTTAATAGGCAGAACGAATCTGATAAGAATGGTTTTACGGCCAAAACGTCTTTATATGTACAAAGCGACTCCTGTAAAAATCCCTCGCTCACACTTTGAATCTTTAGACAAGATTCTCTCCCCGTTTCTGTGGAACCGCCAATCCCCTCGTATTGCTAAAAAGCCCTTTAAAGCCCTGTATAGGCAGGGGGGACTGAGACTACCAGACATGTATGTATATTACATTGCAACTGGTTTATGCCTCCTGGTGGATTAGAGCGGACGCCAATAATCTTGCAGTAGTCTTGGAAGCGATGTTGGTGGGTTCTTATGAGGCGCTGGCCAATCTGGTGTATAGGGGGGGAGGAAACGCAGCTGTACATTATACTGAACGATGGCTGTGGTAGTGATGGCCTGGAAACAATTTGTGGTGACACATGATGAAGGAGAAGGTGGTGACACTTGGTCCCCATATGTACTGTTGTGGCGTAATCAGAAGTTGCAAGAATTATTACATTTCTCTGAGTATGAATTTTGGCCTCAGAAGGGGTGAAATACCTTACTCAATTATACGTAGATGGGGTCTTTTGCTCATTTGAGAATCTTCGTAGGGAATATTCCCTACCTCGTACGTGTTTCTATAGGTACCTCCAGCTGAGGCACGCCTGTGAGACCCAATTTAAATCTCTGACATTGAGTCTGACATGTGTCCCCGTTGAGTCAGTGGCTTGGTTGAAGCAACTGTATAAACCCATTTCATCCTTTTATGTTGAAATTATGAAACTGCAGGACTCTCCACTCTGTCGCTCCTTTGAGCGTTGGAGGGCTGATGTCCCGGATTTGGAGGCATCTCACCTGGAGGAACTGAGCTTAGTCTGGAGGAACACGGTCATAAGCGCTCGTGATCAGCTTATACAACTTAAGTGGTTGCACAGGGTCTACCTCACTCCGGTTCATCTGTACCATATGCGTAGGCTCCCGGACCCCTCTTGTACTAGGTGTGGGGAGCCGAGAGGATCCCTGTATCATATGATTTGGTCTTGTTCTGTGGCGCAGAGATTCTGGAGTGAGATTTGTGGATTTGTCTCTTCAAAACTGGGACTCCCAAGGATACTCTCCCCTATAGTTTGTTTATTGGGATTAGTACCGGATGTAGTACCTACCAAATATGGGAGAAAGCTGCTCCGCTTGCTTATGTTTTATGCGAGGAAAGTTATCCTCCTCAATTGGAAACCTCCAAAGAAACCTACTCTAAGGGCGTGGACTCAGTTAATTAATTCTGATCTGCAGATGTACAAGCTTACCTATGCAGCGAGGGGGACTCCTGATAGATTCGACCAAGTTTGTGGATTGTGGTTGAGTGCGCAGGGTACTGTGTGATTTCAGCGGTGGGGGTGCGGAACTCCAGGTAGTATGACTGTGTGTGTGAATGGTTGTCCTTTCGTACTCATTATTATACCTTGTAGGAACATGTTTACTGGAAAGGTACTATTATCTTATTGTTTTTTTTGTTTTTTTTTACACGGACGTTTCTCCCGACCTGGGAATTTTGTAAGAGTACTTAACTTTGGACGTGTTGTCCAATTGTCTTGTCTGTTTCCCTTGGGGAAGTGATGTGTTTCTACTTTCTTAAAATGTTTCAATAAATAAACACTATTAAAAAAAAAAGAAAGCACTGCACCACTAGGTTAATGACGTGCACTGCGCAGGGAGCATGTGTTATTTCTCCCAGGTTCAGGGCAGCCACAATGTCGCGCCTATTGTCACTGACCACCTTGCCCAGCTGGAGTTGGCAAAGTGACACCCAGCAGGATGTTTGCTGCTTGATGTACTTGAGCAACTGCTCGCCAGTGTGGCTACTCTCTCCCAGGCTCGATCAACTCCAACATGGTGTGGCAATGCTTGTCCTGACACATGTGATAGGAAGGAGGTATAGCTGCTGTTGGAGACGGGAAAGTGTCCATGGAAGAGGTGGATAAGTGCCTGGTGTGAGAGCTAAGCCGACACAATTGTGTGTGTGTGTGTGTGGGGGGGGGGGGGTCAAAAGGATCTGGCCTCATTGCCAAGGTGCTGCCTTACCGATGCCGGAAGAAACATTGACCTACTGGGCTATGAAAGACATGTAATGTCCCTGCATGTAAGAGCTGCTCCAGGTGTCCACTGTGGCGTGAACCTTGCTGCATAGCAAGAATCACAGGGAGCGGCCCACATTGTCCACCTCATGAGAGTGCAAGGCAGGATGGCTTTTAAGGAGAAATAGTGCCAGTAGGCTGAGAATACGCCATTAGCTCCCTTAAGGCAGCAGTGTAGCTGGCCAGCTAAGACCTGTCCTAGGTTGCTAATATGACTTACATTTATATACAGCTAGACCTGCTAATAACCTTAATACCGTTTATATGTTAAAGACAAAAGCAGAGTTATTTACTGTGACTTCATGTTTTTGGATGTCATGTAACAGTTATATATTGTGTTCACAGAAGCAGAAAGATAATATTCCTTTAAGATTCATTATATGACTGTAAGGTAAACTCAAAGACACAGCACAATTAGCAGAAAGCATAGAGTCAAACTGTTGTCACTGCCCAGGAGTCTTAACCAATCAAAGCCAGTCTCACACTGAGCAGGAGTCTTGGCCAATTGCAGCCAGCCTCGCACTCAGCCTGTCTGGGAAATTCCCCTAGCAGGAGCTGCTAGAATTCATTACACTGGAGGAGAGAAGATGAACAGACATTCACTCCACTGAGAGTTCAGTTTTATGGAAGCAAAGAGACCAAAATAGGTATTTAATACAGTTATAGATATTCCTATTGTTAATGTAGTGATTAGAGCTGTATACTGAACTAGTTATATGTGTTTACTTACAGTTTCACCAAACGAACAAATTGCAAATAGCAAATGAAAAGTACGCTAAAGGAAAATTGAAAATAGCAAATAAGAAATAGCAATATCCAAACTATGCAAACTACGTACAGTCTGCGAACTTCTCATACCAGATCATATAGAGCAAGTAAAACTATTGGATAAGCCTCAGATATACCTCTCAGAGAGATCATAACGTGCTTAAATAACTTAAAGTGATAGTACAGATACTGAAGAGAGAAATATATCCACCATTGTATGTTGAATGACAAAATTGAACAGTTGAACCGCCATTTTGTGATACTTTATTCCACATGTGTATATGAAGAAAATTTGAAGTTGAAGTTTTGTCAAGCATTTGGTGTGCTCTTTAAACCTACTGCTTCCATAGAACGGCGCTACAGGAATTACAGAGTAATAGACAGTCTGGTTAGACTGGGAAAGTCAGAGATACCAAAATTCTTCTAATGCCACAGCATATAAGGCACTTCATTGTGCTGCGCCTGCCACAAGCAGACTCAACTAAATGGTAATGCAGTGATTGCACTGCCAGCAACTTGGCCAGGTGGGAATTAAGCTTGCGCATTGTTGGTTTGCTGGGCACATAGAGTTGTTCCCTGGCCACGCATTCGATTATCGATGGCTGACCATGGAGTGGAGGAGGAATCTGAGTGGTAGAAGCGGCAGGGCCATCTTTAACACAGGGCAGCTTCCTCGGGTCGAGTTGCTCCTGGGGGGCCCAAGGCAGCTGCCTCTTGAGCCCCACTGGCCAGAGGCATAGTGTGGTGGGGTGGGGGCTCTGGGGGTCTGTTGCCTTAGGCGCAAATTTCCAGGGGGCGCTAGCAGGGCCGCACTGCCAATTAGGCAAAGTAAGCCGTACAGCGCAGGAAACAGGCCGGAAAAGGCCTGCATCACATCGCTGCCAGCCTTATGGAGGTAAGCATAAGTGTTTACTTGTTATATGGTATTAGTTACTGGCACATGATTGGGGGGCATCTATAGAGGCACTTATTACTGGCACATGATTGGGGGGCATCTATGGAGGAACTTCTTACTGGCACATAATTGGGGGTCACTGTGGGGGCATCTATGGGGGCAATTCCTACTGGCACATTATTGGTGGCACTTTTTACTGGCACATTATTGGGTGGCACCGTGGGGGCATCTATGGGGGCACTGCCTACTGGCACATGATTAAGGGCATCTATGAGGTTAATTGTTACTGGCACATTATTGGGGGGCATCTATGGGGGCACTTCTTACTGGCACATTATTGGGGGGCATTTATGGGGGCACTTCTTACTGGAACATTATTGGGGGGCACTGTGGGGGCATCTATGGGGGCATTTTTTACTGGCACATTAATGGTGGCACTTTTTACTGGCACATTATTGAGTGGCACTATGGGGGCATCTATGGGGGCACTTATTACTGGCACATTATTGGGGGCACTATGGGGGCATCTACTGAGGCGACAAATAAGGGGTATTTTATATGGGGGCACTATGGGGGAAGGGGAAGAGGAACACTATGGGGGCTTCTACTAAGGCCACAAAGAAGGGGTATTTTATATGGAGCGCTCTGTATAGGGGCCTTTTATACTGGGACACATTATGGTGGCTATTATGGGGAAGGGGAGAGAGGAGTACTATGGGCTCATTTATGGGGGGCACTAAGAAGGGGTATTTTATACTTGTAAATTATTGGGGACACTGAGGGCATTTACTGGGGCACTATATATGGGGCATTTTATACTGGTACATTATGGGGGGCACTAGGAGGAGGGGGGGAAGGAGCACTATAGTAGCATTTACTAGGGGCACAATTTAGGGGTATTTTATACTGGCACATTATGGGGGCACTATGGGAACATTAGTTCAACTGGGGGCATTAAAATTGGGTATTTTTTGGAGAGGTTAGTAGTACTGTGCAATCTGCACATTGTAAAAAAAAAACATTTTGCAAAATACTATATATTTGTGTCAGAAGGTGTGCTTTTTTAATTTTTAGAATAATGATACAGCCATTTTATTTAATACTTTTGTGCTGATTCTTTTTTCCCCTCTATATTAAGGGACACTATAATCACCAGAACCACAACAGCTAAACATTGTAGTTCTGATGTCGATAGCATGTCTCTGCAAGCTTTTTAATGCAGGGATGCCCAACCTGCGGCCCTCCAGCGGTTGCAAAACTACAACTCCCAGAATGCCCAGACAGCCTACAGCTATCAGCCTACAGCAGGGCATGATGGGAGTTGTAGTTTTACAACCGCTGGAGGGCCACAGGTTGAGCATCCCTGTTTTAATGTACACACTGCCTTTAAAAAAAAAGGCAGTATTTACATTACTGCCAAGGAACACCTCTAGTGGCCATTCATCAGACGACCACTAGAGGTGCTTTCTAGTCCAGTGTTGCACCTCTAGTGGCCTCTAGTGGTATCTTAAAGGGGTATCTCCATCTTATAAAGTGATGGCATATCTCCAGGAAATGCCACCTCTTAATAACCTCTCAATAATTATTGTTTGTCCAATACAATGAATGGAGAGTCACCAGGGCCCATTCATTTTCCAGATCATGGAGGTTCTAGGGGTCAGACCCCAAGCAATCATGAACTAATTACTAGTTGAGCGAATAGAAGTATCCGAAAAATATGATTTATCACCAATTTCCTCATGCTTCGTGGTAACAAATCAATTTTCCCTGAAATGACAGAAAAAAAAATACACTCGCCTCATCCATTTGCACGTGAAGAGCTGCCACGGCCATCTTGATTGAAGATACCGCGTAACATCTCGCGCGTAGTGATGTATAACGTTACCACGCCGGCCGTAATTCGGTAAAAAGCGATTTCTTTGTGATATTTGGCGAAGCAGCGGAATCAAATTCACTCATCTCTACTAATGACCTATCCTATCATTTTATAATGTAGCAATTAAAACTGTTTAACGGGGATTTCCATACAACGACTATATATTGATAAATCACAAGTTAGAGAAGCAGCCAAAAATGGTCATTAGGTTACTTTTAGTTGGAGATATATTAGCACTTTTCAGTGTGTTGTGCCATCATCTCTGCAAACAGAGACAGGACATGCAGCCCCATAAACAGTTTTTTTTATCACTTAGCTTTTCAGCTACTAATTGTAAAACTGACACTTTGTTATAGCTGGAAGACTAGTGAGTTTTATTAGTAATAAATATGATTGTGAGATGATTTTTTTTTTACTTTCTAAAGTGCTCTACTGGAAAGAGTTGATCTAGTTACCCCAGATAGTTGTATGTTACATCCTGAAAGAAATGCCATTGTGGAAGATACAGTCATTTATTCGTTTTCTATATGATGGTCAGAACATGGTTGAAAGTTATGTTCATGTTTGCTTCCATGTTTTTGAACTGATCCAATTCAATTAAAGAACAGATTAAAATAGAAAGTATCCATCTTCCATACTTCAGGCATTATGACGTATAAATGGATCAGTTAGGCGGCATTCACATTTCGGGTAAGCTGTCCTGGCTGCCTGATCCGGAACAAATGGCGGCTGTTGGCCAGACTGAAAACCGGTGCATGCAACCAGTTTTTTTTTTTAAATAGTTCTAGTTTATTAATGTTTCCAATTATACAAAAACAAATCTCTTGGAACACTCAGCATAAAAAGTAAATGAATAGAATAACAGTAATAATAAACAAACAATATACAAATAGGCAGACAACGGACAGACATACCAAGGCCTTAGCCCTTTTTTAACAATTTAGCAAAAATGATTATCAGCTATCGACATCTTAAATTATATATTAAAGGCTCTAGTATCAATTTTCCCCTCTGAACACAACAGTTTTTATCCAGCCAAAACCGAGAATTTATGCCGGTAAACAGCCAGATCACCGCTGGACCGCATTACAGTCAATGGGGATCTGGCGGTGAATTATAGATTCCAACAATCTCTGCAACAGTCTGCAGCAGATTATGTGAACACGGCCTTAAAGACAAAGGACAAAGACAAAGGAAACCTGGCCCATGCATATATCATATGGATGGCCATTAATTTAAATTTCTGACATTTAATTTTACATTTCCAATGTATGTACTGTATGGCTGTCTTTAATTTTCTGCAGAAATTTCAGTTGATTGTCAGAGGTTTCAGAATCCAGATCTGCAGTGACTATGTGAACACTGAGCAGCTTTTATTTCTAACAGATTTCCCTTAGGCCTGTTTACACACAGCAGTTTTTATTAAGAGTTGAATGATTGTAAACATTTGTTTCAATGCACAAAACAATTGCTTTATAGTTGGTGAAAATGTATTGTCCATATGTTAAAACAATTACAGGGGTCATCAGAGACATAAACTGTTTGATTGGATCAGTCCCTGGACCTACAGCAAATCACTATAGTATGGATAAAGTATTACATGGCGGCAATTCTCTGTTGTGGCTTATGAGGGAGTTCACTTGGCGAAAACCCCCCCACTGTGGCCAGATTTTGACTGTAAGGTAAAAGGGAAACATACTACAGTGTGGGTTTTTGTTATGCCATTGTGATGTGTTTTTGCATCTTGGGTTTTTACAGAGCGCTACATGTTATTCCATAGGTTTCTCTACAGGAACCATGTCTGAAAAAAGAAAAAATATAACAAACATACTTATAAGAAATGCATAACAATTGTGGGGTTTTTACAAGAACCCCCCCCCCCCCCACCCCCACAAACACACACAAAAGTCACAAAAAGTACATGTGAAGGTAGCCTAAGTGGATTCCTTATGGAACTGCATGATGTACAGTATATCTGGTTGTCCTACTGTGTCCTGATACCATTATGATCAAATATGTAAATGAAATTGTTCACAGTACATAGGACAGTTGTAGCGATGGGTCCATACATCTGTATTTGATTGGGCCAGAACACATTTTAATTCTGGATATGTGTCCTGGCCCAACCAAAGGTTTAATAACCTGAAACTCCGACATTATGGATCCCTGTGATGCTATTAGTGGGGGGGCATCAAACCCGTGGTCAGTCCAGTATACTCATCCAGAATCTGAATGTGTGAATTTGGTCTTACTGTTGTATCATAGTTTGGGAGTTGGCTGTTGCTAAGACTAGTCATACATACACATTAGACATTTATCAGCTGTATGCTCATTCAGTCAACAGCTATTTCTACAGACACCCCCATAAGCTTGCACATGGTGGTATGGCCAAGCATGCATGTGTTTTCAGTGAGGAGAGGGCATTAAGACTCTTGTGGCAGCAGCTTATCTCCATTCAGAACAAAAGGCATCCAACGGTGTGAGTGTTAGGAAGCCTCCATGCACCTTTGATGGTCATCCAGTCCAGTTGAAATTTGTGGCTCTGGCAGACACTAATTTAATGTGTATGGCCAACCTAAAGGAGTTGTCTAGTTTCTATCTAAATAAAGGATATATTGTTACCTACCTGACAGATTCTTTACCACTGCTCTAGTTTTTCCAGCTGGGCTCGGATTACCAAGCTGCAGCAATGACGTCACATTGACAATAACTGACAACTGCAGCCAGTCACTGGCCTCTTCACTGCACTGCTGAGGTCAGTGATTGTCTGCTGAGGGCATGTATTGTCAATGTGATGTCACCACTGCAGCCAGGTTACAGAGCCTGGGTAGAAGGCACAATATTTATCAGGTAGGTAATGATCTATTAATGATCTATTCTCTACTGCAGGCTGAACACTTGTATTGTCCGGTTTACTCCTGAAACTGGAAAAACCCCTAACACTGGTAAGAAAACTGTAACGTATAAATAGCCTATTTGATCCATATGTGTTTCAGACAACAATAGTCCATTTAGTGTTAACTGAAAAAGATTTTGGGGGATTATTGCTACATATTTTTTTCTGAATATTTAAAAGGGGGAGGGCATTATGGTCCCTTCTCTAGCTTTCCTAAAGGCCTACTGAAGTTATTTAAGTCCTCTAAATAGGAACTGGGACAGTCTTCAAGGAAATATTTTTGGTAAGAAATGTTTATTAAGCAGGTAATGAACCTATGCTTAAGTTAGGTTTGGCGTACGACTGGACAAGGCCAGAACCTGTATAGACTCCGTTGTATTTTCAGTGAAATCAATGTGCTAACCATTGTGGCATTAAAGCCAATATATATATAGTATCATTTTGTTACTTAATCCATTTCTGTCAAGAAAAATCTACCCAAAAATTTGGGTTTATTGTTGTTGAATTCTTGCGGAGATAAGTTGGGAAAAAAATGCTGGCGAGTAAGGAAGATTTATTTATGTGTATTAATTTATCATACAAAAGTTGATCTACTGTATTAAGTTATCTTTAATATTTACAGCACATGTGGCTATTGTTCAAATGGGATTAAAAGAAAACAATACCCTTGCTAACCACACACATTTTCGACAAATATTTCTAAAAAACAAACAAACATCTAAACCTAGTATTTCTTCCCTAGAATGTATTGTGAAGGAGAACTCTCTGGCTCCATCTAGTGGAATGGGAGGAGATATACAAATCAATTGAGCTTGAAAAACCTCTTAGAAATTATTTTCATGTTAATTACATTTCTTAACTCTGTTTTAAAGGTGTGAAAAATAACGCCAGGAAATGTATAGATGGCAATAACAGCCACAAGTGAGGCAGATACTGATGGGGACGTGTTTGACACTTTGCAAAAACTCATTAATGTGGGTCATAAATTAGACTTTTTTTTTTTAAATGTGAAACTCTTAATAAAAATTTCTCTAATGCTAATGCTAAAGAAAGCTGCCAGTAACAGTCCAGATAGGTCCTACCCAGCCTGTGAAGAAGGTAGGGAGTGCATACCTTCTGAGCTAAGGTTTTTTAACTATTACAGCAACCACTAGCTGAGCCATGTAACTGTGACTATCATCTGCATTAGTCCCTGTATTATCTTTACCTTCAGACATTAATTATATGCCCATTTATTTAAATTATACCCCTGGTGAGCAGCAGAATCAAGCAAAACATGCATGTTGGGATTCAGCAACAGGGCCATTTAGGGCTATCTACTCTAGGGTCAGGTTCTGGAATGAGTCAGGGTGGGCGCTCCGTGGTTAGGTCCTTAGGGCCAGCACAGCACCCCCTCTCAGGGCAAAATAGGGACAGACATCATCTCATGGTTTGTGACTTTATCTTTCTACATTATTTTAAGGAACCCATACTGGATCCAGCAGATACCAGTGCAACACCTGGCAGTACCTAGAACGTGGTAGGACTACCTGGTTCTTCATGGTTTATCTTCTGGTCAGGTGTGTGGGCACCACCGTGTACCCGTATTTTGTTATTACTCCCTGATTATCTTGAAGGAAAGCACTTTATTTTAGTATTTTGTTGTCGTTTACTATTTCTTCATTTATTTTAATTGTCCAATTAAACGTTAACTTTTAAGACTACCATTAAACAATTTGGCAATCATCACCAACAAGCATAAGGCTAATGAATGCGCCAAAATGTGGACCAGGCTGGGTCAGTTTGTACATATGCTGCTCTCCTGTAATGTAAATTCATTGTACAGGCCTGGATAAATACTGTATCTGTCACAGCTGAGACTGGGACAAACTATGACAACTGCACTGTATTACATCTTTAAAAACACAGAATTCATTAGGTGGGTAAAAAAAATATTGCAGTAATATTGCTTATCACTACTGTTTATGCTTCTTACAACGCACCGTCTATGTGAGATCTGGGTAAGCAAGCATCAGAAAAAGGGATGAGCGAATGGACTTCGGATGCAACATCCGAAGTCGATTTGCATAAAACTTTGTTCCAATACTGTACAGAGCAGGAGCTCCGTACAGTATTAGAATGTATTGGCTCCAATGAGCCGAAGTTATTGCTGAGTTCTGGAAATGGTTTTTTACTGAACAAAATAATTTATGAAGTTATTACGCAAAGTCTCACCAGACTTCGCGAAGAAATAACCTCGGCTCATCGGAGCCAATTCATTCTAATACTGTACGGAGCTCCATCCCTAATCAGAAATGTGAAATACCTTTGCAGATTATTAGATTACTCCCACATGTAAGGTACGTCCATGTTGAAAACAATTTGTGGCAAAAAAATAAAAATCTGCAAGAAAATCTATGGCAAAATCTGCATGACTTACAGTACATGCAAATTTTGTTGCAGATTTTACCATACATTTTCAGTTTGCATTGAGTAAAATTCATGACAGAAATCCACAGCAGATTAAACATCCTGATTTTTTATAGCACATGGATGTGATAGGAGATTTACGAACATCTAACATGGTTTGCTGAAACTGTGATATGCTGCATATTTACCACACACAAACCCACCACCGCAAATTTGCTAGTCACCTGTCCTGTGTGTATATATATATAGTAAAGTTGAGGCACACAGAATTTTAGTGTTGCAATTCAAAAGGGTTTATTCATTCAATTCATACAGTAGTTTCATCCAATTGCCCAATATTTGTATTAGTGAGTATGAACAGTATTCTTAGACCGGACGTTTCGGTCATATTAGACCTTCATCTGCGGTCACATTTTGTCTCCAATAAAGTAATTGACATGAGCTGGATTAGAAACACTGAGAAAATCAGGGTACATACATATATACAGACCTATGACAGTAAATAAGCCCAAAATGGTGCTAAATGTGAAATATACATTGAAATGAGAAGTCCACAAAGTCCATAATGGCGAATTCTATTGGTGCTCAGTCCATATTACATATAAGTCGTACAGAACACATCTACTAGAATCCTAAATAATAATGGTAATGTGCTAGATACTGGTTCCTTAATTATAGAACATATGTATATATATATATATATTTTTATATATATACTATCCCCCAAATTCCTACATAATCAATGCTAAATCTATATACAATGAAGTGTCGGCTATATATTACTATCACATAGTTGATGAATAAGGATAGCTGAGTTTATATGCAATCTGTGTATATTAAATGTAGAAAACTGAGGCAAAGCAGGGCATATAAAGACTGCTTAATACATATATGTTGTAATATATACTGTATGGTAGATGCTGGATACACTTAGTGAGATACCTATCGTTAACATGTAGGATATTACCGGTTATACATATTTGTCATATCACAGTATCATGTCATCACCCCATGAAGAATGCTCTATGGTCCCTGGCAATAGTCGAGCGCTGGATACAAAAAGACCTTTAAGCGATCAGATACCTGTTCTGGCGGGAATGGAGGGTTATAGGGCGCTGGATGCGTGGCGTCTGTATCGCGCCTGTCGGTGTTAAAATGTATGGGCTCATTGTAGTTCCGGTCTTGTGACTGGAAGTCACGTGACGCCTGGGAAGAGCGTGTTCGTTCCACGATAGCGTCACGTGAGCGCTGTGTTTCACTATTCTGCAATATGGGGATGGCACAAAGTGTAATCTTAGGAAGAGAAATTTTTATTAACTATTGAGGGAAATTAATAAGACAGGATTGCATATATGTGGAGATAATGGGACTATAACTCAGCTTAATAGAAAGAAAGGGAAATAAATACTATCTGATTAGTATAATGAACTATATAAAGAGATAGGATGCAGGTGAAAGCAGGGGGAAGAGAGAAAGGAGAAAAAAGGAAGAGAAGAGGGAAAAGGGGGAGAAAGGGGGGAAGGATAATCTTACCCGATGCAGATAAAAATTATTCTCAGCGAGTCTGTGGAAAAAATGGAATAATGTTTAGACCATATTCATAACATCTACAATGATACAATTATGTATTGATTTAAAAAAAATCACATTCGTGATTCAGACCATTGGGTGAAAGTGTCCCTAGTTTGCGAATGCAAAATGCCTCCCTTTGTTTCAGGAGGAGTGTCCGGTTGCCACCTCTCCTGGGTTGATCTACTTGTTCCAAAATATGGAAACAGAGTTGCGAGATTTGGTGTTTCTTGTCCGAAAAACTATGTGGTATTGGCAGGAAGATGTGGCCAAGCCTAATGGTCGACTTGTGTTTGCTTATTCGGTCTCGTATATGTTGTATAGTCTCCCCAACATATGCGAGGTCGCACAGGCATTTTATTATATAAACCACGAAACTGGAATCACAGGTATAGAATCCTCAGATTGGAAAAGTCTGTCCAGTACGTGGATGCGTAGCATATTCACCTTTTATCACGCTTAAGTATTGAGCGCAATGTAAACAGGGATATGTACCTTGTCGTCTACTCTGTAGAAAGGTCTGTTTCAGTGGTTTAGTAAGACTCCCTATATCCACCTTGACCAGTTTGTCCCTGATGTTAGGTGGTCTTTTATAGCAAGTTAGCAGGGGTTGATTAAATTCTTGTATGTCAAGATAAGCTTTGGCCAATATTGGCCAATGTTGTTTAAAAGCCTGTTGTATTTTAACTCACGCGTACTGTGACCGGGGTAAAGAATCTTTTGTGGCTCGGGGGTGACAGCTCCTATAATGTAGGAGACTGTTACGGTCAGTTGGTTTATTGTATAGATCAATTGACAGTTCTCCCATTTGGTCAATTTTGATGTGTGTCTAGGAAACTAATCTCATCCTTACTGATGTGGGAAGTAAAGCCTAGCTCATTATATACCTGGTTCAGGTCTTCTACAAATCTGTGTATGGTAGATGTCGGTCCCCTCCAAATACAGAAAATGTTGTCTATGAAACGGTACCATACATCAGCATATTGGCAAAACAAAGGGTTCATGTAAACAAAATCCTCCTCGAATGTGATCATAAAGGCATTGTGCATAGGGCGGGGCCACATTGGACCCCATAGCGGTGACCCTTTTCTGGCCATAATAGGTGTGACCAAACAAAAAGAAATTCTTCTTGAGTATGATTTCAAGGATTTTAAGGCAAAATTCCTGCTGTATAGCATTCAAATTGGAATTGTTATGTAGAAGTCTTGCTGTTGCTCGTATGCCCTTGTCATGCACTATAGATGTATACCGGTTATTGACATCTAAAGTAAGCAGAGTACTGTCTGGTATTATAGTGATTTCTTTAATTGTTTTAAGAAAGTCATTGGTATCTAGTATGAAAGATCTAGATATCTTGATCAATGGTGTAAGGATTTTTTACATATAAATTGCTAGAGGGGAAAGTATTTAGTCGGTTGATGCAACTATTGTATGTCCTGGGGGATTAATAAGACTTTTGTGAATCTTAGGTAACGTATAAAAAACAGGAAAATTAGGATTCTGTTTAGTAAGGAAAATTTCGGTCTTGGAATCTATAACCCTGACTGTGAATATGTGTCAATGGTATTGGAAATTAATCCCTGTATGTGTGTGGTGGGATCCCTCGGCAGTATTTCATATGTCTCTATATCTGAGAGTTGTCTCTTAATTTCTGCCATGTAATCCCTCCTTGTCCATGACAACGAGGGCTCCTCCTTTGTTCGCAGGTTAAATGATAATTTCCTTATTATGTTGTAGCGTTTCAAGTGCTAGTCTCTCACCGGGGAACAAATTATTGGTGTTTTTAAAATGGCCCTGTATATTTTCCATTAATATTTTATTTTTTAAATTTTGAGATAAGGAAATGTATGTCTCCACTGGGTGTTTGTTTTTAGGCGGTATAAAGGGACTCTTATTCCTTAAGACTAAGTTATCGATGGATAGTAATCCTGGTGAAGTGGATGTGTCCGGTTGTTGCAATGAGAACTCTTGGAAATGGGTCATGAGTAGAGATGAGAGAACGTAACCTTTACTCGATACAAACAATAAAATTACACCATAACGTGTATAATAAGTGTGATAAACAATACACCAACAACATATAGCCTAGTAATCGGCAGAGCAGATTTAGGGAACAGAGTCGGGGGTGCAAAGGTACTTGATGGCAGGGGATGGACTTACTGGCCCTAGTAAATACTGTCTAGGCCTCAGCCCAGGGACAATCCCTGAAGGTGGAATTGCCCTGTCCCCGTACCTAGCCTACCACGCCCTGGACTCACCCTAGATCGGTCACTGATAAAGAAATAAATATCACATATACAGCAGTCACTTCATAGGTTCAGAAGTGATCAAATAATGGACAGATCCCCACAAAGAAACATCCCCGACGCGTTTCACCCTTCACGGGTTCATCAGGAGGAGATTGTCATAAATCCTGATCATTAAATGGATTATACGGGCCTATATCTGGATAAAGTCCTAAGAAACTTTGCTGTATCCCTGGCCTCTTATACCAGGGATACAATGGACTTTTTACAGAAAATTGAGGCATTGACCATAGACCCCTCCCACCATCTGGCCAGTATCGACGTCGAGGCCCTGTATAGCAGTATCCCACATGATAAGGGTCTAACAGCTGTAGCTTACTTCCTGAGTACTAGAGGTACTTTTTTTAAGGAACACAATTCCTTTATCCTTGAACTACTGGAATACATACTCACCCATAACTTTTTCATCTATAATGGAAAGTTCTACCACCAGCTCAGGGGGACGGCTATGGGATGCCCCTGTGCCCCTACTTATGCCAATCTCCTCCTGGGCTGGTGGGAGGACAAGATAGTGTTCCCGGATGTTGATACTTGGTGGAATGACAAGGTCGTTTTCTGGACCAGATATATTGACGACGTCTTTCTAGTATGGGGGGTCTATGGCCGAGTTTCATGATTTTGTGGGGGCCCTCAATTCCAATGAAATCGGGTTGAGGTTCACTTCAGAGATCTATGTGGAGTCCATCAATTTCCTTGACGTAAGGGTTAGAAAAGAGGGTGACAAACTCCTGACAACCATCTTCAGGAAAACCACTGCAACAAATTCTATCCTCCACTGGGATAGCCACCATCCCTTCTCTCTCAAAAGAAGCATACCGAGGAGCCAATACCTGCGGATACGCAGGAATTGCACCAAAGAGGAGGACTTCCAGCTGGAGGCCAATAGACTGCGCAGTAGACTAAAGGATAGAGGCTACCCACATGAAACACTTAGAAAGGCATTTCATGATGCCTCCAATACGAATAGAGAGCTGCTACTCACCCCGAGGAGAAGAGATGATGAGCAGCCCGTCACACGTCTTATCTCCACCTTTGACAACAAAAACAGGGACATACGGGAGATTTTAGGTCGCCACTGGCCCATTCTCAAAATGGACCAGGATGTGGCCCCTTTGGTAAGCCCTCACCCTAGTGTCACATATCGAAAGGGAGGAGTCTTAAAGACCTCCTGGTTCATAGCCACTATAACCCTCCGAGACCTTCAGGTACTTGGCTGGAGCGTCGCCCAATTGGGATGTTCAGGTGCGGCACCTGTAGAATGTGTGACTTTGTTTCCACATCTAAAACCATAACATGTTCAGCCACCGGAAAAACCTATTACATGAGGGATTTCGTGAATTGCAGGACCAAGGGCGTTATATATATATGTCAATGCCCCTGCCCGAAGGACTATATCGGAAAAACCTTCCGGGAACTTAGAGTTAGAATGGGAGAACACTGCAACGATATAATGAATAAAAGAAGACTACCCCGGTGGCTGATCATGTGCGGAATGAACATGGTGGGGACCCCAGGGCCATAAAATTTTCCGTCCTTGAAGTTATCCCACCTCCTCAGAGGAGGGGTGACTGGGATAACAAAATTCTGAGGAAGGAAGCGGAATGGATTTACCGCTGTAAATCCCAGGCTCCGCAGGGCTTAAATGAAAGACTGAGCTTTACATGTTTTATTTGAAATGGGTCATTCCTCTGAATAGGCACCTCCGTATATGTAAATTGTTTGGTTCCTGAACTGGCCAGGGTTGTTTTATACACCCAAATGCTGTTGCCATCGGAAACGGTGATTTAACCTGTCACCGTAGTAATATCTATCCTGTATGAGTATCTTTTTCCACACTACTACCAATAATCATAGTAGCCCTGTTTGGTATAATGAGGAACCCCTTGGTTTAGGAATAGGGGCTATGGTGAAATAAGAACTTGATCACTCCTATAGCAGTTATTTTGTCTTTTGTATTGAGTCTCAACAGTATCGATAATATCTGACTTAGGAGATAAATTTGCTATAATTTACCGTGGGAGTTGATCCTAGTCAGGTTCTGTGTTCAATGCAGCTCCGTGACAGATCACATGACCAATCTATCATGTGGGGCTGGCGCACGTCACTACACCGGATGTGACGTATGCGCTTCAAAACCCGGAAGTGCCTGTGTCGGCGTGCGTTCCATATCCCGGCATCGTATCTGGATGGGAAGGAGCGCGCGCAATCTGGAGCTATTTAAACCCCTCTGTTACCTGAGGGCCCTCACTGCCGTATCAATACACTGGCAGAGGGCAGTCAGGCTACAGGTGGAAGCGTATCATGGTGAGCATGGCCTCTTTAGGTATCAATTACATGTCTGGTATGATCTTATACTAAAGATGTCTTGTTCATTGTTTCAGGCTTGTATCTCACCGTATACTTTGCTCCACCGTAGCGCTACCTTCATCTTTTCTCTGACTGCCACCAAGTAGGTCATCTTTTATTCTATCTCCTATTTATCTATTGGGAGATTTGCAATCTCAATATACATGTTTTTTCCCCATGCCCGAGTATGTGGCAAGTATAATCCACTTAATGATCAGGATTTATGACAATCTCCTCCTGATGAACCCGTGAAGGGTGAAACGCGTCGGGGATGTTTCTTTGTGGGGATCTGTCCATTATTTGATCACTTCTGAACCTATGAAGTGACTGCTGTATATGTGATATTTATTTCTTTATCAGTGACCGATCTAGGGTGAGTCCAGGGCGTGGTAGGCTAGGTACGGGGACAGGGCAATTCCACCTTCAGGGATTGTCCCTGGGCTGAGGCCTAGACAGTATTTACTAGGGCCAGTAAGTCCATCCCCTGCCATCAAGTACCTTTGCACCCCCGACTCTGTTCCCTAAATCTGCTCTGCCGATTACTAGGCTATATGTTGTTGGTGTATTGTTTATCACACTTATTATACACGTTATGGTGTAATTTTATTGTTTGTATCGAGTAAAGGTTACGTTTTAAAGGGTCCACTGTTCCAATTGCGATAACTCAGAAAATTTGGATACCTCTATCAAATTTTTGCAACTAACTTAGTGTAATTTGTTTAGAGATGAGAGAACTCCTGGATGTTCGGGATCCGAACTCGACCCGAACTTTATCCCGAACCCGAACCCCATTGAAGTCAATGGGGAAACGAACTTTTGGTCACTAAAAAGGCTGTAAAATAGTCCAGGAAAGGGCTAGAGGGCTGCAAAAGGCAGCAAAATGTAGGTAAATGCCCTGCAAACAAATGTGGATAGGGAAATGAATTTAAATAAAATAAAATAAAATAAATAAAAATTAACCAATATCAATTGGAGAGAGGTCCCATAGCAGAGAATCATGCGTCATATCACCCACCACTGGAGAAGGCCACTTTCAGTTATTTTGGCCCCAGCACCCAGACAGAGGAGAGAGGTCCCACAGCAAGGAATCATGCGTCATATCACCCACCACTGGAGAAGGCCACTTTCAGTTATTTTGGCCCCAGCACCCAGATAGAGGAGAGAGGTCCCACAGCAAGGAATCATGCGTCATATCACCCACCACTGGAGAAGGCCACTTTCAGTTATTTCGGCCCCAGCACCCAGACAGAGGAGAGAGGTCCCACAGCAAGGAATCATGCGTCATATCACCCACCACTGGAGAAGGCCACTTTCAGTTATTTCCGCCCAGCACCCAGACCGAGGATACAGGTCCCACAGCAAGGAATCATGCGTCATACCACCCACCACTGGAGAAGGCCACTTTCAGTTATTTCGGCCCAGCACCCAGACCGAGGATACAGGTCCCACAGCAAGGAATCATGCGTCATATCACCCACCACTGGAGAAGGCCACTTTCAGTTATTTCGGCCCCAGCACCCAGACAGAGGAGAGAGGTCCCACAGCAAGGAATCATGCGTCATATCACCCACCACTGGAGACGGACACTTTCAGTTATTTCGGCCCCAGCACCAAGACAGAGGAAAGAGGTCCCACAGCAAGGAATCATGCGTCATATCACCCACCACTGGAGAAGGCCACTTTCAGTTATTTCGACCCCAGCACCCAGACAGAGGAGAGAGATCCCACAGCAAGGAATCATGCGTCATATCACCCACCACTGTAGAAGGCCACTTTCAGTTATTTCGGCCCCAGCACCCAGACAGAGGAGAGAGGTCCCACAGCAAGGAATCATGCGTCATATCACCCACCACTGGAGAAGGCCACTGTCAGTTATTTCAGCCCAGCAGCCAGACAGAGGAGAGAGGTCACACAGCAAGGAATCATGCGTCATTTCACCCACCACTAGAGAAGGCCACTTTCAGTTATTTAGGCCCCAGCACCCAGACAGAGGAGAGAGGTCCCACAGCAAGGAATAAGGCGTCATATCACCCACCACTGGAGAAGGCCACTTTCAGTTATTTCGGCCCCAGCACCCAGATAGAGGAGAGGTTTATTCAACTTTGGGTTGCACCGCAAGATCATAGTAAAGTTAAAAAAATGAGTATTCAATAAAGAAGTGCCCTGGAGTACAAGAATACATGGTTGAGGGGGAGGCAGTTATAAATGTCTATTCTGCACAAGGGAGGCACAGGTCCTGTGGGATCCATGCCTGGTTCATTTTTATGAACGTCAGCTTGTCCACGTTGGCTGTGGACAGGCGGCTGCGTTTGTCAGTAAAGACGCCCCCTGCCGTGCTGAATACACGTTCAGACAAAACGCTGGCCGCCCGGCAGGCCAGCACCTCCAAGGCATAAAATGCTAACTTTGGCCACGTGGACAATTTGGAGACCCAGAAGTTGAATGGGGCCGAACCATCAGTCAGTACGTGGATGGGTGTGCAGACGTACTGTTCAACCATGTTAGTGAAATGCTGCCTCCTGCTAACACGTTCCGTATCAGGTGGTGGTGGAGTTAGCTGTGGCGTGGAGACAAAACTTTTCCACATTTCTGCCATGCTAACCCTGCCCTCAGAGGAGCTGGCTGTGACACTGCTGCATTGGCGACCTCTTGCTTCTCCTCTGCCTTCACCTTGGGCTTCCACCTGTTCCCCTGTGACATTTGGGAATGCTCTCAGGAGCGCGTCTACCAGCGTGCGCTTGTACTCGAGCATCTTCCTATCATGCTCCAGTGCAGGAAGTAAGGTGGGCACATTGTCTTTGTACCGGGGATCCAGCAGGGTGGCAACCCAGTAGTCCGCACACGTTAAAATGTGGGCAACTCTGCTGTTGTTGCGCAGACACTGCAGCATGTAGTCGCTCATGTGTGCCAGGCTCCACAGAGGTAAGGACAAGCTGTCCTCTGTGGGAGGCGTATCGTCATCGTCCTCCGTATCCCCCCAGCCACGCACCAGTGATGGGCCTGAGCTGTGTCGGGTGCCACCCCGCTGTGAACCTGCTTCATCCTCATCCACCTCCTCCTCATCCTCCTCGTCCTCCAGTAGTGGGCCCTGGCTGGCCACATTTGTACCTGGCCTCTGCTGTTGCAAAAAACCTCCCTCTGAGCCACTTCTAACAGACTGGCCTGAAAGTGCTAAAAATGACCCCTCATCCACCTTCTCCTCCTCCTTGGCCACCTCCTCTTCCATCATCACCCTAAGCGTTTTTTCAAGGAGACAGAAGTGGTATTGTAATACTGATAATGGTGTCATCGCCACTGGCCATGTTGGTGGAGTACTCGAAACAGCGCAACAGGGCACACAGGTCTCGCATGGAGGCCCAATCATTGGTGGTGAAGTGGTGCTGTTCCGCAGTGCGACTGACGCGTGCGTACTGCAGCTGAAACTCCACTAAAGTCTGCTGCTGCTCGCACAGTCTCTACAGCATGTGCAAGGTGGACTTCCACCTGGTGGGCACGTCGCATATGAGGCGGTGATCAGGAAGGCCGAAGTTCCGCTGTAGCACAGACAGGCGAGCAGCGGCAGGATGTGAACACCGGAAGCGCGCACAGACAGCCCGCACTTTATGCAGCAGCTCTGACATGTCGGGGTAGTTGTGAATGAACTTCTGCACCACCAAATTCAGCACATGCGCCAGGCAAGGGATGTGCGTCAAACCGGCTAGTCCCAGAGCTGCGTCGAGATTTCGCCCATTATCGCACACCACCAGGCCTGGTGGCGGTGGCCAGTAGCAGGCGAACTCTCTTGGAGGCGGCTGTTCTGCTTTTGCCCCCTGCTCCCTCTTTTGCTACGTTGTTGGCTCTGTCTCACCACTGCCTCTTCCTCTGAACTATGAAAGTCAGTGGCACGACCTTCATTCCATGTGGGGTCTAGGATCTCATCGTCCCCTGCATCGTCTTCCACACAGTCTTCCTCCCTGACCTCCTGTTCGGTCTGCACACTGCAGAAAGACGCAGCAGTTGGCACCTGGGTTTCGTCATCAGAGATGTGCAGACTCTGATGAGGTGGTATTCCCATGTCCTCATCATCAGGAAATATCAGTGGTTGTGCATCAGTGCATTCTATGTCTTCCACCACTGGGGAAGGGCTAGGTGGATTCCCTTGGGAAAGCCTGCCAGCAGAGTCTTCAAACAGCATAAGAGATTGCTGCATAACTTGAGGCTCAGATAGTTTCCCTGATATGCATGGGGGTGATGTGACAGACTGATGGGCTTGCTTTTCAGGCGCCACCTGTGCGCTTTCTGCAGAAGACTGGGTGGGAGATAATGTTGTGAACGTGCTGGATCCACTGTCGGCCACCCAATTGACTAGCGCCTGTACCTGCTCAGGCCTTACCATCCTTAGAACGGCATTGGGCCCCACCAAATATCGCTGTAAATTCTGGCGGGTACTGGAACCTGAGGTAGTTGGTTCACTAGGACGTGTGGCTGTGGCAGAATGGCCACGTCCTCTCCCGGCACCAGAGGGTACACTAACACCACCACGACCACGTCCGCGTCCCTTACTAGATGTTTTCCTCATTGTTACCGTTCACCAAGCACCACAATAAGAAAAAAAATATTTGGCCCAATGTATTGATTTCAAATTCAGGCCTTTTTTTTACAGGCACCTAACACTATCTGTCTATTTATTTATGTACTGTATTACACTAATCCAGGCACAGCAGTAACCACTGATTTAGGGGAATATCTCTTTTAGGGCTAGTATTTAGGCCCTGGATGAAAGGTATCATTTTATGGACAGATTTAAAATAGGTCTGCAACAGCTGGAACACCAGATTCAGGGTATTGCTATTTTGGCAATTGAATTTCACCCCAGAACAAAATATATAATTTGCAGGACTCTATGAAACTTGGCCAGCCACAGCTGAAACCACTGATTTATGGTATTGCTATTTTGGCAATTGAATTTCACCCCAGAACAAAATATATGTTTTTGCGGACACTATTATAGTTTGCCAGCCACAGCTGAAACCACTGATTTATGGTATTGCTATTTTGGCAATTGAATTTCACAACAGAACAAAATATACCCTGTTACGGACAGATTTAAACTAGGCCTGCAACAGCTGGAACACCAGATTCAGGGTATTGCTATTTTGGCAATTGAATTTCACCCCAGAACTAAATATATGATTTGCAGGACACTATGAAACTTGGCCAGCCACAGCTGAAACCACTGATTTATGGCATTGCTATTTTGGCAATTGAATTTCACCCCAGAACAAAATATATGTTTTGGCGGACACTTTTATAGTTTGCCAGCCAGTGCTGGGACACCAGATTTAGGGGATTGCTATTTTGGCAATTGAATTTCACCCCAGAACAAAATATATGTTTTGGCGGACACTATTATAGATTGCCAGCCACAGCTGTGACACCAGATTTATGGTATTGCTATTTTGGCAATTGAATTTCACCCCAGAACAAAATATATGTTTTGGCAGACACTATTATAGTTTGCTAGCCAGTGCTGGGACACCAGATTTAGGGGATTGCTACTGTATTTTGACAATTGAATTTCACCATAGAAAATAATCTATCCTTTGCCAAACAGCAGACAGTATTATACTTGGCTAGCCAAAGCTGGAACACCAGATTTAGGGGATTGGTATTTTGGCAATTTGTATTTATTTAATTGTATTTAACCCCTTAATAAAATATAGAAATTGCTATCCTGAGTTTCTAGGGGTGACAATTAGCACATCCAAGCCCCTCATGTAGGATATAGCAAAAAAAAAAACTAGTATTGATGGATTGATGGACTTGGTGGCAGCTTGTTCTGGTGCACCACAAGTCACAAAATGGCCGCCGATCACCCCAGAAAATTAGTGACAGAAAAACGCTCTGTGCAGCCTAAAAACCAATGAGCAAGTAACTAGAAGAAGTTCAATCATTCACAGCTGTAGATCGATCACTTCATTAGGTGCTTTTGCAGACTTTTCCCTTCCTAATCTCGCCCTCACAGCAGCTGCGTCCTCTCCCTACACTAATCAGAGCAGTGTAACGTGCGGCACTACGTGACTCCAGTTTAATATGCAAAATAAATGTGGAGCCCCAGTTATGGGTCTACAACACAATGAAAGCCAGATATCCCTCAAAGGAAGAAAAACCGAGCAAAGGGGTGTCTCCATTACAGAGATCACCAAATCCACCATATTAAGTGGCCCCTATGTCAAGATCCCGCTTTTTTGCAAGCTTTAAGGATGTGACAGGGAAAACCTAAGCCAGTTATCCATCCACAGACAGCTTTTTCGGGGTGTTGCCCCTCATCAGTGCGGAGTAGGATTCTGGCTAACCGGGAGCAATGCCTCGGAGACGACTCAAACACACCAATAGCTGATCTCAGGGAGACCAGCTACAAAAAAGACCGCGGAGACTCATTTAAGAGTCTCACAACACTTGATCGATTCAAGGGGCACACTCCAACATCAGGATCATACGTTTTATTCAATTCAATATAAAACCACAATATAGGACACTATTAAAATCGCAGCTCACTTGAAAAGCCCACACTTAAAATAGCTAGCTACCATATATCTTCATATCAGTGCAAATATGCGTGAACCTGTGCACAAAATGTTAGGTCAGTAACGCCTAACTGATAAGTGAATTGTGCAAAATGAGCAAAATGTGCAAATTGTGCAAATTAAAAACTTACTAAAACCTTGATAAAAACTTGCCAAAGGAGGATTAGTAGTTCAATGTCTCTTGGTAGGGATAGCTTATATTGTCCGGCCAAGTTGTAGATACGGGGTGATAACAGTTGCACCAGGTAGTAAAATAAAGTTCCAATATTAGTCCGATAGTTCGTGCTATTAGGGGCACTTGCTTACCTCCCTCTAGAAGAAGGAATTCGTGCAGCCTTCCCCGCGCGTACGTTATCCCCAACACCACTGGCGTCCCACGTGGTGTAGGTCTTCCCGTGGCGTCCCACGTGACCGGAAGGGGAGCGGGTTAGAGCGCTTCAGGGAGGATCGCTGCTTCCAGGTCCTAGCGCCCTCGGCTTCTATGTTGTCTATAGGCACCGGTCGCTATAATGGAGGGAGGCTTTATAAATGATCAAAGTTCTTCAATGATTTCACAACACTGCTCAGTAATCCCAAACGCGTTTCGGGGAGACCCCCTTCTTCAGTGGATCCATAGAGTGGGGTGATAACATGATACTGTGATATGACAAATATGTAAACCGGTAATATCCTACATGTGAACGATAGGTATCTCACTAAGTGTATCCAGCATCTACCATATATATTACAACATATATGTATTAAGCAGTCTTTATATGCCCTGCTTTGCCTCCTATATACGCAGATTGCATATAAACTCAGCTATCCCTATTCATCAACTATGTGATAGTCTAATTGATAGACGACACCTCATTGTATATAGATTTAGCATTGATTATGTAGGAATTTGGGGGATAGTATATATATAAAATATATATATATATATATATATATATAGAAAACAGGAAAACAGGCAGCACTCCGGACTTCGTGGAAAAATCGTGGGATTTATTAACACCCAAACAACTGCAACGTTTCAGCTCAACTCAATGGAGCCTTTGTCAAGGCTTGACAAAGGCTCCATTGAGTTGAGCTGAAACGCTGCAGTTGTTTGGGTGTTAATAAATCCCACGATTTTTCCACGAAGTCCGGAGTGCTGCCTGTTTTCCTGTTTTCTATTTCGCTGATCCCTGGTCCGGGACCCTACAGTGATTTGCACCTGGCATCATTAGAGTGCTGCTGTTCATAACTCTTGTTTTTATATATATATATATATATATATATATATATTTTTATTTTTATTTTTTTCTATAATTATTGAACCAGTATCTAGCACATTACCATTATTATTTAGGATTCTAGTAGACATGTACTGTATGATTTATATGTAATATGGACTGAGCACCAATAGAATTTCCCATTATGGACTTTGTGGACTTCTCATTTCAATGTATATTTCACATTTAGCACCATTTTGGACTAACTTACTGTCATAGGTCTGTATATATGTACGGTATATACCCTGATTTTCTCACTGTTTCTAATCCAGCTCATGTCAATTACTTTATTGTACATAAAATGTGACCGCAGATGAAGGTCTAATATGACCGAAACGTCCGGTCTAAGAATACTGTTCATACTCACTAATACAAATATTGGGCAATTGGATGAAACTACTGTATGAATTGAATGAATAAACCCTTTTGAATTGCAACACTAAAAATCTGTGTGCCTCAACTTTACTATATGTATATTGGCTGTTCACAGACTTGATTGGCACCAGAGCTTATCGAATAGAGTGTGGTTCTTCATCTTCTCAAAAAATCGGTCCTGTGTGGACATACCCATAAGGTGAACACTTCCTATCATGAAATTCAACAATACCTTTTCATTGGAAGGGTCCCATGAAAATAAGATGTTCTACTGCTATGAGCCACAGTAGTCAACTGTATTCTGCAAAGGAACGCAACAGCAAGTGTTCAATTTTCCTACAGTGCCTCCACAGGGGAAATAAAGCATTACATGGTGTGGGGTGAAATCAGTAGATTGTCCTTTCAAAGCACAGATGTGCTGGTCCCTCCTAGTACTGTAACTGCTTAAAATTAAAGTCTAATTGATGGAGGCCTGGAATGAGGGGCATCCCTCTGTTATCTTACAATTCCCTAATAGGGTACTTAAAATGTTTTGTTTTGTTTTTAAACAGGCAGCCGCTTTAAGGAATTGCTGCATTTGTTTTGTCTGAGTTTTGAGCTAACATAATTTTCTTATTACATCACCTAGTATTTCATTTGGATGTCTTCCTTCCCCTCTCCTCTTGCATTCTCCTTTCCCTATCACCTCTCGAAGCCTTTCATTTACCCTTCTTCAGGGATCCTATAGTATCATTGCTGGTTTAACATTGTAGGAGGCCCTTCAGTGGCCGTTTCAATGTGTTAAAAGGGTCACTATCTAACTCTTTTATTGGCATACAGGATGCACTGTACAAGACCTTTTTATCACTGTACTATGAAAAGCACTGCAATGTATTTCTAGAACTGACACCTTCATTGGTGAATTATCCTGGTAATTAATGAACCTCCAGTGTAAACGTTGCACTTTTCTATTAGAAGACAGACATTTCATCCTGATGTGTCTGTTGATATTCTGCTGAATTGTAACCTGTACTACTCTCTGCAGTCATTTGTACATGTGTACTGTCATTGATCAAAGCTTTTATCTAGAATATACCCTAGTGATATATGCACTTTATATGCTGACTTCAAAACCACAGTGATGCTTGTCTTTTCATTTCTATAGTGTCTTTACCATCTTGAAGGCTTAACCCCTTAAGATATTGCCTTTTTTATTTAGTGTACTCAAATATTTTTTGTACAGGACACATGATTGTCATATTATTTAAAATTGTGTTGGTCTTATGAAAAATGGTCAGAAACTGTTTTTTCTTGATTTGTTTTAAGGTAGTTGGTTCAAACAGGTAAATTCTAGTTTTTTTTTAGGTAAGCTGGCTTATTAGTAAGGGTGTATGGTGCTTCTGATGATATATTTTTCCACAACATTCTATGGATTTTTATATTTTCTACAAACCGGATTCCAAAAAAGTTGGGACACTATACAAATCGTGAATAAAAACTGAATGCAATGATGTGGAGGTGCCAACTTCTAATATTTTATTCAGAATAGAACATAAATCACGGAACAAAAGATTAAACTGAGAAAATGTACCATTTTAAGGGAAAAATATGTTGATTCAGAATTTCTTGGTGTCAACAAATCCCCAAAAAGTTGGGACAAGGCCATTTTCACCACTGTGTGGCATCTCCCCTTCTTCTTACAACACTCAGCAGACGTCTGGGGACCGAGAAGACCAGTTTCTCAAGTTTTGAAATAGGAATGCTCTCCCATTCTTGTCATCTACAGGCCTCTAACTGTTCAATCGTCTTGGGCCTTCTTTGTTGCACCTTCCTCTTTATGATGCGCCAAATGTTCTCTATAGGTGAAAGATCTGGACTGCAGACTGGCCATTTCAGTACCCAGATCCTTCTCCTACGCAGCCATGATGTTGTGATTGATGCAGAATGTGGTCTGGCATTATCTTGTTGAAAAATGCAGGGTCTTCCCTGAAAGAGATGACGTCTGGATGGGAGCATATGTTGTTCTAGAACCTGAATATATTTTTCTGCATTGATGGTGCCTTTCCAGACATGCAAGCTGCCCATGCCACACGCACTCATGCAACCCCATACCATCAGAGATGCAGGCTTCTGAACTGAGCGTTGATAACAACTTGGATTGTCCTTGTCCTCTTTGGTCCGGATGACATGGCGTCCCAGATTTCCAAAAAGAACTTCGAATCGTGACTCGTCTGACCACAGAACAGTCTTCCATTTTGCCACACTCCATTTTAAATGATCCCTGGCCCAGTGAAAATGCCTGAGCTTGTGGATCTTGCTTAGAAAGGGCTTCTTCTTTGCACTGTAGAGTTTCAGCTGGCAACGGCGGATGGCACGGTGGATTGTGTTCACTGACAATAGTTTCTGGAAGTATTCCTGAGCCCATTTCCTTTACAGTAGCATTCCTGTTTGTGGTGCAGTGTCGTTTAAGGGCCCGGAGATCACGGGCATCCAGTATGGTTTTACGGCCTTGACCCTTACGCACAGAGATTGTTGCAGATTCTCTGAATCTTCGGATGATGTTATGCACAGTTGATTGATGATGATGATGATATGCAAAGTCTTTGCAATTTTTCGCTGAGTAACACCTTTTTGATATTGCTCCACTATCTTTCTGCGCAACATTGTGGGAATTGGTGATCCTCTACCAATCTTGGCTTCTGAGAGACACCGCCACTCTGAGAAGCTCTTTTTATACCCAATCATGTTGCCAATTGACCTATTTAGTGTTAATTGGTCTTCCAGCTTTTCGTTATGCTCAAATTTTCTTTTTCCAGCCTCTTAGTGCTACTTGTCCCAACTTTTTGGGGATTTGTTGACACTGTGAAACTTTGAATCAACATATTTTTCCTTTAAAATGATACATTTACTCGGATTAAACGTTTGATCTGTCATCTACGTTCTATTACAAACGAAATATTGACATTTGACATCTCCACATCATTGCATTCAGTTTTTATTCACAATTTGTTTAGTGTCCCAACTTTTTTGGAATCCGGTTTGTACATTGTAGATTCATACTAAAGATGTGTAAAGCCTACTTTTGCTTTGATGACAGCTCTGCACACTCTTGGCATTCTGTCTGTCAGCCTCATGAGGTAGTCACCTGGAATGGTTTTCAATTAGCAGTTTTGCTTTGTCAAGATTTAAGCCTTATTCACACGTGAGTGCTTTGGTCAGTGATTTCCATCAGTGATTGTGAGCCAAATCCAGGATTGGACCCTCCGCAGACATAAGGTATAATGGAAAGATCTGCATCTGTTCTGTTTAGAGCACCTACACCAGTTTAAAACATAACCTTTAATGGTATTCATTAAAAATACCCCAATTCGTGTCTTACAATCTCTATCCACTTAGGATGGGTATATATGGACTATTGCTAGGGAAGGGGAAAAAAATGTCTGACCCTCCAGATTGCCCTATAAACTGTTAACCCTGCCAACGAAAACAGAATAGTTGCCCCGATATGGGCGATCCCGTGTCAGGAACTTCCTAATCACCCTGTATAGCCCTTACAAGGAATAGATACCACCAGTAATGTGCTAAGGGGGGGTGGGGGGCCGTTTCATCCCGGTTGCTGGCTCTTAGAGGGTGCTAGAGTCCTGAAGCAATGAGTGCTTCCATCAATACATGCAGACCAGCAGCGCTCTGAATGATGAAGCATTCTGCTCCACCATTCAGCCTGCAGACACAAATTGCGCTGCCGGCCTGTGTGGGAGGAGCCCGCTGCCCGGGATTTTCCCTATGCTCCTCCCACTCAAGGCTGCAGAGCAATCTGTGCCTGCAGGGGAGAGAGAACTGTGAGCTTCAAGGTAAGACAAGGTAGTTACTGTGAAGGGGGCACAATGGGTATTACTACTTGTTCTGTTTCAGTATCTTGCATTGTGTATTGGTATGCTCCTCTCTTCTCCTCCCTTTGTTTCAGCTTCTAGTTAGTTCAGCCCAGCCACTCCCTGTTTCCCAGTCATGCTTTGCTCTTAATGTGTGTTTAGCTTTCTAAGGAGAATCTTCATCTTCTTAGCTAGGATTTTATAGTTGGCATGATTCTTTTACCATCTGGATTACCCTGCAACATCTTCTAATACAATCTCCGGATTAAAAAGCTATTTGATTAATGCCTGGGTGTCTGATATGTAAGCTGTAAGTGGAGAATGTCAAATTCAACAAGTCACTTCTGTGGGCATAGCCCCCATAAAAAATGCAGAGGCCCTCTTATGTAATAATAATTTATCCAGTTTGTGGGAAAAGACTGAACAATGTATGGATGCAGCACATGGATCAGGCTATAACGAAGAAGATCAATTAAAGGGCATGTGTACAAAATTGAATAAGACCTATGACAGTTATAAGAGACTGTCTGAAAAATATTCTTCTCTGTTATCAAGTCTCAACTCAGAGGAATTCATTCTAGAATTAAAGACCCACACTGCACTTAATGATGAAAGATATAGCAGAATTATGGCAGTCAAGTCAATGCTAGAGGACAAGATATCACAACAATATAAAACTGCGTCCCGCCATTCTAACTTTTCAAGGCACTCCAAGGCTTCATCCCGTTCCTCGAGATCTATTGCTCAGTCCTCATCGCTAAGGTCTCGCTCACAGCACTCTTCGCTGAGTACCTCATTGGTGTTGGCATGCGCAAAAGCAGAAGCAGCGAAGGTACAGGCTCACTGCATTAGAAAGAAAGCAGCCATTAAGGCACAGGTCGCAGAGACACAAACCCAAGTGCAAGCGCAAGCGACCAAAGCCAAGGCCAAAGCTGAGTTGGAGGTCCTCCAGAAGGAAAGGGAAGAAGCAGTAGCCATGGCTAAACTAAGAGTTCTTGAAGAAGCTGCTGAAGAAGAAGAAGCTTATCATCCTGTGTCCAAGATATCTACTGACTCAGAAGGGCGTACCCTGCAATTTGTCCAAAACCAAAGCCAAGTCAATGCATGTGCACCAGAAGATTCGGCATCTGCACACCAGCCTACTGAACTCATGTAAGTAGGAAAAGAGGCAGCGGATAACTATACAGTTGACCCCAGTCCAGTGGACATTTCTCTTTCTTTGAAAGCTCTGGCACCTTACACAGTATTTCAGGCGCCATTAGAGACCAAGCCGCTTCAAGCTCATCAAATCACATTAAAACCTCCTAAGACTAGTTGCATAGTGACCAAGACGCTGGCGCCAACATTACCAGATGTGAAGCCTTCACTTATGCTCCACCCAGCTGCCACTCTATTCCATCTTCCAACCCCCAAACATAGGGTGTCAGATGGTGCCAACAACACCAGTGAGGGAGAAGTTCCCATTGCCATGATGCAGGAAAGAAATGACGCATCAAAAATCGCTAAGTACCTTACCCTCAGGGACCTCATCAGTACTAGCCTTACAAACTTTGATGATCGCCCAGAGAACTATAGAAGTTGGAAGGCCACCTTCAAGACAACAGTTCACTTGGTGTACTGCCTATGCAAGAACTTGATTTACTAATTAAATGGCTAGGTCCATGGTCGTCAAACTGTGTTAAGAGACTCAAAACCGCTCATATCTACAAACCAGTCAAAGGCCTTCATCTCGCATGGGAAAGATTAGAGCAAACATACGTTGGCTCGGAAGTAGTTGAACGTGCCTTATTTTAACGATTATACGACTTTTCTGAATTATTCAATACAGACCGCCGAGGGTTCCAGGAATTAAGCAACCTTCTTCTTGAGTTTTAAATCGTCAAGGGAGACCCGCAGATACCAGGTCTCAGCTTTCTTAAAACCTCCCATGGTGTGGGCCTGATCGTGGAGAAATTACCCCTCAATATTCAAGACCAATGGGCAACAACAGTTCAAAATACAAGGAGCAACATCGTGTTCCCTTTCCACCATTTTCATTCTTCTGTAAGTTCATCAAGGACTTAGCTAGAGCTAAAAACGATCCAAGCTTTAACACATTGGAAACCAACATCTTTGGCTCTACTAAACAGAGACATGAGCCAGACAGAGAAACCCTAAAGGTTTAATTTCCTTAAAAAAACAGAGGTTGTGCCAACTACTAATGCAGCCACTTTCATTGAAAACAAAAGCCCTTAGGAACCTTATCATCATTGCCCTATCCATGATAAACCACATCTTTTAAGGAAGTGCTGTGTCTTCATAGGAAAGCCCTTTGAGGAATGTAAATAGTTCCTAGGAAGTCGTAATATCTGCTTCAGATGCTGTGCATCCACTGAGCATTTCACCAGAGACTGTGAGGTTCCAGTCAAGTGTTCTAAATGTAATAGTGATCTACATGTGTCTGCTGTTCACCCGGTACCAATCAAGCAGAACCTGGAACCAGTTAGCTGGCACAAGCCCCTTTTCGATCAAGGCAGGGAGAGTCATGGCGGGGAGAGTGCCGACCGACCACTAACGTCACGCCCAGATGCACAGAGGTATGCGGAGAAGGACTTGTTTCGGGTTGAGTATTCTGTAGATTTTATTATTTTCCCTTATAACATGTTTATAAGGGAAAATAATAGCATTCTCAATACAGAATGCTTAGTAAAATGTGGATGGAGGGGTTAAAAATAAAAAAAATTAACTCACCATATCCACTTGATTGCTTAGTTGCGATCTCCTCTTCATTCATTAGCTGTCAGCTAAAGGATCTGTGATGAGGTCACTGAGCTCATCACATGGTCCATCACCATGGTGATGGACCATGTGATTGGACCATGTGATGTGACATCACCACAGGTCCTTTCGATGGCAGCTAATACTTGAAGAAGACAGAAGAGATCAGCAACTATGCGATCAAGTAGCTAAGGTGAGTTAAGTTCTTTAATTTTAACCCCTTAATCCACATTTTACAAAGCATTCTGTATTGAGAATGCTATTATTTTCCCTTATAACCATGTTATAAGGGAAAATAATAAAGATCGGGTCCCGTCTCTTAGCAACCATGCGGGAAAATCGCACTGCATCCGCACTTGCTTGCGGATGCTTGCGATTTTCCCGCAGCCCCATTCACTTCTGTGGGGCCTGCGTTGCATGAAAAACGCAAAATATAGAGCATGCTGCGATTTTCACGCAACGCAGAAGTGATGCGGGAAAATCACTGCTCATTTGCACAGCCCCATAGAAATGAATGGGTCCGGATTCAGTTTGGGTGCAATGCGTCCACCTCTGCTAGCCTGGGCCTCTATTAAACTCCAGAATTGCTCCTCCCACAGGAAAGTCAGATCACGTGAGCGTGACGTCATCAGAGGTCCTTTAGCCTTCTGGGAGGAAAAGGTGTTTTGCGAGGTTTTCCGGTTGGGCATAGAGTTGGTTCGTTGGGTCTTTCGTCAATTTCTGTTTCCCGGAGCACTATTCAGCTTCCGGAAAGGAGTCCATGACGGATTTTCGATACAACAATCCCTTTATAAAAGAGAGCGTTTGTTGGGGGATCCGATTACCACTAAAGAAGGGGACATCACTAACCCCAAACGCGTCTGGTCAGACCCCCCCATTTGGACCTTAAGGCACAACATCATTCCAGTGACCGACCATTGCCGTATTCCATACCTGAAAAACCGCGTGAGAAGGTGACCACGAACACGGAGACTGTATCTGTGGAGACACACGTGCCAAGGTACTCCAGCATGGTAACAATCTCGCAGCTTGAAGGACACAGGATGACTATTGTAATACAGTCCAGAGCGGCAGAATCGACAGAGGTCGGGATCCTGGGTAAGACTGTGCCATTACTTATTTGCCGGCTCACTGATACTGAATAGAACCTCAGCGGGACGCTTCTGAAAGAGCTTTATAGCGGGACGCTGCTCTATTTTGAAAGTTCCGCTCCAAGTATCTTCATCTGTACTCAGCCATTGGTACAATAGCGCTCTGATTACGGAGTTATAATAAGTGAATCTACTTTGTTGCGATACACTAGGCTTCTTTGGAAGTGTCATGATCAAGACTGTCATTTGTACAGCTTAAGTGCTGTAAGGAAGACCGTTATCTTTAATATCGTCACTGTATTGATTTATACGAATCATGGTCTCCATATGCTCCAAAAAGACTTTGGAACGTTTTGCACAAGCCGATTTATTTTGGGATGAGTCTGATGAAGGCACGAATTAGTGCCGAAACGCGTCACTTGAATATTATGTGACCAATAAAGCAGCAATATTGAAAACCAAAGAAGCGAGTGCCGATCTTCATTCCTATACCTCATGAAGCTGATTGAGAGAATGCCAAGAGTGTGCAAAGCTGTCATCAAAGCTGGTTACTTCAATAATCTTAAATATAAACTATATTATGGTTTGTTTTAATATTTTTTTTTTGTTTATTGCTTAATTCCATATTTGTCCCTTCATTTTCATGAAAATGCTGAGAAATATGGACAGGTTCATTATATATCATACAATACCATCCAGAAGGTGTTCTGAAAAAGTACAGCCAATGTCATGAAAAACTATCTTCAATATAAAAAAAAAGGATCCTGAAAGTGATGATATCTCCCGCACAGAGTACTGATCTCATCATCATCATCAAGTTTGTCTGAGATTACTTGAAGAGACACAAGGATATAAGCAAGCCTACAACCACAAACCATCTTTGGTTAGTTTGCCAAGATAATTGGGACAACCTTCCTGCCGAGTTCCTTCAAAAACTTTGTGCAAGAGTGGTCACATCAAATATTGATTTGATTTAGATTTTTCTCTTTTGTGCATTGATTTTATATTTTCTTATTTGACAAAACTAAACTATTAACACTTCTATTTTTGAAATCATTCTTACTTTGCAGCATTTTTTCCACAACTGCCTAAAATGTATGCACAGTATTGGGGACATCAAATCCAACAACATAAACCGGTGTGGAAACATCTCATGGGAACCATTATGGGAAACACTTCCTAGTCACTTCATTTATCACTTATTATAATGATAAAAATAGCAAACAGAGCTATAAGATGTCACACATCCAATTTATTTTCGGCGTGTGACAATAATAGATGTGTCTATTCTGTTTGCGTCAAAGACAACTATAAAATATTTTATATGGATGCTATAAAGATAACACTTATGTGAAAACAATAGGTATACTTTTTGTTCAGGTTTAATGGCAATATGTTTTTTGTAATATATTTTTATTATATTTTTTTAATCTATATGCTATAATAAAAATAGAAATTTTTTATATCATACCATAAAACAAATAAATAGGACTGTTGAAAGAGTAGGAAAAAAAAAAGAATTCTCAGTGGTTTTAGTTTGATCCTGATTCCCGATTAAAGGGGTTGTCCTACTATTAAATATTACATTTCTCTGTTAGGCTTTGCTTATGCTGGAAAAGCTCCCAGGGTCCTTTTGACATATGCTGGGCCAGAATGCATTCATAATACACTTTGTTCACTGCATGGAATAAAGTAGCAGACTATACATGCAGAGGTTAAAACTAATAGACTATGGGTGATGTATACTAGTTAGAGTTAAATATGTTGGAGCTTTCCATCAGAGATATATGCTGGCAAATAATCATGATGTATACTTTAATTGAACACAAAAACAAAGTGTGAACAGAGCCTTACTTTGCACAAAACATTTTCCTAATGTGTGCAGCACCGATCAGAAAATGTCCCATCTAGCAAGCTGGCCTTCACAATAGCAGGAAATTACTTTGCCCTGTGAGTATAAGAGGATATGAACACAGACTTGGGCTACTGGTCATTTGAGTCCATCGGCACTGAAGTACACATTAGGCAGACATTCTGAGTTAGAATTGAAAAAATCATGTTTTTTGTGATCTACTCGTATAAGCAAAATTAAATATGCAATTATATGTGAAATCCTTTTACATGTCAAAATCTTCAATTTAAAAATAGAATTAGTCACATATGGACCTCACCTAAAACAGCTATATGAGAGTAGACAGCTTATAAAACAAAGAAAAAAACTTCACATGCCTGTTCAAGGTCCCTCTGTACCAGGGCTGTGCGTTTTACTCCCAGGAATAGAAGTGATCACTAAGCCAATCACTGGCCGCAATGGTCACATACTATTCACATGTTACCATAGAGGCCAGTTATTGGCTGAGCTATCACATAAATGACAGATGTGACATCATCACTTTCAATCCAACGTGGACCAGATCCACAACTCTGCAATGGAGGAATCTTTATCAGGTGAGTAAAGCTTTTATCTTTGTTTGTAAGCCTGGCTGCTCCCCTGAAGATTTTTTAAAACTCTCAGACAACAATAAAAAGGGTTGTCCAGGATTTTATTTTATTTTTTTACTGTCCCCACACCTGTACACCGGCCCCTGCTCCGACAGGGCTGAATGAACCGTTTAAGCCAATCACTCGCTTTAGTGGTGACGTGTGTCCAAGTGATGCATGACCCAGCAGTGACATGCCGCTCAGGGACACATCACTGTTGAAGGTTAGCAGAGGGGGCAGTGAGGCACTTGGGGTAGGGGGTAGCAGAGGGGGCAGTACGGCGCTTGGGGAAGGGGGTTCAGTAGGTTCAGTATGGCACTTGGGGCAGAGGGTAGCAGGAGGATCAGTATGGCACTTGGGGCAGGGGCTAGCAGAACGGTCAGTGAGGCAGTTAGGGCAGAGGCTAGCAGGTGGGTCAGTGAGGCACTTGGGGCATGGGCTAGCAGGAGGATCAGTATGACACTTGGGGCAGGGGGAGCAGGAGGGTCAGTGAGGCACTTGAGACAGGGGACTAGCAGAAGGGGCAGTGAGGCACTTGGGGCAGGGGGATCAGGAGCATCAGTGAGGCACTTGGAGCAGAAGGAGCAAAAGGGGCAGTGAGGTACCTGAGGCAGGAGGGGGCTAGCAGGAGGATCAGTATTGCACTTGGGGCAGGGGGTTAACAGAGGAGGCAGTGAAGCACTTGTGAAGGAGGATAGCAGAGAGGGGCAGTGAGGCGCTTGGGGCAGGGGGAGCAGGAGGGTCAGTGAGGCACTTGGGGCAGGAGGCTAGCAGACAGGTCAGTGAGGCACTTGGGGCAGGGGAAGCAGAAGGGGCAGTGAGACACTTGGGGCAGGGGTTTTGCAGGAGGGTCAGTAAGGCACTTGGGGCAGGGGGAGCAGGAGACTCAGTGAGGCACTTGGGGCAGGGGGCTAGCAGATGGGTCAGTGAGGCAGTCGGGGCAGGGGGACCAGAAGGAGCTGTGAGGTACTTGGGGCAGGGGTTTAGCAGGAGAGTCAGTAAGGCACTTTGGACAAGGTGAGCAGGAGCATCAGTGAAGCACTTGGGGCAAGAGGCTATCAGGAGAATCAGTGAGGCACTTGGCACTTGGAGCAAGGAGCTAGCAAAGGGAGCATTGAGGCACTTGGGACAGGGGGAGCAGAGGAGGCAGTGAGGCACTTGTGTAGGGGCTAGCAAAGGGGGCAGTGAGGCACTTGGGCAGGGGGAGCAGAAGGGGCAGTGAGGCATTTAGGGTCAGGGGTTTAGCAGGAGGGTCAGTAAGGCACTTGGAGCAAGAGGCTATCAGGAGGATCAGTAAGGCACTTGGGGCAAGGAGTTAGCAGAGGGGGCATTTAGGCACTCGGAACAGGGGGAGCAGAGGGAGCAGTGAGGCACTTGGGCAGGGGCTAGCAGGAGGATCAGTATGGCACTTGGTGTCATGATACTAGTGGAATACTGCTGGAATCCAATGGCAGGGACAAGGCCTGTACACAGGAAGCACCAGAGTCTTGAACAGGAGGTTGCAGGACTGAAGGATGAAGCAGAGCCAAGTAGGTGGAGCTGTTACCGGTAGCAACGGTGCAGAACCGAAGGATGCAGTACAGCCGAGGTCAGACGAGCAATGGGTCAGGGCAGGCGGCACAGGAACGTAGTCAGGCAATCCGGGTCGGCAACCGGAGGTAGCAGGATGTCACAGAGTAGCAGGGTAAACCACAAGGAGGAGGAAAATAACAGAGAGCTAGTTCCAAGCAAGAGCACTGCACAAGCAGAAACTAAACACAATACTCAAGCAATTGGTAGCAGGCTTGAGAGATTTATATGTGAAACAGGCACCCAGCTGAGACACAATCCACCATTAGAGATGTCCCGAACTGTTCGCGTTCGCCCCTATACTGTATCATTGAGCAAACTTTGACCCTGTACCTCACAGTCAGCAGACACATTCCAGCCAATCAGCATACCCTCCCTCCCAGACCCTCCCACCTCCTATCAAAAAGCAAGGATGGCATCCATCTTAGATTCATTCTGAAGCTGCAGTGTTAGTAGTTGTAATCACAATGCGATTAATATAACCTGTATTAATCGCATTGCGAATTTAACTTAGAGCTGGGTTCCTAATGGTTGTATTGCTAGAATATAACGAAGATTGAGAATAAAGCGCTATATTCGTTATATTTGTCAATTCTAGCAATACAACCATTAGGAACTCAGATCTAAGTTGTAATCGCAATGTGATTAATATAACCTGTATTAATCGCATTGCGAATTCAACTTAGATCTGAGGTCCTAATGGTTGTATTGCTAGAATTGACGAATATAACGAATCTAGCGCTATATTCTCAATCTGCGTTATATTCTAGCAATACACCCATTAGGAACCCAGCTCTGAGTTGAATTCGCAAATAGGATGTCCCGAACTATTCGCCGGTGAACAGTTCCCCGCGAACATAGCTTGTGCGCGTTCACCACGGCGGGCGAACATATGCGATGTTCGGTCCGGCCCCTATTCATCATCATTAAGTTAACTTTGACCCTGTACCTCACAGTCAGCAGACACATTCCAGCCAATCAGCAGCATACCCTCCCTTCCAGACCCTCCCATCTCCTGGACAGCATCCATTTTAGATTCATTCGGAAGCTGCAGTCTTAGTGAGAGGAGGGACAGTGTAGCTGCTGCTGATTTAAAAGGAAAATCGATAGCTAGGCTAGTGTATTCAGTGTCTACTCTAGTCCTGAAAGACTCATCTGATCTCTGCTGTAAGGACAGTGTCCTGACAGCACCCCAAAAAGCCCTTTTTAGGGCTAGTACATCAGTCTTTTTTTTTTTTTCTGTGTAATCTAATTGCAGTTGCCTGCCAGCGTGTGTGTCAGGCTCACTGCATATACTGTGCCCACTTGCCCAGTGCCACCACTCATATCTGGTGTCACAGTAGCTTGCATTAAAAAAAAACAAAAAACTTTTTTGACTGTAATATAATAGCAGTCAGTTGCTTGCACGCGTGTGTGTTTCAGGCCCTGCAAGTGCACAGTGTCACCAGTGCAACTCATATCTGGTGTCGCAGTTGATTACATTTAAAAAAATAACAACAATTTTGACTGTAATAGATTGAATAGCAGTTAGTTGTCTGCAAGCGTGTGTGTCAGGCCTACAGCGTCTACTCTGCCAACTTCTGCCAGTGCACAGTGCCACTCATATCTATTGTCACAGTAGCTTACATAAAAAAAAAAAACTAAACTTTTTTGACTGTAATATGATAGCAATCAGTTGCCTGCACGCGTGTGTGTTTCAGGCCCTGCAGGTGCACAGTGTCACCAGTGCAACTCGTATCTGGTGTCACAGTAGATTACATTTAAAAAACAACAACAATTTTGACTGTAAAATAATAGCAAGAAAAAATAAAAAAGGGGCTCATTCCAAAAGTTGTAATGAAGAAAGCTCTTAGCGCACATTTTTGATCAAAAGTATGTCGGGCCCAAGTACCACTTCACGGCGGCTTCCGCACAAGGGTCCCTAACGCTACAGATACTGCCTCATATGGACTTTGATCAAAAATGTGCGCTAAGAGCTTCCTTCATTCCAACTTTGGAATGAGCCCCTTTTTTTTATTTTTTCCTGTTAGATTATGATTTATTGTGCAGCCATCTATTAATCAGTTTATTTACTCTATTTGCCTTATGGTTATGCACTTCTGAGTGTAGAAACATATCTGCTTAGTCTGAACTCTGTCTTATAGTATATATTGAGGGTGGCGCCTCTTTTGGACTGAGCAACGCCAAGTACCTGGGACTTCTCAGCACAAAAGCAATTTAGCTGGTTCCTGCAATGCACTAAAATAAGGAGACTGGTAAGTCCATATGAGGCAGTATCTGTAGCGTTAGGGACCCTTGTGCGGAAGCCGCCGTGAAGTGGTACTTGGGCCCGACATACTTTTGATCAAAAATGTGCACTAAGAGCTTCCTTCATTCCAATTCCATTCCAATGAGCCCCTTTTTTTATTTTTTCCTGTTAGTTTATGATTTATTGTGCAGCCATCTTTTAATCAGTTTATTTACTATATTTGCCTTATGGTTATGCACCTCTGAGTGTAGAAACATATCTGCTTAGTCTGAACTCTGTCTTATATGAAATATAATAGCAGTCAGTTGCCTGCAAGCGTGTGTGTTTTAGGCCCTGCAGGTGCATAGTGTCACCAGCGCAACTCATATCTGGTGTCACAGTAGATTACATTTAAAGGTACAACTGATTTGCGAAGGCACATAATCTCACATCAAAAACGCCTATGGGATCAACACATGAGTACAAGCAGCACACAAACTCAAAGCCACCATGCTCCTCCTGGTCCAGCATCTTCAGCCACGTCAACCACTGCTGTCCTCCCTGCCCCCACTCAACCAGCCGCCACTCCGCCTCTCACCTTCAGCAGTTCCTGCTCATCTGCCCACAGTCAGGTGTCTGTCAAAGAAACGTTTGGGCGTAAGAAGCCAACGTCACAGAGTCACCCCCTTGCCCGACGTCTGACAGCTGGCTTGTCGGAACTCTTAGCTCACCAGCTTTTACCATACAAGCTGGTGGAGTCTGAGGCCTTCAAAAAATTTGTATCTACTGGGACACTGCAGTGGAAGGTACCCGGCCGAAATTTCTTTTCACAAAAGGCAATCCCCAACCTGTACTCTATTGTGCAAAAGGAAGTCATGGCATGTCTGGCACACAGTGTTGGGGCAAGGGTCCATCTGACCACTGATACCTGGTCTGCAAAGCACGGTCAGGGCAGGTATATCACATACACTGTGCAATGGGTAAACCTGCTGACAGCTGCCAAGCATGGAATGCGTGGCTCTGCAGCAGAGTTGGTGACACCGCCACGACTTGCAGGCATGCCTGCTGCCACCTCCTCTGCTCCTCCTACTCTATCCTCTTCGCTAACTTCCTCGGCTGAGTCCTCTTCTGCTGCTGCATCTTGCTCCACATCATCAACTGCTCCCCAGGGGCTATTCCACATCCCGGATACGACAGTGTCACGCCGTCTTGGGGTTGACTTGCCTGAAAGCAGAGAGTCAAACCGGACCAGCACTCTTGTCCGCCCTGAACATACAGGTGGATCAGTGGCTGACTCTGCACCAACTGGAGATCGGCAAAGTGGTGTGTGACAATGGAAGCAATTTGTTGGCGGCATTGAATTTGGGCAAGTTGCACGGCACATGTGTTGAATCTGATTGTACAACGCTTTGTGCATAAGTACCCAAGCTTACAAGACGTCCTCAAGCAGGCCAGGAAGATGTGTGGCCATTTCAGGCGTTCCTACACGGCCATGGTGCACTTTTCAGATATCCAGCGCCGAAACAACATGCCAGTGAGGCGCTTGATTTGTGACAGCCCGAGACGTTGGAATTCAACACTCCTAATGTTCGACCGCCTGCTCCAACAAGAAAAAGTCGTCAACGAGTATTTGTATGACCGGGGTGCTAGGACAGCCTCTGCGGAGCTGGGAATTTTTTTGCCACGTTACTGGATGCTCATGCGCAATGCCTGTAGGCTCATGTGTCGTTTTGATGAGGTGACAAAACTAGTCAGTCGCACTGAAGGCACCATCAGCGACATCATCCCGTTTTTTTTCTTCCTGGAGCGTGCCTTGCGAAGAGTGCTGGATCAGGCCGTAGATGAGCGTGAAGAGGAAGAGTTGTGGTCACCATCACCACCAGAAATAGCCATATCAGCATCGCTTGCTGAACCTGCAGCAACGCTGGAAGAGGAGTCTGAGGAGTCAGAGGAGGAATGTGGCTTTGAGAAGGAGGAAGACCAACCACAGCAGGCATCCCAGGGTGCTTGTTGTTGTCACCTATCTGGGACCCGTGGTGTTGTACGTGGCTGGGGGGAAGAACAGACCTTCAGTGAGATCAGTGAGGAGAGGACGAGGAACGGGAAATGAGAAGCTCTGCATCCAACCTTGTGCAAATGGGGTCTTTCATGCTCTCATGCCTGTTGAGGGACCCTCGTATAAAAAGGCTGAAGGAGAACGACCTGTACTGGGTGGCCACGCTACTAGACCCCCGGTATAAGCAGAAAGTGCCTGATATTTTACCGAATTCCCCGAAAGTCGGAAAGGATGCAGCAGTTCCAAAATAAATTAAAAAGTATGCTTTACACAGTGTATAAGGGTGATGTCACAGCACAACGGGAATTTAAAAGGGGAAGAGGTGAAAGTAATCCTCCTCCTACCACGACCACGCCGGCAAGGACAGGACGCTTTACAGACGTGTTGTTGATAGAGGACATGCAGAGCTTTTTAAGTCCTACGCATCGCCACAGCCCTTCGGGGTCCACCCTCAGAGAACGACTCGACTGACAGGTAGCAGACTACCTCGCCTTAACTGCAGATATCGACAATCTGAGGAGCGATGAACCCCTTGACTACTGGGTGTGCAGGCTTGACCTGTGGCCTGAGCTATCTCACTTTGCGATAGAAATTCTGGCCTGCCCCACTTCGTGTCCTGTCAGAAAGGACCTTCAGTGCAGCAAGAGGTATTGTCACTGAGAATAGAAGTCGCCTAGGTCAAAAAAGTCTAGATTACCTCACCTAAGATGAATAAGGCATGGATCCCGAAGGGACTGACAGTGGGTGATACATTTGACTAAAAAAGGCCTGATGAGATGAGCTGCCTTGGGCTAAAAATGGTCCACACGCTGCTGTATTTTATCTCTGCATGCCGGATGACTTGCATGACTTATCCGCCACCAACTAGGGTTCAAGCCGCAATGTTTTTGTGCATTTTCTGCCTGGAAAACATAAATTTATCTGGCTGCTGCTACAGCAGCGGCTACAACAATACCTAATTTTTCTGGCATGTGTACATGCCTAATTTTTCTGTTGCACTGTGGCTGCAAAAACAAAACAAAAAAAAGGCACATACATGTGTCAATTCCCCTTCGTGATAGTTACCTTGTTGTGATAAGGGGCTTGCGTATCACAATTAAGTGACCACCTCTATGAGTGTGTTGGCAATGGCAATGTTGGCACACCCCAGATGATAAGGTCGTTGCTTCATTGTGAACAGACCAAAAGCGATCAGCTGGATAATTTTGCGATCATCTAAGGTGATCATTAAGGCCTACTAGGCCAACAATGGGCCCACACTGCAGAATCATTGTTTTCTGGGTCACTTAACTGTCACTGAACTACCTCAGCACGACCATAGGCTTTGAAAAAACCCTATCGCCTGCAATCTCTCAAACGTGCGCACAAGCACAGTCATCACTACACCAAGATTGACGCATAGAGGAATAAAAGTTATGTCATGAGTGTGTCAACTATTGACAACTCTTTGCGGTTGTCTAAAATCTATTCCATACACGTCCCCTGATAGGGGACGTAACAGGGATTAAACTGATAGGAATAGTACTACTTAACACACCACTCATATCTGGTGGCACAGTACATTGCAAGGCGTACGCGCAGTGCCCCAAATTGGAAGTAGCAGGACCAACCAAGCATCTTTTTCTATTTCCCGGTTCCTACACGTCTTCTGATAGGGGACGTAACGTACTGTGCAATCCCAATATGAGTGGTATGTTAAGTAGTACTATTCCTATCAGTTTACTCCCTGTTACATCCCCTATCAGGGGACGTGTATGGAATATATTTTAAGAATCGGGAGATGGAAAAAGATGCTTGGTCGGTCCCATAACATCAATATCCGTTATAAAACAGGGAAAAGGTGGGAGTGGATCGTGAGTGGTGATGCTGATTCAGTGGTGCAATAGGCCACTTCACTGGATTTGCCCCCCAGGACTAAGGTTGCCAGCCCTTCCTTGCCGTGCTCTCATGCTGCACCGCCTGAGCACCAGTGGCGTAGTGATCGCCATAGCAGTGGCTATGGGGCCCTACGCCACTGGGGGCCCGCCCGGGACGCCTTCTGTAGTTTTTTTTTTATTTATTTACGCTAGTTACACTAGTGGCCGGTCTGCGGTCCGGGCCTGGCTGGGGAAAAGGAGTCAGGTGGAGCAGGGCAGCAGCCAGCAGAAGATGAGGTAGGTCATGTTATGGTCACACGGTGGAGGGGCCGGGACAGGGTGTACATAAAGTCAAGTGGAGGGAGGAGCAAATGGTCCCGCCGCGGCACCAGTCAGATTCCTGCTCTCTGGCTGAAACCAGTCTGAGCAGCGCAGCAGTGTCTGAATGAGACTGACTGAGTGTCTCCGAGTCAGTCTCACTGCTGCCTGCTATCCAGCCTGCGCTGTGGGACCAGGTCCTCTTCTCTGCTGAGTCTGCTCACTCACTGGTGCTGCTCCTGCCTCCTCCTCACTGTCTCCAGTCCTCTGTGCATGCCTGGCCTGCTATAAAAGTAAGTGAAGTGAAAGAAAGTGAGTTATCTTAATGATAATCTAATCTGATTCTGTTGATAATGATGATCTGAATTCTGAAGTTAAAAAGAGCTGCCTGCAGAGCTGAAGTGAAGGAGGGCACCCTCCTTGTCATTGCAGGTATGCAGGCAGCTCTTTTTAACTTCAAAATTCAGATCATCAGAGTGAATCTCACTAATTACAGCACACACCCCTGTAGTGTCCACCATCAGACAGGGGAGGGAAGAAACCCCAGAACTAGAGTGTGCCACTGCGCCCCAACTTGGGGGGCACACTCTAGTTCTGGGGTTTCCTCCCTCCCCTGTCTAATGGTGGACACTACAGGGGTGTGTGCTGTAATTAGTAAGTGAGTCTGATGATCTTAAGTTAAAAATAGATGCCAGCAGTCATAAGGAGGGCACCCCCTTCTTCTTTTTGGGGGCACATTCTAGTTCTGAGGTTTCTTCCCCCCTCCCCTTATATGACAAACTAAGGCCCCTTTCACATTGGCGTTTTTCCTTTCCGTCCTAGAGTTCCGTTGTCGGGGCTCTAGGACGGAAAGTTACTAATCAGGATTATCCCCATGCATTCTTAATGGACAGAAATCTGTTCAGGATGCACCAGGATGTCTTCCGTTCATTACTGACACGTTTTTTGGCCACAGCAAAATCCACAGCATGCTGCAGATTTTCCTCCAGCCAGAAATCCTGAAGACAAGCCGCAAGAACGCATCTGGAATTAATGCCCATTAAAAAGCATTAATCCGGATCCGACTTTAAGCTAAACATATCTAGCGCACAGCTCATATCCTGGGAGTTTTTTTTTCTCACAGGCTGTGAGCTGAACGCTGCGATTGGCCAGCGCTACAGCCTGGGATACGCCTAGTATAACCAAGTGAAGATACCGGAGCCTATAAGAAGCGAACGGAGCGGCGCCCAGGGATAATAGTAAGTGCAGGGAGATCCCTGGGCGCCGCTCTACATGTCAGCATACTTAGTACAAATTTTTTAGCCTGATGAAAGGTCCTCTTTAATTTAAACACATATAATCTGAAGTTCACCTGCAGCCATGACCATGCACAAATTAATTTTCTCGATTTAACTCTGAGAGGAGTCCCACACCAAATCATTAGTACTTGTACTTTTCGGAAGCCGACTTCTGGGAACACGATTTTGAGGGCTAACAGCCACCATCCAATGCATACCATCAAATCGTTACCTGTGGGAGTATTCATACGAGCGAGAAGAAACTGTAGCAATATGGCGGATTATGTCAAGAAGTGCTCAATCATTAAAGCTCGTTTTCTCGCCCGGAGGTATCTACATTGGATGGTGGCCAGAGCACTCAGAATCGTGACAAACAAAAAACGAGTAGGAGGAGCTCTTCTAACACATCAGTGCCCACCCTTATACTCACCTATGGTAGGCAGTTTGATGCGATCAAACAAATCATCTCACATTGTTTGCCGATTCTATACCAGGATGAGAAGACACATGCTATTCTGGAACAAGGTTACAGAATAGTATCTAGACGCTCTCCTACTCTGGCTTCAGCACTTTCGCCGTCTATGTTTTCATCTATTGCACAAAAAAGTTATCGCACTTGGTTACATCATAGAGGGTTTTTTCCCTGTGGCAGCCATCCTTGCAAAACTTGAAGCCATGTTACCCCAGCAAAGAAATTCCATGACTCAGAGAATAATATGGAATTCAATATTAGTTTGTATATGAACTGCAACAGCTCCTATGTGATATATGTCATTTCATATACCCATTGCAACCTATTATATGTAGGGAGCACTTCCAGGAAATTCAAACAACGAATATTGGAACACCTGAATTACATCACAAATCCCTCTTATACTAACATATTAGGGGCTGCCAAGCATTTTATAGACGAACATAATAGAAATACCATTTTTTTTAAAGCATATGGAATGCTTTAAATTCTCCTTTTGCCCAGAGGTGGCGATTTAACAACCTCCCGACCGCCTAACACAGGGATGCGTCCTACGGGCAGCCAGGATGTTCCTCCTTGACGTGCCGGCGCGCCATCTCGTGAGATTTGCAGAGAACGCCCGCAAGCAGACGCGTGCATTCACTGCAGGAGGCGGGGAAGAAGTTATCGTACAGCCTGCCAGCGCTGATCGTTTGCTGGCAGGCTGTACATTTAAAAAGAAAAGTGATCAAAATGTAAAAAAAAAATTATTTACATAAAAATGTAATATTAAACTTTGTGGCTTGCTGCCTGCTCCTCTGGTGGTCCCTTTTGCTTGGGACCACCAGAGGAGCAGGTAGCTATGTAAGTTGCACCAAACATCACACTACCCCCGCCCCCCTGTCACTGATTAACCCCTGATCACTCAATACTAACTCCCTGATTACCCCCCTGTCACCCCCCTGCCATTGATCACCCCCCTGTAAGGCTCCATTCAGACGTCCGTATGTGTTTTGCGGATCCGCGGATCCGCAAAACACGGACACCGGCAATGTGCTTTCCGCATTTTACAGATCAGCACATTGCCAGAACTATATAGAAAATGCCTTTTCGTGTCCGCAATTGCGGACGAGAATAGGACATGTTCTATATTTTTGCGGATCAGGAAGTGCGGATCCGCAATTCCGGATCCGAGCGGGAAAAAAGTCTGTCCCCATAGAATTGAATGGATCCGTAATTCCGTTCCGCAAAATTTTACGGAACAGAATTACGGACGTGTGAAGGAGGCCTAAGGGTCCCTTAGCGATCGCAGCTTTACAAGCACTCTTATGTCCTTTCCTCTCTTTTTTTTTTTTTTTTGCACATTTTTTGGCAGAGATTTTTTCATCCAGCACCTTGAATATGCAACTATATGTCACTGTTCACATTGATGAGCAGGGTCGGTTGCGTCGGTTGGGCCCCAAGCAGCAATTTGTTTCTGCTTCTTGACGGGCAATATGTCCATCGTTAGGGCAGTCCAGATATGTGTCTAGCTTTTGTGTGAACTTGCTTTTATATTTTCTGTGGTGTTTTTTGGTATTTTTTTTTATTTTTATAAAGATTTAATAGACCATTGTAACAGAAATTATTCAGGCAGCTATGGGCGTCTCCCTCTGCAATATAATTACAACACCTGCCCTTGCTCTCCACCCTGGTGGCAGGGAGGTTGTATTTCCAATAGGATATAAATTCATTAATTGCTGAGGAGACCCTTATGGAGTCATGAATAAGAACTGTAAAGTTTGAAACGCGTCAACTGACCCTAGACCGCATGTTTTTACCGCTTGTGATGTGAACAGCTTTAATATTTGTATCCACCGGAATAAAGAAGTCACTGCTTAAAATGAACATTGAAAGTGCTGGATTCTTCTTTCCTTTTGGTATATTACTCCCACCTCAACAGCGGCCTCTGGACGAGACCTGACTTGGTCTCCCAGGATGTTTTTGATGAAACTGTTTGATCAGTCGGAGAGCATTAATATTATTCACTGGTTCCCAAGAATTCTCTTCAGACCCATAACCCTGCCACTTAATAAGGTATTGTAGATGGGTTCTGAAAAGTCTAGAGTTCAAGATTTTCTTTATAACAAATTGTTTTTGCCCATCTATCTCCACTGCATCAGGAGGAGGACAGATACGTTCCAGAAAAGGATTGGGCATGGCAGGCTTAAGTAGGGACACATGAAAGCAGAATGAATCTTCATAGATCGTGGGAGCTTGAGCCGAACAGCTACTGGACTAATTATCCCGATGATCTTATAAGGCCAAATACATTTCTGTCCAAGTTTTGGTGAAAGAACCTTAAGTTTCAAATTCCTAGTGGAAAGCCATACTTTATCCCCTATTTCAAACATTGGTGCTGGTCTACGAAATTTATCTGCCGCCTTCTTGTAATTTTCTTGAGCCCTCTCTAATGTTCCTTTTAGTAGCTGTAAATTTTGTTGTAATGCAGAGATCCTTTCCGCGACTACTGGAATAGGTGTAACAGCAAGGAATTGGGGAAGAATATTTGGATGATACCCAAAATTTGCAAAGAAAAGAGTTTGCTTGGTGGAGGCATTTTGGGAGTTATTGTAAGAGAATTCAGCCACAGGAAGCAGATCGACCCAATCATCTTGTAAATGGCAGATATAGAATCGAAGTTACTGTTCCAGAGTCTGATTTGTGTGTTCAGTTTGTCCATTTGATTGTGGGTGAAAGGTGGTTGATAGATTAATATCAATTTCAAGTGCTGTGCAAAAACTAAGCCAAAATTTTTATGTAAACTGCACTCCACGATCCGAGATTACTTAATCAGGGACTCCATGAAAACGAAAGACATTCTGAACTACAAGGTCAGCAGTATCTTTAGCAGAGGGTAGGCCGGTACATGGAATGAAATGTGCTGCCTTGGTGAGCCGGTCAACTACTACCAAAATTGTGTTATTTCCTTTAGAGGTAGGTAGATCTACGATAAAGTCCATGGAAATAGAACCCCAGGGACGAGAGGGGACCGACAAAGGCTGTAATAAACCCATGGGTGAAGAACATGGAGTCTTGCATCTAGCACAAATGTCACATGACATATTTCCTTACATCTTGTTGATAATTGGCCCACCAAAAGAAACGGGATACAAATTGCTGTGTCTTCTGCACTCCTTTGTGACCCGCGATCTTAGAATCATGGACTAATTTTAGAATCTTCAGTCTTATTGCTTCGGGTATATGTAGCCAATGCCCATAGGTCCACACCTTGTTCTTAAGCACCAAATGCACATCATAAGGTGGTCAAGACAGCAAGGAGTCGTTGTCATAGACCTCTTTTATCTCTTTAAGCAAGTCCTTACTATGAATTGCTCCCACAAAATTAGACTTAGGAGCAATGGTCTTGGGCGTAATCGTAGAAGTGGAATCATTGGAAAAGATTCCAGATAGAGCATCTGCCTTGCCGTTACTGGAACCGGGCCTGTACGAGATTACGAAGTTGAACTGATTGAGGAAGAGACTCCAAAGAGCTTGGTGAGGGGATAGACATTTGACAGATCTAACGAATTCCAAATTACGGTGATCAGTCAGAACTATTATTTATTGTGAGGTTCCTTGAAGGTGATGTCTCCATTCCTTAAAAGCTACAATGATAGCTAACGGTTCTTTATTCCCCACATCATAATTCTTCTTAGCAGGGGATAAACGTTAGGAGAAAAAAGCACACAGATGCAATAAACCCTTCTCTCCGGTTCTCTGAGACAGAATAGCCACTATAGCACAGTCTGAAGCATCTACTTCCACAATGAAGGCGAGTTCTTTCAGGATGAACTAATACAGGGGCTGTAGTGAACTTATACTTTAGGAGACAAAAGGATTCCTGTGCTTGGGGAAACCAGACAAAAGCATTTTTTTTCTTAGTCAACTGTGTAATAGGAGTAATATTTCTGAGAAATTCTTAATGGAGCATCTATAAAAATTGGCAAAACTTATGGAATGTTGAACATCTTTTATGCTCCTGGGGGTAGGCCAGTCTGCTATTGCTTTAATTTTGGTAAAGTCCATGTGTAGACCATGAGGTGAAATTATATTGACAAGGAATTGGATCTTAGTCTGGTGAAATATACATTTTTCAATCTTAATGTAATGTTGATTCTTCCTTAGACATTCCAAAATAAGTTTCACATGTCTCTGATGTTCTTCCATAGAGTTAGAGAAGATCAGGATATCGTCCTAATAGATGACTACGAACTAGTCTAGAAGATAACATTGACGAGATGTTGAAAAGTGGCCAGGGCATTGCAAAGACCAAAAGGCATAACAAGATATTCGAAAAATCCATATTGTGACCTAAATGCTGTCTTCCATTCGTCTCTAGATCTGATACGGATCAGGTTATAGGTGCCTCGCAGGTCTAACTTGGTAAGAATTTTTGCATGTCACACTCTCTCCAAAAGCTCAGGGATCAATGGTAAAGGATAATGATTTTTTATTGTAATTTTGTTAAGTTCTCGGTAGTCAATGCAAGGACAGGACTTCTTCTTAATAAAGAATATGGGAGCCCTGGCCGGAAAGGAAGATATGCGGATAACCCCCTTAGCCCGATTTTCTTCTATGTAGTCCTTGAGGTCTTTTAGTTCAGGGGCTGCCAAAGGGTAGATATTTCCAAAAGGTATGGGTGCACAAGGAAGCAATTCTATAGGACAATCGTAGGGTCGGTGTTGGGGGAGCTTTCCGCATTTTGTTTATCGCAAACGTCCGCAAATTCCTTATAAGCAGAGTAACTATATTGCCTTATTATCTTGAAGCTGGGAAGCTTATTTCTTTGGTCTCCCAGTTGATAACAGGGTTCTGTGCTTGCAACCAGGGTAGGCCAAGAATAACAGGGAAATGTGGAGAAGAGATCAATAGAAACAATAGGACTTCATGGTGATAAGGTGTTATAATGAGTTCCACTGAGAGTTAATCAAGAACTTAATAGGAAGGAAGCAATGGGAGTCTTTAGTCTTTTTCTTAATATGAGGGGCCAAAGATGAAATGGAATGGATGATTGCTTTCTCAGATAATTCTGTTTCCATAGCAATTGATTCTCTATCTGAAAAGTCAGGATCTGTAATGGCTGCCACCAACCTCCGCGGATGGCTAGGGCAGTTGATAAGGACGTGGTCAGACTTTCCACAGTAAAAGCATAGACTTTCCCAGAGCCTATGCTCCCTTCGATCAATGTTTTCATGTCTTAGTATGGAATCTACTTGCATAGGCTCACTTAATGATTCTCTGTAAATCTTACATTGGGGTGGGAAGTGGAGACAGGATAAGAGGGAGACTGCTTAGTATCATAATTCAAGGTAACCCATTTCTCTTGTCGTCATTCAGACGGTCAGGTATCGATTCAAATGCAATGGTTAATAAAAGCATCTATACCTAAAGGGGCCTCTGCACAAGCAAGTTCATCTTTTAATGCGCTGCATAGTCCTTTCCTAAAAAAAGACATTTTCGCTGCGTTGTTCCAATCGGTGTCGACAGCCCTCTTGAACTCCATTGCATACTCTGTAACAAGGTGTCTGCCCTGGCGCAATGCTAGTAATGCTGTTTCAGCTGTAGCACCTCGATTGGGATCATCAAACATTTGACTCATGGCATCGATAAAGTCCTCTAAGTGATTTAGCCAGGCGTCTTAAGTGTTAATCAACGAACTAGCAGAGGCAATGGCTTTATGTGTCAGCAGCATAAAAATACATAAGACTTTAGATCTATCAGTAGGAAACTGAGTTGAATTCGCATCAAAGTATAGCCTACATTTATTAAGGAACCCCCGGAACTTGTCGCGGTCTCCGCTAAATCTGAATGGTGGTAACTTAGGGGTCATTGCAGGCACTATAGCGGGTGGTAGAGAAACTTGATTCTCCAAGTGGACTATCCGGTCAGATAAGGTCTACACTGTACCATGTACCATCGTGAATCGTTTGTCCATAAATTTGGATGTTGTGGGAAGTCTGTCCTTCAAAGGTGTCATATTTATTTTTTAAAGTCTGCATCTCGGTGCTCATATTAGCCATAGCAGTCTGTAGCTGCTTCATGCGAACCTCTGAACTCCCAGGCACGGCGGACTCCATTTTAGGCTTTAGTATTCTGTCACGATACTAGTGGAATACTGCTGGAATCCAATGTTAGGCACAAGGCCTGTACACAGGAAGCACCGGAGTCTTAAACAGGAGGTTGCAGGACCGAAGGATGCAGCAGAGCCAGGCAGGCGGAGCTGTTACCGGTAGCAACTGTGCAGGACCGAAGGATGCAGTAGAGCCGAGGTCAGACGAGCAATGGGTCAGGGCAGGCGGCACAGGAACATAGTCAGGCAATCAGTGTCGGCAACCGGAGGTAGCAGGATGTCACAGAGTAGCAGGGTAAACCTAAAGGTGGAGAAACAAACCAGAGAGCTGGTTCCAAGCAAGAGGACTGCACAAACAGAAACTAAACGCAATACTCAAGCAATTGGTAGAAGGCTTAAGAGGTTTAAATGTGAAACAGGAAGTAAGATGGCACCCAGCTGAGACACAATCAATCATCCTAACTGAGGGAAAGGCAATCTGAACTAAACAGACATAGCAGGATTATTCCTGACACCTGGGCAGGTGGTTAGCAGAGGGAGAAGTGAGGCACTTGGGGCAGGGGGAGCAGGAGGATCAGTATGGAACTTGGGGCAGGGGGAGCAGGAGGATCAGTATGGCACTTAAGGCAGGGGCTAGCCAGGAGGGTTAGTGAGGCACTTGGGTGGGGGCAGCAGGAGGCTCAGTATGGCACTTAGAGCAGGGGGCTAGAAGATGAGGAAGTGAGACACTTGGGGCGGGGGCTAGCTGATAAGTCAGTGCGGCACTTGGGGCAGGGGGTTAGCAGATTGGTCAGTGAGGCACTTGGGGCAGGGTGAGCAAGATGGTCAGTGAGGTACTTGGGGCAGAGGAGGCAGTAAGGGTAGGGGAATCAGTGAAGGACTTTGGGTAGGGGGGTCAGTGAGGAAATTAGGACAGGGAACTAGAAGATTGGGCAGTGAGGCACTTGGGGCAGGGGACTAGAAGATGGGGCAGAGAGGCACTTGGGGCAGAGAGGAGCTGGAGGATCAGTGATGCACTTGGGCAGAGGACTAGAAGATGGGGAAGTGAGGCACTTTGGGCAGGTGACTAGAAGATGGGGCAGTGAGGCACGGGGCAAAGGATTAGAAGATGGGGCAGTGAGGCACTTGGGGCAGGGGGAGAAGGAGGATCAGTGAGGATCAGTGAGGCACTTGGGGCAGGGGACTAGAATATGGGGCAGTGAGGCACTTGGGGCAGGGGACTAGAAGATGGGGCAGTGAGGCACCTAGGGCAGCGAGGAGCAGGAGGAGCAGTATGGCACTTGGGGTGGGGGAGCAGAAGGGTCAGTGAGGCACTTGGGGCAGGGAGAGCAGGAGAACCAGTGAGGAACTAGGGTCAGGAGGGGGTAACAGGAGGGTCAGAATGACACTTTGGGCAGGGGCTAGCAGGAGAATCAGTGAGGCACTTGGGGCAGGGAAAGCAGGAGGATCACTGAGGCAAGGACATTCTTAAAGTAAAGATAAGAGCATGGAACATGTATAAATCTGCCTAGAAAGGCTCAGGAACTGACTAACCATGCAGGGCGTTAGTGAGGGAGGCCACGTTACTTATTGGAAAGTATCAGTCAGGGAATGGATAAAAGCAAATCCCTTGTAATAAACGTAATCACATAAAATGGAAAGAATAGGGAACTTGTGTATATCTGCCTAGAAAGGCTGTTCTCAGTAACTGACTGACAGTACTGACCAGTATTGAAGAAGGCCACCAAAAAAAAAGAAACTGACAAAAGTGACAAATATAATTAGAAAACAATTTTCTAATAAAACAACACAATTAAAGAAACTCTAAAGAACTTGTGGCAAGGCCATAGAATGCAACACAGTAGCAAAGGTGATAGCCCACAAGCATCAGTTTGCAAAAAAAATCCTCCTGGTTTATTTACCACGTACTTATGATGTTTTGGCTCAACAATGAACTTTTCTAAAGTAGATTGCAAGTTCATGGTTGCATTATTTGGAACTTGTTGAAGGTGGATCCAAGGAAGAACCATTTTGTAACTGGATAAAATTCCAGACATTTGGTCCCCCGATCATTTATCTGAGGCTAGTCATACTCCTGTAGGCCTTTGAGCCATTAAAACATACTGCAGTGCTCTTGGGTTTTTTACCTTCTACTAATCGAGCAGTGATGCCAAGCGATATAAACTAAAAGCAATTATAATGATTTACACTCTTTATTATAGAAACTGTTCAGAGCTAACAATATGGCATACAGAACTGATATAATGATTAGGCTTTAAGGGTGTGTGCACTATTGATATTCTCCCCACTCATGCTAAAGTGTCCTGACAGGCATACTGGTAGCAGTTCATCACTGCGTACAGTGATTGTTAAAAGTCAAACATACGTGTTTGGTTAAGTTGGATTTCCAGCCGTTTCCTACTTCTTGGTTGACTGCTGGTAGACCCTGGGCCCCCCCCCCCCCCCATTCCGTGTTCTGCCCCATAGTTATTTCTACTTATAGTAAATATTTAAAGATAACTACACAACATGAAATTCTTTGCAAACTTCGAACCTTTATTGAAGTTTTTATAACAATGGTAAATGGTCATTCAAATAATATATTAAATGTTTTATTTTAGAGGGGAAGATTTATCAAAACTAGTAAGGAAAAGTGACTTGGATACTTATAGAAAACAATCAGATTCCACTTTTAATTTCCCAAAGGAGATCTGAAAAATGAAAGGTGGGATCTGATTGGTTGCTCAGGACAACAAAGTCAATTTTCCGTAGAATCAGTTTGGAAAATGTACAATAGTGCCGTATGTATACAATAGTAAGTGTCAGGGGACATGCACTCTTACAGACCACATATACATTTATAACAGCCCCATAATCAATTTAAGGAAATGAACAATCTCAAAATGGTGGATTACTATTGATCCTTCTCCTCACACGTGCCCAGCCCAGCACACTGAGTGTGTGAACATCAAAATGGTGGATTAATATTGCCTGATGAAGGTTGACTGCACTGAGAAGTGAAAAGAGAGAGGCGGGCATTAGTTAGGTCACAGATGGGGCGGGCATTAGTTAGTCTGTCGATGAGGATAGCACATCGGCGGCTGGCCTGGTGGGGATAAGCAAGCAAGTTCGCCTCCGGCCAGCAGGCAGTCAGTGACTGAGTCACGTGCCCTGCCCCGCTCTGAGTCCTCACTCTTCCGCCTTCCACCGCTCACAGGGGCGGACCCACAGGACCAGGTCGGCTTTTACTGCAGCAGGCAGTGAGTAAGTGAAGCGCTGCTGCTGCATAGTATATTAATATTTGTACAGATACAGAATACTTACTGGTGGTGCAAATGGGGCATTTGGGATGGTGAATCGGCGATGGGCCCCTTACTCACCCTAGGCCCGGGGCTGCCGACCCAAACGCCCCAATTATAATCCGCCACTGAGTGTGGTTGCTTGCTAGTATGAATCTTACTAATTCTTCATCATTTTAATCTGTAAATTCTGCAAAGTATCTTCTTCCAGTTTACATATACTACTATATCCCCTATGAGTTGTAATTAACTTAAAAATCATGGAAGTCATTTACAGAATGCTCAGATGTGAGTGGTTGCAGATGTAGGTATTGCCTTCCAGTATGTCAGAATACTGGCAAAGTAAGATGTGATCAGACAGTCCATACCCCCCTAAGAGGTCATTTATCCTATAATATCATCTCATCAGTGTTCCAACATGTTCTGCCAATTGGCCTACTCAGTATTAGAGTAATGCATTTTGCGTAAGCGTTTGATGAGCCTATCAGGATGCTGATCCCAGTTTTGATAATGTCACAGTTTACTGACTTTGTTGTGGTCTGCAGGACACTCACGGATCAATCAAAATAACAATGACATCATAGTAAACAAAAGCAAATGAAAACCACCTGGATCGGACGCCAGTTGGGATGAACACTGAGTATTTGTAACGCAAGCAAGAGAGAGGACACTAAACAACATCTCCACAAGAGGAAGCTTGTCTGTGATAACGTCTTCCAGAAACTAGTGACCTCACGCATTCCTGTAAATCTTTTTTAAGTCAGTAACACATCATTTCAAGTTTCCAATCTATATAAGGAAAATGAAAAGAAATTATTGTCAGAAGAAGAAGGGTCACTGGTGGTTTTCTTTCCTGACTAACAAAATGGGGACTTTTCAGGGTCAATAAAAAATCGATTTTGCTCTTTAGAAGAAGTGCTTTGTTGCTAGCCAGTAAAAGAAAATTAACAGTGTGCAGACTGTGCCTTCTACATCACAAGTAGATACAGATACAGAATGCAATAAAATTGTCTGACACAATCTCTCCCCAGGATCAGGATCACAGAAATAGTAGAACTTAAAGGGGTTTACTACAAATAATATTCTACATTTGTCAAAACAACTCGTGGATCTGAATACTTTTCTAATTCAAAATTTATTTGAGTTTTTCAAGAAAACGAATCTGTATATCGCCACCATCTGTTTGTTCTTTTCCTTATTTCTCTGTCCACACTGAGGTGGTCGCTCATAATAATAATAATAATAATAATCTTTATTTATATAGCACCATTATATTCCTCAGTGCGTTACTGTTTAATTAGGTCGCTCATGCTCAGATCCATCCTTTATCTGCCACTAGTCATATCTTCCATAAAAATCTGTGACAGTTACAGAGAGAGAGCTGCAGAAAGGACATGCATTCTGAGAAATGACATGCCCTTTGATCTGCAAGTCTGAAATAAATCTAGCTGAGCAAATGAAACAATAGATGGGCGGATCTCTGGATCCTTCTGAAACTTAGGGATGGTTCAAGCTTCGTTAGAAAGACGTTGTCATGTACTATGTGATGTCTGATCATGGGATAACCCCTTTAAGTATCATTATTGTATCTCAGCTAACAATAAATTTTGGATACCAGAGACTCCTTCTTCAGGCCAAGAATAGATTTCAATGCAATCTTTTGAAAGGTGGGCACCTTCCATGTGGGAAATTAAACACCGGGAGCATCCACCCTAAGAGACCTCTATACCTATATATATGTCATACATACCTAAAGGTGAGCCTCCATAACTGTTTACTGTCATTACCTGCCCTGTGAATGTGCGGAGGTCTGTCAGACTGGCTGCACATGTCTGACTTTGCTGTTTGTTTTGGTTTGGGTTTGAGCTGGATCCACCTTACCTCAGGTGTACTGGTTTTTATTGTTAGTGAGGCTATTTATCCCTCCTTCTCCCAGTGGCCTGTGCGGTTTATAGTTCTTTTCTGTGAGCTCTGGATGTGTGGTGGATTGTCTGCTCCAGCTCTGCTCTAGATAAGTCCTCTCTGTTATTTCTTATTGTGTCTTTTATCTAGGCCTCTAGGGAGACGCTTGCTTCCTCCGGGCTTGAATAAGCAGGTTGCCTCTTTCCCTTTCCCTACAGCTTAGGGTTTGCCCAGGGTGTACAGATTTAGGCACGAGGGTATTCATTCCCAAACATTATCCACTCGCTAGGCACATTTAAGTACAGCAATCTCCTGTGTATGGGAATAAATGATTTTTACTATGACAGACATCCCAACCTGCGAAAACTCATTTCAGGGAGGTGCACTTCTCATTTCAGGGAGGTTTTCTTATTTAATTTTTTTCACGAACTTTTTATTACATTTTCCAAACATATGCAGAACATAACATATAACAAGGTTACTGTGCTGATGCAGTATAAAGGCAAGTATAGCATGAACAAAACATATGGAAACATAGTGAAACATTATATAATGTATGACCAAAAATAACTTTCTACTATGCCTGGGTGACGGCGCAATGAAGGGAATCGAGGCTTCTGACAGTGGCATGTGATGCCGCGCAGATTCAGTGGCGGTAGTTTGCGTAAGTCTGGTGCACACGCAGTAGCTGCAGGTGGGCTAAAGCTCCGACTGGCAAGTCATAGGACGTGACTTCACCAGTCGGAGTTCTCGAGGAGTCAGAGGACTGGCCGAGAAGGGGAGACTGCTACAGGTTGCCGGAAAGGTTTACTGCGAGTAAACCTTTCGGGCAGGGGTCAAGTCCTGGGAAAAAAAGTGTGGGAACTCACCCAAGTGCCTCAGTCGGCGGGGGAGGTCGGAACGGGGAGCAAGCAAGTACCGTATTTTTTGCCCTATAAGATGCACCTAGGTTTTAGAGGGGGACAATAAGAAAAAAATATTTTTCATTACACCTCAGGTCAGACCACCAATCAGACCCCCAATGTTAATAAGCCCTCAGCTAACAGCCCCAATAAGATCCCCAATGTTAATTGGACCCCAATAAGACCTCAGATCAGACCCCAATATGAATAAACCCCAATCAGACCTCAGATAAGATCTCCATGCCTCATAGAAGCCCCCAGTAGCCTCATAGCAGCCCCCAGTGCCTCTCATCAGACCCCCAGTGCCTCTCCATCAGCCCCCCAGTGCCTCCCCATCAGCCCCCCAGTGCCTCTCCATCAGCCCCCCAGTGCCTTTCCATCAGCCCCCCAGTTCCTCTCCATCAGCCCCCCAGTGCCTCTCCATCAGCCCCCAGTGCCTCTTCATCAGCCCCCCAGTGCCTCTTCATCAGCCCCCCAGTGCCTCTCCATCAGCCCCCCAGTGCCCCTCCATCAGCCCCCCAGTGCCTCTCACGAGCCCCCAGTGCCTCTCCATTAGCCCCCAGTGGCTCTCATCAGCCCCTGTGCCTCTCATCAACCCCCAGTGCCTCTCCATCAGCCCCCAGTGCCTCTCCATCAGCCCCAGTGCCTCTCCATCAGCCCCCAGTGCCTCTCATCAGCCCCCAGTGCCTTCAATCAGCCCCCAGTGCCTCTCATCAACCCCCAGTGCCTCTCCATCAGCCCCCTAAGTGCCTCTCATCAGCCCCCAGTGCCTCTCATCAGCCCCCAGTGCCTCTCATCAGCCCCCAGTGCCTCTCATCAGCCCCCAGTGCCTCTCATCAGCCCCCAGTGCCTTTCATCAGCCCCCAGTGCCTTTCATCAGCCCCCAGTGCCTTTCATCAGCCCCCAGTGCCTCTCATCAGTCCCCCAGTGCCTCTCATCAGCCCCCAGTGCCTCTCATCAGCCCCTCAGTGCCTCTCATCAGCCCCCAGTGTCTCTCCATTAGCCCCCAGTGTCTCTCCATTAGCCCCCAGTGCCTCTCCATTAGCCCCCAGTGCCTCTCTTAGCCCACAGTGCCTCTCCATTAGCCCACAGTGCCTCTCACCAGCCCCCCGTCAGTGCCTTACCCTCTCCTGCTCCTGGACTCCGCCGCTCCTCTTCTGCTGCTGTCGGCTGTGCTGTGAAGGCTGAGCACAGCGTGACGTCGCAGAGCGACTCACTCCTGTGCGCAGGCTGCAGAGCCGACAGCCGAGGACCAGGAAGCGGTGCGTACAAAGCCTTCACTGCTTCCTGGTCCCTTTGCCCTGAACGGGAATAGCGTTCCTGCTGTGAAAAAAGTGCAGGAACGCCATTCCCACCCGTTCCCCCTGGACTCGAGCCCTGCTTTCCGGGATATATTGTTTCACATGCGGGCGTCAGGGAGACGCTATCTAATAGCGGGAGACTCCCTGAACGTCCGGGAGACTTGAGATCCCTGCTATGACTGTTCGTCCCCATACAGATCTATTGTTTATCGCCAGCACATTCCAGTTTACACAGCTCTATTTACTGCCAACAGATTTTCTGTAAAAGCTGTGATTAGCCAAGAGCAAATGCTTGATCTTCAGGTAAGCAGCGGAACCTTTACAGGGGCAGTCATGCGGAACAAGTGCAGTACTTGTACAAAAGTTATTGGGGTAAGTGATGTTCCGGATAAATTTTTAGATTTTGAGTGGAGTTAGTCTAAGTTCGAAAAGACCATTACATTCATAACTCCATATTATGTTTATGTCTCTCTAATGAGTTTTTGTTCTGCGGTTTAGCCCTAGGTCTTCTCGGGCCCTGTTTTATCTAATTGCAGTGGCAAAGCATTATATATTTTACAAAATCCCATTCAAATGCAGAATATGTTCAACCACACAGATTGAAGGACCTGTTGTAGCTTTTTAAACTATTTTTTGTGATGTTTATCACTCTCTACATTATGGGAAAAAGGGAGAAACTATACATGGTTTGCATATATTTGTTTTTTCAGGATAACTCAACGTTTTATAAGCCTCAAGCCAAGACATAAGCAAAAGTTAAAAAGTGTGAACTTGGCCTTTCTGCCAAAGTCACACCCTTGTGCCCACTATGTCTTCAAATTGATGGAAGTGGCATTCCTATAATGAAGTACATCTCAACTCAAGTTCAAATGCAAATTCCTTCCCTTGGGGATTTTCATTCATTTCAATGATGTCATGTTGAATACAGGTCTGGCAACAGTAAGATATGCTGTTTTTCAATAAAATATAGTATCTTGATGAGGCCAACCGACGCAAGTTTTTTCAAAATTGGAAATACTGTACATTTTATCAGTATAAAAAAAATGAATAACGTTTTAAAGGTTTTTTCCAGGAATAAGTTATAATGGCAATCAGCAACCTGTCCTAGAATTTGAGAGTAAATAGTTGCCTCCACTTTCAGAGCTCCCGGCGTGGCCTCACTACACACTACATTGCTGTACAATAGATGGTAATGATGTGATCCTGCATATGATGTGTCATCATGGCTGAGCAGCCTGACAGGAACAACTACCAGTTTTTAGTATATGTAAGTGTAGGAGTGTAGTGTGCATCTCTGCAAGTGGTGACAACCCGTCCTGCTCAAATTGTTGATGGCAACCATTTTAAATATTTGCCAGAGAACCCTTTAAAGCTTAAAACAAATGCTTACTCTCTTGTACTTTTTTTATTTTAGTTAGATCTTATTTTGATGGGTATGTGGTGCCCATATAAAGAGAACATATATTACCAGTTTACTCTTTAGAGTTTATTTGGACAATTTTAAGTAACTTTCATTTTGAAGCAAATAAGTCCAGAGGGTCAGCTTGTGTCTGAGTTAGAGATAAGCAAACCTGTCGAAATTTGGTTCAGTTCTGTTTCGCCAACTGTTTAAAAAAGTTCAGTAAGGACCTGAATCGATCCAGGCCGAACCAAATTGGATCCACTTGCCCTGGAGATTTGTATATAACACCCTCTAGATTCCTAGGTAGGGTTGAGCTAATCGGGTTTAGATTGCTATGTGTGCAACAGATTATTTTAAAAACTACGTTAACAATATTAGCTGTGTCCTACTGTAAAATGTATGACCTCCATGGAGGTCTTACCGAAGTGTCAGCAAATATTGCGAGACTTACTTCATCTCGCCTCGTCACTTTGTTTATTCGCATAAATTACTGTATCAAAATACGATGCTGAACTCAGCTTTATTAAAAAGGCATGAAGCCATGAAGCTTAATATTTTGATACAGTAATTTATGCAAATAAACGAATTGACCCGTGATAGAATCGAGACAAAGTAGATTTTGCAATATTTGCTGAAACGTCGGAAAGACCTCCATGGAGACCATACATTTTACAGTAGGACGGAGCCGAAGTTTTTAAAAGAATCGGGTTTGGATACAGAAAACTAAAGTACTAATAATTTTTAGGAAAACATCTCTTTTCTTAAATTTTTTATGAATTTTTGCTCCCCCCCAAGCTCTTAACAAACAGCGTGTTTAAAAACACACCACACTATCTAATGTATTAAGCTTTTTCGAATTCCAAAGCTTCCAAAAATTGTCCCTCATCAGGGGAAGATGGTGGGAAAAAAGTGGATTGTTGGGGACCAAGCATCCAAAAATTATGCCATTATTGGGTCAGGATGCCGGCCCATACAACATGCACAAGTGTTAAAGGGGTTATCAGGGTTCAGAGCTGAACCCAGACATATCCCCTTCTTCACCCAGGCAGCCCCTGAGCATTACAGCTTTTCATAAAATGCATTTCATAAAACCCCTTTAATTGTCAAAAGGAAAAGTGGCTCGTTATAAATGAGCATAGAAAAATTCTCTCTTTTGATTGGGAGCAGCAGCAGTACAGTGTGAATATCGAAAGGGTAGGGTATTAGAGGCACATGGCCACAACAGTAGCAGCAAGAGAAGCAGCATAGCATGAAACATATGTACAAGGCAGTAGATTGGCTGTCTATGGGTAGTAGTAGTAGTAGCAGCAGTATAGTAATGGTGGTGGTAGTAGTGGCAGATGTGTAGCCTTAATAGTGGTGGCAGTAGGTAATTACCAGTGAGGAGTAGCAGCTGAGGTGGTGGTGGCAGCAGCAGCCATACTGAATATGATGGTAGGCAGGTAGCAGCAGTGGCACGATGGCTGTAGCAGACGCTGTACAGAACATAATAGTAGGCAGCCAGCAACAGTGGCATGATGGTGGTAAGGGCATGATGCAGGCAGCAGCAGCCATACGAAACATGATGGTAGGAAGGCAGCAGCAGTGGTATGATGGCGGCAGTGGCATGATGGTGGCGGTGGCACTACAGAGGCAGCAGCCTTACGAAACATGAAGGTAGAAAGGCAACATGATATTAAGCAGACAGCAACAGTGGCAAGATGGGGCTGGAGGAGTGTGAAAATACTTCCAAATCCATGCTTGTTTCATTTTGACAAAAGTCATGTTTTGGACACTGGAGGAAAACAGTTTGGGTGTCATCACGCCACCTGTGGCTCTGAAAACCCTTTCTGAGACGACACTAAAGGCTGGGCAAGAAAGAAGACAGAGAACATATTGTGCCAGTTCGGGCCACTGTTCCAGTCTGCCCAGGGCTGGGACAAGGTCCACCACCAACAGAGGCTGAGCTGCCCAAGTGCGCCCCCCCCCCCCCCTCCAACTTGTGGATGACACTGCTATGGGGGATCTGTGATGGATGACACTGTTATTGGGGAATCTGTGGATGACACATTTGTGTCATCCACAGATCCCCCCTCCCCATAACAGGGTCCATGTAGGAATGACCCCCAATACAAGGGGTGAGGCTGTGGGGTTGTATCTGCTTTTTTGATGACAGCGCCAGCGGGGCCCGTGCAGTGACTGTATTCTACTACACCCCCCTCCCCCCACACACACTGTATATAATCTTAACTATATAACTGTAGTGATTTGCTACAGTTATATAGTTAATAAGATATATCCAGTGAGCGAGGGATGAGGAGGGTAGTAGAATACAGTCACTCTGCGAGCCCTGCTGTCATTATGAAATAGCATATGTGACCCCCACCTCTTTTATTGGTGGTCATTCAGTAAATTAACCCTGTTTTGGGGGAGAGGGTGTCTGTGGGACAAATATGTGTCATCCACAGATTCTCCCCATAACAGGGTTCATTTAGTGATTGACCACCCAAATTGTGGTGACCCAATACATGGGAGTTGCATCTGCAGAGCTTTTGTATAATGCCACCCCACACTGTAGTGTCCCCACACAGTAATGTCCGCCACACTGCCCCCACACAGTAATGTCCGCCACACTGCCCCCGCACAGTAATGTCCGCCACACTGCCCCCGCACAGTAATGTCCGCCACACTGCCCCCGCACAGTAATGTCCGCCACACTGCCCCCCCGCACAGTAATGTCCGCCACACTGCCCCCGCACAGTAATGTCCGCCACACTGCCCCCTCACAGTAATGTCTGCCACACTGCCCCCACACAGTAATGTCCGCCACACTGCCCCCACACAGTAATGTCCGCCACACTGCCCCCACACAGTAATGTCCGCCACACGCCCCCACACAGTAATGTCCGCCACACTGCCCCCACACAGTAATGTCCGCCACACTGCCCCCCGCACAGTAATGTCCACCACACTGCCCCCCGCACAGTAATGTCCGCCACACTGCCCCCGCACAGTAATGTCAGCCACACTGCCCCCCACACAGTAATGTCAGCCACACTGCCCCCCACACAGTAATGTCCCCACACCCCCTCAACCACACAGCAGTGCCCCACATAGTAATTTGTCATGCCCCCCTCTTGTCATGCTTTTTCTGCCCCCTGTCATTCTCCCCCATCTTTTCATGCTTTTTACCCCCATGTTGTCATGCTCTTTCTGCCCCCATGTTGTCACAGACTTAATGAAAGGGGCCCGGCATTTCACTGTACTTAATGCCGGGCCCCATCAAGCGCTCCTCTCACCTCCATTATGGTCACTTCTCCAGGCTTCCAGGATCAGGCCCCAGCGCTGCCTCACATTAAGCAGGTGGGCGGAGCCTAACGGAGGTCCATTAGGCTCCGCCCACCTGCTTACTCTGTTTCTAGTTAGAGCCAGAGGCAGCGGGGCCTGATGCTGGGGGCCTGAAGCAGCATAATGGAGGTGAGAGGAGCGCTCTAACGGGGCCCGGCTCAGGGAATGACAGGAGGGAGCGCTGAGCGGTTCCCCCCTGTCAGTCCCTCTCCCTCTCACCGGCCCCTGCCTGCGCCCTGAGGCTGCAGCGCCCTGAGGCTGGAGCCTCCCCAGCCTCTGTGTCGGCCCGGCCCTGAGTCTGCCTACCCAGAAGTCCATGGGGTCAGAGAGCAGAGTATGCACCGGAGATAGCCTAGATTTCCCTATGTTCTCCGCCCTGTGAGTACATGGCAGGGATTGCTTTTTGGGAGAACTAATTCCAGCTAAATATCTTCCAGCAAGGCAGAGTGCATTCCATTTGCTCCCTAAAGGGAGCAGACTTCACCAAATGGTACGGCAGAAAATTGGCTAGCTTGCTGGGCATGTAAAGTTTTTTCTTGGCTACACATGTTGTTATCGATGACTGAGGAAGGAGTGAAGGAGAAGTCTGAGCATGAGAAAGTGATGATAACAATGTGAAAATACTGCCTAGTCTTTGAGGCAGGAGGTATTAGCTTGCTGATTTCCCTAGACCTTGCATGGCATGTGAAATAACTGCTCCATCATGCTGAGGAGACTGAACTGGTTGATACTGCTTCTGAGGCTTCTGCTGCAAAGATATGCTTGTGGTAGGCACCTGCTTACTGAATGCTGTGGCAAGCTGCTTACACAGTGTTTCCTGGTAATAACATAATTTGGCCTCCCTTTCGTAGGGAAGAAAACATTACCCCATTTTGCTTTGATAGCGAGACTCTAAAAGCAGTAATTAATAAAAGCAGAAGTAATTATCAGACTGCTTCATGTCAATGAAACACTTGACTGCATAAGCAAGCGAGCATACAGGTCGCCATTTTGGCCAACATGCCCAATGAGCCAGTGTATTGAGACGATTGGGTGCTGTGGCCTGTGCCATTGTCATCATCATCATCCTGCCCATCCACCTCTGACTCCTCCTCCTGGTCCTCCAGTGACAGCATCTCCATGGGAGTTTCTCCTAGTGGGACCCCAACAGCTGCTGGGTGGACAGCGTTAGCTGCCATCCTGTCCTGGCGATTTGTCTATTTTAATCTTTTTAACCAGTCCCCGACCGCCGTACGCAGGATTGCGTCCTGCGGGCGGCCGGGATCTTCTGTTTGGACGCGCCGGGGCGTCATCTCGCGAGACGCGAGAGTTCCTGTGACGCAGCGCGCGTTCACAGTAGCGCGTCTCGAGTTGGACTACAGCCTGCCAGCGATGATCAATCGCAGGCAGGCTGTAGAATGCGATATAAATCGCATCAAACAGCTATATCAGGCGCTGTTTTATGAACAGCGTCTGATATAGCTGCTACCTGGTCTCTGGTGGTCCCATTTTCTGGGATCGACCACCAGAGGACCAGGCTAACTACAATAAAAGTTGCACCAAACACTACACTAACCCCCCACCCCCTCACCTATTAACCCTTGATCACCCCATCTAGACCCCTGATCACCCCCTGTCATTGATCACACCCTTGTAAGGCTCCATTCAGATGTCCATATGTGTTTTGCGGATCCGTGGATTCACGGATCCGTGGATTCCGGATCCGCGGATCCGGTCCGCGAATCCTCAAAACACGGACACCGGCAATGTGCTTTCCGCATTTTGCAGATCCGCACATTGCCAGAACTATATAGAAAATGCTTTTTCTTGTCCGCAATTGCGGACAAGAATAGGACATGTTCTATATTTTTGCGGAACGGAAGTGCAGACCCAGAAGCGGATCCGTAATTCGGATCCGAGCGGGACAAAGTCTGTCCCCATAGAAATGAATGGGTCCGCAATTCCGTTCCACAAACAGAATTGCGGACGTGTGAATGGGGCATAAGGGTCCTTATCACCGCCAGTTAGTTAGCTACTTGTTAGGTAGCTAGCGCCCAGCCCACCGCACCGCAGTCACTGATTTTGGCCGAGATTTTTCATCCACATTGATCGATGCGAATGAAAAAATCTGTGCCGTTCATTATTATTTTTTTCAGCGCAGAGGCTGAACGGAAAAAAATCTCATTACCCGTATGCTCAATATAAGGAGAATCGCAGAAACTCCTAATGCTGGCCATACGTGTAATGACTGCGGAGACCCTCAAATGCCAGGGCAGTACAAAAACCCACATGTGACCCCATTTTAGAAAGAAGACACCCCAAGGTATTCCGTGAGGGGTATGGTGAGTTCATGGAAAATTTTATTTTTTGTCACAAGTTAGTGGAATATGAGACTGTAAAAAAAAAAAAAAAAAAAAAAAATTTCCGCTAACTTGTGCCAAATTTTTTTTTCTGTGAACTCGCCATACCCCTCACAGAATACCTTGGGGTGTCTTCTTTCCACAATGGGGTCACATGTGGGGTATTTATACTGCCCTGGCATTTTAGGGGTCCTAAAGCGTGAGAATCCAAATGCGTAAAAATGGCCTCTCATGGCCTCGCCATGCCCCTCATGGAATACCTTGGGGTGTCTTCTTTCAAAAATGGGGTCACACGTAAGGGAAATTCTACTGCCCTGGCATTTTAGGGGCCCTAAAGCGTGAGAAGAAAAATGCGTAAAAATGCCCTCCTAAAAGGTACTCATTGGAATTTGGGCCCCTTTGCGCATCTTGCCTGCAAAAAAGTGTCACACATGTGGTATCGCCGTACTCAGGAGAAGTAGGGAGGTGTGTTTTGGGGTGTATTTTTACATATACCCATGCTGGGTGAGAGAAATATCTCTGTATATTGACAACTTTGAATAAAAAAATGTAAAAAGTTTTCGTTTACAGCGATATTTCTCACACGCAGCATGGGTATAATGTAAAAAATACACCCCAAAACACATTGCCCTACTTCTCCTGAGTTCGGCGATACCATGAGTGACACTTTTGCAGCCAGATGCAAGGGACCCTAAACCAATGAGTACCTTTAGAATTTCTGAGCCATTTTTATGCATTTGGATTCTCACACTTTAGGAGCCCCTAAATGCTCAGGTGATATAAATACCCCACATGTGACCCCATTTTGGAAAGAAGACACCCAAGGTATTCCGTGAGGGCATGGTGAGTCCACAGAATTTTTATTTTTGGCACAAGTCAGCGGAAATTGTTTTTTTTTTTTTTTTAATTTTGTTTTTACAAAGTCTCATATTCCACTAACTTGTGACAAAAATAAAATTTTACATGAACTCACCATACCCCTCACAGAATACCTTGGGGTGTCTTCTTTCCAAAATGGGGTCACATGTGGGGTATTTATACTGTCCTGGCATTTTAGGGGCCCCTAAAGGTTGAGAAGAAGTCTGGAATCCAAATGCGTAAAAATGCCCTGTGAAATCCTAAAGGTACTCTTTGGTTTTAGGGCCCCTTTGCACCCAGGCTGCAAAAAGTGGCACACATGTGGTATCGCCGTACTCAGGAGAAGTAGGGCAATGTGTTTTGGGGTGTATTTTTATATATACCCATACTTTGTGTGAAAAATATCTCTGTAAGCGACAACTTTTAAAAATTTTTATACAAAGTTGACAATTTACAGAGATATTTCTCTCACCCAACATGGGTATATGTAAAAATACACCCCAAAACACATTGCCCTACTTCTCTGAGTCGGCGATACCACATAAGTGCCGCTTTTGCAGCCTGGGTGCGCAAAGGACCTAAATTCAACGAGTACCTTTAGGTTTTCATGGCGGCTCACAATTTAGCCCGCCCAAAATGCCAGAACAGTAAACACACCCCACAAATGACTCCATTTCGGAAAGTAGACACCCCAAGGTATTCACTGAGGGGCATAGTGAGTCCGTCTGAGATTTTTTTTTTTTGCCAGAAGTTATCAGAAATTGAAACTTTTTTTTTTCTCAGAAAGTGTCATTTCCGCTAACTTGTGAAAAAAATGAAATGATACATGAACTCACCAAGCCCCTCCGCGAATACTTTGGGGTGTCTTCTTTCTAAAATGGTGTAATTTGGGGGATATTTATACTATCCTGGCATTCTAGCACCTGAAGAAACATGACAGGTGCTCAGAAAGTCAGAGCTGCTTCAAAATGCCGAAATTCACTTTTTGCACCATAGTTTGTAAACGCTATAACTTTTACCCAAACCAATAAATATACACTTATTGGATTTTTTTATCAAAGACATGTAGAACAATAAATTTAGAGAAAATTTATATAGAAATGTAGTTTTTTTGAAAAATTTTACAACAGAAAGTGAAAAATGTCATTTTTTTGCAAAAATTTCGGTAATTTTTGATTAATAGCAAAAAAAAGTAAAAATGTCAGCAGCAATGAAATACCACCAAATGAAAGCTCTATTAGTCAGAAGAAAAGGAGGTAAAATTAATTTGGGTGGTAAGTTGTATGACGGAGCAATAAACGGTGAAAGTAGTGTAGTGCGGAATTGTAAAAAGTGGCCTGGTCATTAAGGGTGTTTAAGCTAGGGGGGCTGAAGTGGTTAAGTCGCTGTTGTACTTCTTCCTGGGTCAGACAGGGCACTTTTAATGGGGAATTTACTTTTACATTCTGCATTTCATCTGACAGTTTATTTTCCTCAGTGAATATAGTGGAGAAAAAAATATTTAATAGTTTTGCTTTATCCTCGTCGCTCTCTGCAACATCCCCCTCATTGCTATGTAGAGGGCCGACTCCTTCAGATTTATATTTTTTACTAATTATATAATTGAAGAACATTTTAGGGTTAGTTTTACTCTCTTTGGTAATTAATCTCTCGGTCTCTAGTTTGGCAATTTTTATTCGTTTTTTACATATTCAATTGTTTTCCTTATTGTTTTTCAGTGCTTCCTGGCTCCCCTCCTGTTTTAGTGATTTATATGCTTTCTTTTTGTCATTTATTGCTTTCTTTACGGTTCTATTTATCCACATTGGTTTCTTATTGTTTCTTAGCCTTTTATTCCTATAAGGTATGTACCTCTCACAATTAGATTTAGATCCCATTTTGTGATTGTATTTTTATTTTTGAGGACTTTGTCCCAGTTAGTTAGGCCTATGGCCTCGCTTAGTTGGCTAAATTTAGCTTTTTGGAAGTTTAATATCTTTGTTCCTCCCTTTAGAAATCTAGTAGTCAGCACAAGTTACAATGTGGGCAATACAGATGAAGAAAAATCCAGCACTGCGGATAATTTTGTTTGCAAAGCCAAAAAACACCTTTATTTTCATTGCACAAAATACACGACAGGAAGCCTTTTCACATGGTAACATCAGTCGGTCTACGCGTTTCAGACACACATGTCCTTAATCATGAGGACATGTGTGTCTGAAATGCGTAGACCGACTGATGTTACCATGTGAAAAGGCTTCCTGTCGTGTATTTTTTGCAACAAAAATAAAGGTGTTTTTTTGGCTTTGCAAGCAAAATTATCCGCAGTGCTGGATTTTTCTTCATCTGTATTACTGGAACAGTCCTCGGCTATATCCTTGCACAGCAAAAAGGAGTATTTCACTCTAAAACAATGACAAGCAGGTGAGCTGGTATTTCCACGTTTTACCCTACAATGTGGGCAACTCTGCTGTCGTTGCGCAGGCACTGCAGCATGTAGTCGCTTATGTGTGCCAGGCTGCCCAGAGGTAAGGATAAGCTGTCCTCTATAGGTGGTGTATCGTCTGTGTCCTCCGTATCCCCCCAGCCACGCTTCAGTGATGACCATGAGCTGCGTTGGGTGCCACCCTGCTGTGAACCAGTTTCCTCCTCCTCCTCGTCCTCCAGAACTGTGCCCTGTCTGGCCACATGTGTACCTGGCCTCTGCTGGAGCAGGAACCCACCCTCTGAGCCACTTCTGAATGACCGGCCTGAAACCGTGTGAAATGCCCCTCTTCCTCCTCCTCCTGTGCCACATCCTCTTCCATAATCGCGGTAATTGTTTTTTCAAGGAGACTTAGAAGTGGTATTGTAATGCTAACAACGGCGTCATCAGCACTGGCCATGTTGGTTGAGTACTCAAAAGACCACAACAAGGCACACAGGTCTTGCATGGAGGCCCAGTCACTGGTGGTGAAGTGGTGCTGTTCCGCAGAGCGACTTACCCATGTGTGCTGCAGCTGAAACTCCACTATCGCCTGCTGCTGCTCGCACAGTCTCTCCAGCATATGCAAGGTGGAGTTCCACCTGGTGTGCACGTTGCATATGAGGCGGTGAGCAGGAAGGTCGAATTTACGCTGCAGTGCAGACAGGCGAGCAGCAGCAGGGTGAGAATGCCGAAAGCGCGCACAGACGGACCGCACTTTCTGCAGCAGCTCTGACATGTCTGGGTAGTTTTTAAGGAATTTCTGCACCACCAAATTCAGCACATGTCCCAGAGCTGCTACGAGATTTCGCCCATTATCGCACTCCACCAGGCCGGGCTTGAGGCTCACTGGCAGCAACCACTCATTGGTCTGTTCTTGTATGCCCCTCCACAGCTCCTGTGCGGTGTGGGGTTTGTCCCCCAAACACATGAGTTTTAAAACCGCCTGCTGACGTTTACCCCTGGTTGTGCTGAAGTGGGTGGTGAAAGTCTTTCGCTGACTGGATGAGGAGGTTATAGAAGAGGATGAGTAGGAAGCGTAGTAGGAGGCAACAGGAGGCAAAGAGTAATGCCCTGCGATCCTCGGTGGTGGAAGGACATGCGCCAAACCGCTATCCTCCTCGGGCCCAGCAGCCACTACATTTACCCAGTGTGCAGTTAGGGAGATATAGCGTCCCTGCCCGTGCTTACTGGTCCATGTATCTGTCGTTATGTGGACCTTGCCACAGATGGAGTTGCGCAGTGCACACTTGACTTTATCTTCCACTTGGTTGTGCAGAGAAGGGACGGCTCGCCTGGAAAAGTAGTGGCGGCTGCGAACGACGTACTGTGGGACAGCCACCGCCATCAGCTATTTAAAACAGTCTGTTTCAACCAGACGGAATGACAGAATTTCAAAGGCCAGTAATTTTGAAATGCTGGCATTCAGGACCAGGAATCGAGGGTGGGTAGGTGGGTATTTTCTCTTCCTCTCCAGTGTTTAGGAGATGGACAGCTGAACACGGTTGAGATGCTTGGTGATGATGATGGAGGTGATGGTGTTGGTGGCACATCCTCTGTTTGCTGGGTGGCAGGTGCCACTGTGACTCCAGAGGTGGAGGAAGAGGCAGAGGCAGCAGCAGATGAGGAAGCAGGAGGAGCCTGAGACCTTTCTTGTTTTTTATGGTGTTTACTCCACTGCTGTTCGTGCTTTGCATGTAGATGCCTGGTCATGCAGGTTGTGCTCAGGTTTGGAACATTTATGCCTCGCTTCAGGCTCTGATGGCACAACGTGCAAACCCTTCGTGTCTTCTCGTCAGGACATTGTCTGAAGAACTACCACGCCAATGAACTCCTTGGAGCTGGCTTTGGTGTGCTAGGTCCCTCGGTGTGGTGGGCAGTAGCAGGTGTACTGTCTCGGGGCCGGCCGCTCCGTTTTTGCAGCCTGCTCCCTCTTTTGCTGTGCTGTTGCCTCTGTGCGACCACCACCTCTTCCTCAGAATTGCACATGTCACTAGCATGAACTTGAGTTCAGTCGGGGTCTAGGACCTCATCATCCTCCACATCATCTTCCACCCATTCTTGACCCCTGCCCTCCTCGTCAGTCTGCACACTGCAGAAAGACACAGCAGTTGGCACCTGTCTTTCGTCATCATCAGAGACATGCTGCGGTTGTATTCCCATGTCCTTATCCTGCAACATAAGTGGTTGGGCATCAGTGCATTCAATGTCTTCCACTCTGGGGTATGGCTATGTGGATGGCCCGGGGAAACTCTGCCAGCAGAGTCATCAAAAAGCATAAGAGTCTGCTGCATGACTTGGAGCTCAGACTGATTGGCTGCTTTGCAAGGGGGTGAGGTGAAAGACTGATGGGCATGGGTTGCAGGTGCCGACTCTGAGGACTGGGTGGGAGATACTGTGAAGGAACTGGCACCACTGTCAGCCACCCAATCTACTATTGCCTGTATTTATTCTGGCCTCACCATCCGTAGAGCGGCATTCGGGCCTACCAAATAACGCTGCAGGTTCTGTTGCCTACTCGCACCCGAGGAAGGTGTTTCACTTGGACCTGTAGTTGGCGCTGAACAGCCACGTCCTCTCCCAGCAACAGGAGCTCCACCAACACCACCACAACCATGCCCACATCCCTTATTTGATGTTCTCCTCATTATTTGCGTTCACCCACCAAACTGACAGATGGTTTATCTCCGGTGTCAATTTAACTGCCAATAGTCAACAATTAAGTTCACTAACACTAAGGCAGTGCCCGTGTCATAAAAATGCTCTGTGGACCAAGAATACCGCTTTTTTCCCAAAAATACACTAATGCACTATTTCACTGCAGAAATATAAATTAGGTATTTTCACGCTGTATGCACAACTGCTTTTTGAAGCAAGAATATGGCTTTTGTCACAAAAATACACTAAGAACACGGCTTTTTTCCCCCTAAAACACACTAATGCACTATTTCAGTGCTGAAATTTAAAATAGGTATTTGTACGCTGTATGCACAACTGCTTTGTGAACCAAGAGCACAGCTTTTTCCCCCTAAAACACACTTATGCACTATTTCAGTGCTGAAATTTAAAATACTGTAGGTAATTGTACGCTGTATGCACAACTGCTTTGTGGACCAAGAACAGGTTTTTTTCCCCTAAAACACACTGATGCACTATTTCACTGCTGAAATTGAAAATACGTTTTGGTGCGTTGTATGCACAAGTGCTCTATAGCACCACAATACAGATTTTTGCCCCAGACTACAGAAATGGACTATGTCAGTGTTACCCCTAAATTATACAAAAGGTAATGTAGGGGACTTGACCTGCCAGAAAAAAGGACTTTTTTTCTTCACTGAGCTACTAAAAAGGATTAGACTGATGTCCCTGGCAGGCTGGCACACATGCAGATCACATGCAGTTCCAAGGACACTGCAGTGGCTAAAATGTAGGATTGCAGTAGCACCCTCCCTCAATAATTGCTGTAGCTTGAAGATTTCACGCCACCAGGTTCAACAGATTTCTTTCCTAATCTCTCCCTGGGAGTACTGGCAGCAACCTTTCCCTGTACCAGTGATGGTGTACCTTTTAGAGGCTGAGTGCCCAAACTGCAACCCAAAACCCATTTATTTATCTCAAAGTGCCAACAAGGCAATTTAACCTGAATACCAATATAGTATATCTTCCATGTACTTTATCATCTAGCTATAATAGCCTGCCTACATTCAATGTGCTGCCTGTGCCATACATAGCGCGCCCTGTGCTGATGAATGGGAGGAAAAGGCATATTGGTGCACCATAGACTTTATCCAGGGTGCGGGTGCCCACAGATAGGGCTCTGAGTGCCGCCTCTGGCACCCGTGCCATAGGTTCGCCACCAGTGCCCTATACTAACATCAGCAGAGTGACGTGCGGCACTACGTTACTCCATCTTATAAAGAGGCTGGGTCACATGCATCACTCAGCCAATCACAGCCATGCCATTAGTAGGCATGGCTGTGATGGCTTCTTAGGGCAAAGATGTAAAACGCTTGCTGAATGGCTGCTCTGCAGCCTTTCAAAAAGCTGGAAGAATCGCCGAACAACGGACCCGACCCCAAACTTTTATGACAATGTTCGGGTTCGAGTCCGTGTCCCGAACATCCTAAAATTCGGTACGTACCGAACTATACAGTTAGGGTTCACTCAACTCTACTCCTTATTTGTGACCCAACATAGATTAACCAGTTACCACTGTTTGACATATGTTTAGTGTATTACAGTACATTGGTAACCTTCCAGATTTACAGCTTTTGTCTTCCAAACCAAGTGGCAACCAAGGAAACAAGTATCAGTGTAGCATTTTCACTCATGGATGCCAGTAGCAACATTGTAAGTTAAGAACAGAGTGGAAGAGTAAAAACGTTTAACATCTCACCTCATTTAGAAAAAATATTCAAGAGGATTAAAGATAGTTCATAATGGCAATGTAGGGATTTCTTTTATGGCTCTAAAGCAAAAGATTTTCTAATTTTATTGTTATGTAATTCCAAGTTTTTATGGCTACATATATAACATATGCATCATGTCTATTTTACATCTGTTCTAATAATTTTAGTGCTTCTTCGCCCAAATAATAAAATTTCCATGTGTTTATAAAGTTTTCAATTTCTTTTAGTCCACACATTTCCGGGCTGTTCCTTTGTAGTGTACATTGCAGCCATGGCCTTTATGGAGGCTGTAGGACTTTAGCTTTTGTCACAATGACTTACATCTGTATTTCAAAATGTTTGGGGTCACTGATAAAGAATAGTGATGAGCAGCAGGGGCAATTTTCAAATTCTCGATATTTCGCAAATATATATCACTATATTCTATAGTGCTATATATTCGTGTTTTAGAATATTCGCACTACGCTAATATTACATTGCCGATTTTTCGCATAAGATAAAATAAATTAAATAATGAAGAATATTCTAATTCGCTACAGACTACAATATTGCAGCCTTCTCACATTGGCCCACCAGCAAGAGGCAGGTAGATACTGCATACTAGGCAATTGTTTCAGATGATACATACTAGGTATGTACATACATGGTTTCAGATGATTCATACTAGGCAATGGTTTCATATATATCACTATATTTAAAATATTTGTGAATTCTCGAAGTGCTGATATTCACGCTAAAAAATTTCGCAATTCGAATATTTGTGCTGAACACTAATAAAAAAGATTTTTAGGCAAATAACAACAATAGGACGGCTTCACCCGATTAGTTCAGATAGGATACCACCCGGGTGCTCACTTGTAAAGGTCCAGACCCATCGACTGGCAAGAATATCAAAAATAAGTGCAGAATCAAGGGCACACCGGTATTAATCACCTGGGATCACATCCAATTAAAGTTTATTGAAAATACTAAAAAACACTAAAATTGCTGTCCAATAGTTTGCGCACTTCAACTTGGATGGTACTGACAATCACTTCATCGTCATTACATGCATACAGGCTTGCCACAAAAAACCTGCCGTAGCAGTCACATAAAGTGCATAGTGCTAAAGTGTCTCCCCAAGTGCTTCAAGTAATAATACAGTTAATACATATACCAATATAAAATACTCATGTGCAAATCTCCGGTCCTGTGCAAAAATTCATGTAACAAACAAATCAATTACTTATCAATTCATATAACAAAATCATATGTGCAATCAAATAATAACGTGTTAAAGTCCGTGCAGTAATGGCTAGGCCGCGGTCGGTAACCACCTTTCCCACAACAAAGTTGAAATGTTCAGTTATTTGACTTGTCCCTCATAGGAGCATCGCTGGTGCATACTACTCATGAGCACATTGATGTATAGTGATAGCAATACCGGTATGCTTATTGCTCACGTCCAGCTGTATTCCACCCATATACCACAGGGTATATCCAGAAAGACATATTCAGGAACAGGGATATCAAAGGTACGGAAGGTCAGGAGGGGGAGACACACGAAGAGAAGAACACAGGGAAAGGCACTACAGGGATCATCAATAGTCAATTTAAGCAGTGTGGAACTCACATGTGTACAAATGGAGTTGTTAAATAAGGGACTCAAATTTGCACCTACTAACTCTGTTGATAAATTTGCTACTTATATCGGAGTTGAAAAGTTTCTAAGAAGGCTGTGCCTTAAAAAATATTTTTTTAAAAATCCAATTTTAGAAAATTATGATCAGACCATTACGAAAAAATTTAAGTACACTGATTTAAAAGCCAAATCAACAAAATATCCAAGACAAGAAATTAGTGATGAAATGACCACATTTAGAATGAACGTAGAACGAGAAATAAGGGGTATGGGACAAAAAAGAATTAACAATAATTTGTCAAAGAACGAGGTAATGGCCATTAAACAATTGCAGGAGATGGAACAAATAGTAATCAGACCAGCGGACAAAGGGGGGGCTATTGTGGTCCAGGACACAAACAAATACCAGGAAGAGTGTCTCAGACAACTTAATGATGAGACAACATATGTCCAATTAAAAAGAGACCCAACTGAGGAATTTTATGTGGCACTAAGGGAATACTGTCAAAAAGGAAGGGAAATGGGAATTTTATTGGAAAGGGAAGCAAAATTTATTCTAAGTACGGAAAAACGCATTCCCGCCTTTTACTGTATACCAAAGATCCATAAGGACTTAAAACCCCCCCCCGGACGCCCCATAGTGTCAGGTATTAATTCCATTACGTCAAATTTATCCCAATACCTAGATAGATGGTTACAACCCTATGTTAAAAAAGTCCCTTCTTATATACGTGACACAACGGACATTATATCAGTTTTAGAAATATTAAAATGGGAAGATACATGGACTATTGGAACCCTAGATGTAGGGTCATTGTATACAATAATAGAGCACAAGGCTGGCATTGAGGCCCTATACAAACAACTTATAAAGGAAGAAGAAATTTTAGAAGAACAAGTGAAATTCCTTTTGGATGGGATAGAATTCATTCTAACTCAAAATTATTTTTGTTATGACAATGTTTTTTATTTACAGAAAACCGGGACCGCCATGGGGACCAGATTCGCCCCGAGCTATGCCAACTTATTTTTGGCCCAGTGGGAATCTGAGGTTATCTTACCCAAGCTCGGGACGGATCTGGTCCTCTGACGACGGTATATTGATGACATTATTTTTATTTGGCGTGGGGACAATTTGTCACTTAACGAGTTCTTGACATCTATCAATCAAAATGAAAAAAATTTAGTTTTTACATCATCCATAAGTAAAGAGGCAGCAGAATTTTTAGACCTTGACATTAAAGTAGTGGGGAACCAATTAAGGTGCAACACCCATTTTAAACTGGTTTCAAGAAATAGCTATATCAGATTCAATAGCTGCCACCTACCAAGGTGGCTTATTAATGTTCCAACGAGTCAATTCCGGAGACTCAAGCGGAACTGCACCTTAGAGACACAGTTTGAAGAGGAAGCTATGGGTCTAAAGGAACAGTTTTTGGAAAAAGAATACCCACCAGAAGTTGTAGAACAATCTTTGGTAAAAGTAAAAAATATGGAGAGGAAAACTTTCTTCACCAGTAGGGAGGAGACAACACAGGAAAGAAAAGAAAAAGAAAATCTAATGATAATTTTACCATTTAATTCACAATACAAACAGGTGGAGAGAATTATAAAGAAGCACTGGGGACATTTGCTGAAGGACAAATGGATTGGTCCCTTATTGGAACTAAAACCAAAGATTGTGTATAAAAAGGCAGCTAATTTAGCCAATAAAGTAGCTCCAACAGTACAAAATTATCAGCTAAAGAAAAGAGGAATGGGAAGTTGGCTTACCTTGAGGGGCTTCTATAGGTGTGGGTGGTGCTCTAATTGTAGAATTACATCGTTTCCTAGAAAAAAAGAAGAAGTGAAGTCAGCCACTAATCAGTTTGTTTTTAAAATCAAAGAATTTTTATCATGTGAGTCCACAGGGGTCATTTATGTCTTGGAATGTCCGTGTCGGAAACAATATGTGGGCCGGACAAAGAGAACATTGAAACAAAGAGTGAGTGAACATATTGCCAAAATTAAAAAAGGCTATGAAGCTCACTCTGTATCTAAGCATTTCAAGCTGATGCACAATTGTGATCCGTCCGGCTTAATTTTTACTGCCCCTGAAAAAGTCAATAAAACATGGAGGGGTGGCAACTTTGTGTCGCAAATGTCACGACAAGAATCGAGGCGCATTTTTGAGTTCGAAACCATTATTCCAAAAGGATTAAACGCCGAAATGGAGATATTTGGATTCTTATAAGGGGGGTGGTGTGTGGGAGATTGGGGGTCGAGGTCTGGCCGTATTACCGACACCTCGACCCCCTCTCTCCCCACACCTCCCTCCCCTCTGTTCTTCAAGCAAGTTTGAATCCTCTCCATCGGTTCATATTTTTCATGCATATTATATGAGGTTTCTATATTTAATGATTCTGTTTATTATTTATTAAAATGAACATATTTTTATTTTTATTTTTATGGTAATTTTTTTAAAGTAATGTGAAATGTCACGCATGTGGAATATATGCCACAATGAAGAAATATGGTCGCCTATTGGAAATATGTTGCTATGTCCACTGAAGAAGAAATCCATTCCAGGTTTATGTCTACACACAAGTCTAATTAGGGAATCAGCTATATAAATCCACGTAACACCCACCACAGGTAACCCATTGAAAAAGGGGCGTATACCCCGAAACGCGTCTGGGAGACTGGTGGTGTGTCGGATCATCATCCCCCTCCGTCCCTGATAGTGATCTAAATAATTACTTATGCACATACGAGACTGTGAAGCTAATAAATATTGAAAGGGCCCTAAGACCCAGCACTGCCATGGGAGAACACGTGGGACGCCGCGTGTATCCAGAACGCCCTGTGGGACGCCGCGGGCGTGCAGAGACTGTGACGGGAAAGAGCGTCTGAATCACGGTAAGGTAGCTGGGTGCGGGCATCTCAGGACGGAGGAGAGGTGGAGGAGGGAGCGCTGCAGCCGGCAGAGGGCCGTTTTCACCATCGGGTGAGGAATACAGCTGGACGTGAGCAATAAGCATACCGGTATTGCTATCACTATACATCAATGTGCTCATGAGTAGTATGCACCAGCGATGCTCCTATGAGGGACAAGTCAAATAACTGAACATTTCAACTTTGTTGTGGGAAAGGTGGTTACTGACCGCGGCCTAGCCATTACTGCACGGACTTTAACACGTTATTATTTGATTGCACATATGATTTGTTATATGAATTGATAAGTAATTGATTTGTTTGTTACATGAATTTTTGCACAGGACCGGAGATTTGCACATGAGTATTTTATATTGGTATATGTATTAACTGTATTATTACTTGAAGCACTTGGGGAGACACTTTAGCACTATGCACTTTATGTGACTGCTACGGCAGGTTTTTTGTGGCAAGCCTGTATGCATGTAATGACGATGAAGTGATTGTCAGTACCATCCAAGTTGAAGTGCGCAAACTATTGGACAGCAATTTTAGTGTTTTTTAGTATTTTCAATAAACTTTAATTGGATGTGATCCCAGGTGATTAATACCGGTGTGCCCTTGATTCTGCACTAATAAAAAAGAGGCTAATGGGAACAACAATGGCGGTGTATGGAATGGAATACATTAATGGGCACATTTCTGAGTCAAGTACCTGGTTTCTGGTATTTTACTCACCTCTTCAGGTACCAGCTCTGCCAGTCATTTATCTATAACTTGGCCAGAAGCAGACAGCATAGTGCAACATGTTTGGCTGTTTCCGTAACCCAGGACAAGCATTCTGATCTCAGCCATGAATGGCTGAGATGGGAATAACCCTTTAATTCAAGGTCTGATGCCTCCAAAGGATGCATAATTATATATCATTTAACCCTCTAAATGACCACCAATACACCTTTTGTATGGATGGCAGTTATGTTTGTGTGTGCACTCAATACTGATACATTTGAATATGTCAGGTTTTTACGCAAAAAAAAAATAACAACAGTGAATATAGTTATCAATGGGTTAAATGGAAAGTGTAATGGTATCTTCGATCCCGGCCATTAGAGAAGGAGCTAAGCTGCCATTCAGTAGCCAAGCAACAGCTCTAGGTTGCCACAGGACATCCACGCAGGACTAATGCTACAGTGCTGTAAAAACATGGTGCTATGCACACTAACATGTGTGGTGGACAGAGAGATAAGGAAAAGAACAAAAAGCAGGTGGTGCTATGCAGATATATTTTTCTAACTAACTGAGAGGCTAAAATACATTTTAAATTACATGCAATTGCAAAGGTATTCAGATCCAGGTGCTGGTTTAAAAAAATCGATATTTTTTTTATGACAGCCCCTTTAAATATAAAATCTGTATTGCACTGGTGTGCTTATATATTTCGTACTAGCTTTAAACTGTGAAAAGATCTGTAGTTTATCTGCTCAGTGAAGAGCATATTGGCACGTATTCCCTTATTCTCATGACAAAAGTCTTTGGCAGGAAACAAACATTTAAAATCTCTTCCCCTTATCCATATTCAGGCACAGCTCTACTCCCTATAGACATAACAGGAGCCTGAGCCAGTGGGAGCAGAAGGTTTGCTCATATATATATTATTTTTGGATAACTGACTAAAGAGTCCAACATGCTTACCAGACAGTGCTGTAACACAGAAAAATTTAGAAATGGCACACATATTTGATTGTAAGCTTATAAGTAATGTAGGACTATATGTGTCATGTTTTAAATGTAGAATGTTTTATTTTTATGCATACTTTTTTATTTCATAGTCTTTTAGTTGCTTAAAGGGAGCTAGAATTATGGTGCACTAAATGCAGGCAGCATGAAATAGTGACAGCCTCCCTCATTATAAAGAACTATTTTCTGCTGCACTGCGGTATTTCAAAGAAAAGATTCAGTGCTCATATATTGTGCTGGGCATGGGGAAAAGTGTCCACTGGGCGGTTCCACCCCAGCTTCTCCCTGCCTCAACTTGATTGACAGATAGGAAACCTGTCAGTATCTCATGATGCCCAGGTTTTGGGTGGTGTGAAACTACTGGTAGGCTCCATTTAGGCTGTGCTCATATGATTTTTTGCATGTGCTATACACTAGGAAAACTCCTGACATGTGGCTACAATAGCCAATCTTCTTTATCCTGGGAGTAGCATTCTTGTGCACATTTTGCCCTGCCTATCTAACAGGCGGCCTTGATTAGGTGGTACATGTAGCTATGCGTGCTCCTCCTCTCATCAGTTGACGGATGTACATAGAGCAGCACACTATATGTGCAGGGTCTGCTTTCCTGAATGTAGATGCACAACTGCATAGGTAGGTTTAGAGTAGGACCTGCCTGACTGAGACCACCTTGGCGCAAGTAGGTGGGCACAGATGTGTTTTGATCAAAATATATTGGCTGAGAGTCTATTGGCTGGATTTTATCATATCAGAGTGAGGGCTTAGTCCATATATATTGCTTGCATCTATTGTGTTAGTGCATTATTTTTTGTTTCTGGGATTCTTTCATAAATGTATCCATGGATATTCGCATATTTATTTATCATATTGTGCAGGATGTTTTTATCTTTTCTCTGTGTTTTTTTGTTTTGTTTTATCTATAAAACAAGATGGGCATCCCAATAACAGTAGTATTAGACAGCTTATTTACCCCAATTTGAGAATCAAGGCATAATAGAATTGCTTATTTATTGAACAAGGTGGGCATCCCAATTACAGTTAAATTACACAGCTTATTCACCCCAGTTTGAGAATCAAGACCTAATGCAGGCATCCTCAAATGTGGCCCTCCAGCTGTTGCAAAACTACAACTCCCAGCATGCCCGAACAGCCTACAGGTATCAGCCTACAGCAGGGTATTGTGGGAGTTGTAGTTTTACAACAGCTGGAGGGCCGCAGTTTGAGGATGCCTGACCTAATGGAATTGCTTATCTATTAAACAAGGTGGGCACCCCAATAACGGTAAAAATAGCTTATTTACCCCAATTTGAGAATCAAGGCATAATAGAATAGCTAATCTATTAAACAAGGTGGACACTGTTCAATTTGACAGCTCTGTGCCCTACACAGAGATTGATGCACAGTGGGCTGTCTCCTATGGATCCCTTCAGCTTCAGATTACAGAGCCTGCACTGTCCCTGCAGTCTTCCTACGCTCTCCCTACAGTGTGTAAAAACTCTCCCAACGATCTTCCTACACTGTCCCTGCACTATCCCTATCCGATATTCCACAATTAAAAGCTTGAACACTGTCCCTAGCGCTTGTCACGTCTCTCCCGATGCTCAGATCACGGTGAAATGGAGGAGACCGGGATGAGGCTTTTAAAGGGCTGTGACATCATAGGGGATGGCAATCTGCTGATTGGCTGGCTGCATAGCATTATGGGTCATATCGCATTCCCGGGGTATTTACTTTTACTTTCTAACATGTGCAGCCGCCATTTTAGGAAAATAATTATTTTTTACTACAAAGTGCGAGGAAATTCGGATTTGTTGCAAATCAAATTTTTCAAACTGTGGATTGAATTCTACTTCGGATGCTTCAATTCGCTCAACACTAGAAGCAGACTGTGCTATTCGGTAAAACGGTATCCAGTTAACAAAAAGGATATATTTAACCTTTAATTTTTTTTATACAATGGAACCCTATGGATGACGGATGCGACTGTATGGTATCCATCAGAGGCATGTGTGTAAAGCACATGTTATGGCATATACGTTCAATGGATGCCATAAACATGATATGAACATCGACCAAAGCTGCTAATCATTCTGTACAACTAATATTAATAATTTTAAAAAAAATGTATATGTTCCAAAATGCTTTTTTGTCCTTTTTTGTGACTCCTGTAGGCATAATATTTTGTCTTGTTTGAGCATATTATGCTCTCTTTTAAATAGTGTAAAAGGAGCTTGAGTGTTCTTTATATGATATTTCTGTCCCCATCAATATTTTTAAAAACAGACATCCTTAAAGGGATTGTCTTGGTTAAATAAAAATTCGGGTAACAACTGTCAAATAAATAAAAAAAGAAGCAATACTTAGCTTTTTTATCCCCTGCCACTTCCAACACTCTATCATCTCCATGGCTTCAGCGGAGATTTTTTATATATTTACATATTATAACATGTTCACCTCTTCAAACCCACACTTTCATTTCTGTGATTCTAAAATTATATAAGTAAGGCTACTCTCACACTAGCGGTAGCCTTTTCCAGAAGGCTATTCCGGCGGGAGAACAGCCTGCTGGATCCGTGCTACCGCAAGTCCACTTTGCTGGCAGAAGTCCGCTCCGGCCCCATTCACTGACAAACATGCCGAGAAGCGTCCGGACAAAAAACGCCAAAAACTGCAGCGTACTGTAGTTTTATTCCGACCGCAACAACCTGCCGGAAAAGGCTATCGCAAGTAAGGAAAGTAGCCTTATGCCAGACTTTTTCCGACTGGCAGGTTTGGCCACTCATAGCTTTGTTCTGTAATCAGAGATTCTTCCAAAGCCAATATTATAGATGTCATTTGATTTGAATTTCTTTGCATAAAGCTATCAAAACATTAAGCAAATGTCTTTGTGATCTTGTAAAAACACAGCAGGGAATCTATCATCCCCCTATTCCCGGAGATTTCTGGCGTTAAAAATGAACAAAAAACGGTTTTGCGACTTTTTAAATGTCATTGCGACTTTTTTAGTCTCAGCTGGAATTTTTTATACCACCCTCGCTAGTATACAAAAAGGAGGTCTTGCAAGGTGTGGGCAGGGCCATCACCCCAGTCACATTTATCATTGATTACTCCAGAATCTGGCATAAATAATAACTGAAATCTCTGCCAGCTACGAGCTGGAGTAGATGTCAGTCTGGCACATGGACTGCCAGAGAAGGCATTTAATTAATGACGAGGCCTGCGCCTTTTCATAAAGGAAGTGCCTGCACATTAGTGTTGAGCAAATCGAAGTCCACCAAGTGGACTTCAATCCGATTTTAGGGAAAATTCGATTTGCCGCAAAGCCGAAGTTCCTCGTGCTTCTTGGTAACTAATTGATTTACCTCATCCATTTGATTGAGACTCGCCGGCTGCCCTCACCATCTTGATTGAAGCTCTTGCAAGAAATCCTGTGCGCGGTGATGTATAATGTCACCATGCTGGCCGGTGTGATGACAGGCCACGCAAAATTTCAAGCTAGATCTTCAATCAAGATTGCAGTGGCCGACCCATCTCAAGCAAATGGAGGAGGTAAGTATAATTACATTTTTTCAAAAATTTTACACTCGATTAATGCTATCAGAGGCCGTGATCATGTATGAACGCGGCATCTGAGGGGTAAAATGACGGGGAACGTCGCAATATCACAGCTCCCTCTCATTGCACCCACTACTTACTAAGAAATGCACTTTGTGACAAAGTAATTCGTCACAAAGCAAATTTTTTTTGTAAAATTCGTCAAAGCAGCCAAATCGAATTTTTGAATACTTCGCTCATCTCTACTGCACATTCCAATCTTGATAAATCAGAGCCATATTCATTTTTTTTGCTAGTTCATTAAGTTTTAGAATATGATGATCTGACAACTTTCCTGATACAGCATACTTGTATTTCCCTTTAAAGAGAACCTTTCATGGGTCCAGACAATATGAAATAAGTAGCGGGTTGTGTAGGGCATAATTCATGGATATAATATCGCTTACTAGTGTGTCTGTCCAGGACTCAGTTTCCCTGCTGTGGCCCCCGTTCACTTGGCCCGCCTGATATGCTAATGAATAGCATTGGTACAACGAGGAGGAGACTGCCCTGTTTCTCAATAGACATCTCCTTCTCCCGGCTGTAGCACGGTCAAATCGCAGTGGAGAGCATCACAGCCAGGTAAAAGGTGAGTTTTTTTTCTCCCTGGTTGTGAGGCTCTCTGCTGTGATTGAACCGCGCTACAGCCAGGAAGAAGGAGACGTCCATTAAGAAACAGGGCAATATCCTCCTCTCTGTGCCGATGCTATTCATTAGCATATCAGGCGGGCATACAGCGGGTCTGCAATACACGGGCACAGCCGTGTGCACCCCATATCACGGATGCGGACCCATTCACTTGAATGGGTCCGCAATCCGGGAGTTGCGATGCAGAACGGAAGCACGGATCGGATGCCCACGGAAGCACTACGGAGAGCTTCCGTGGTGTTTCTGTCCGTGCTTCTGCACTGCAAAAAAATTCTATTTTTTTAGGGTGCAGACGGATCACGGACCCGTTCAAGTTGAATCGGTTTCGATCTGTCCCGGCCGCCGCACGGATGTTGCCCGTGCATTGGTGACCGCAAATTGAGGTCCCCAGTGCACAGAACGGCCGCCCAATGGCCGTGTGCATGAGGCCCATTTGCGTTTGTCCCTACACTGTCTGGTGCTGTCTGTCAGCACTGACTAGATAGTGTCATTGTGTAGTGTCATTCCATTGACAAGAAGAATAGTTACACTAAGTTGTTAATTTATTATTGTATTTCCTGGAGGAATAGCAGGGGAACAGCACATTGACGTTTTCTAAGAAAAATGCTGCTGAATTGTTATTTTATAAGTAATAAAAGTATTTACTAAAACAGATTTTAGGAGGGCTGAAAGGTCCTTTAAGTGGAAAAGTCCCAGCATATACGTCATTGTAAGCATAGGCCCCCATTCACCTGATGAGAATGGGGGCCTTTTTTCCCCCTCTATATAATAGCATAGTCAAGAACACTTTATACAGAGGCTTCCAGTAAACATACTGTAAGTATACTGTGCAGTATAATTATTATTATTTTTTACCATAGGATCAATTTATGACATTGTATGCCTACACAGTGGCATGCATCAGGAAGTTCTCCCAATTGCATAATTCTTTTTTTAGCTAGATGTCATTAAAATCAAGAACACTCTCAAGGAGGTAGGTGTATCATTGTCAAAGCCTACAATCAAAAGATGCATTCACAAATGTACTGTAAATCCTGAGGATTTATTTCAACGTACAAACCACTAGTAACATCCAAGACCAGAAATACTCTATTAAAAACATCTAAAAGAAACTGCTCATTAGTAGACCAAACTTCTTTGGATAGATCTAACCAAGATTACCTTGTACCAACAGGACTAGAACAGCATGAGGAAGGGCCCACGTGTACCACATCATGTGTGAAACATAGTGAAGGCAATGTTTTAGCATGTACCATATATCTGATAAACACCGAAAAATAAATATCAAGCACACTGCATACTCAGATTTATATGAAAATAAATCAATATTTTATTAAATGTAAGTTAAAATTTGCAAACACATATAATATGATATCGACAGATCAGCCACATGGAGGAGCCACAACATAGGTTACATAGACAGTAATGTAAGCATGTAACAGCAGTGTATATATGTATAAACCAAAATATGGCACTGCAAATAATACACAATAGTAAATAGAGCAAGAAGTGTGGTCCTCTAAAAACACCCCAACACGTATTTCACGCCAGCTTCCTCAGGGGAAATGAGTGAAGTGCAGAAAGTCGAACAAATTGTGACTTTTTTTTGTCACTTTTAATTGGCTCTTTTTTTTTCCTGCTCTGCATTAGTTTTTTTTTTGTGCGAGCTGTGAATGGCAAGCACTGATCAGTCCGTAATCCACTGTTCAGCACCTGGGCTCAGTTTTTTTGGTGCAGATATTTAAAAAAAAAAAGAAGTAATAGTTAGAATTAGGGATGAGCGAATCAACTTCAGATGAAACATCCAAAGTCGATTCACATAAAACTTGGCTTCAATACTGTACAAAGTGAGTTCTCTGTATAGTATTAGAATATATTGGCTCTAATGAACCCAAGTTATGACTCGATGTCTCGCGAGACTTCGCATAACAATTTCAGAAAGGGATTGAAGTTGAAAAATTGAAAAAGTTGCTTTTTAGATAGTGTTCTTTTTTTGTGTCTGCAGTAAATTTTTATACTCAAGTGTCTACACAGACGCACCAAACGTCAGCTTGCGTGTGTTCTGCAACCCTAAGCACAAATAAGTACAATTTTTTTTTACTGATCGCTTTTCTGCTGGGTTTTGTTTTTGGTGTAAAAAAAATACATTTAGTGTTAAATAGAAATCAATTTTAATTAGTATTAGTGTAGATTTTTGCACGCACATAATATCTGTACAACCACATAATATCTGTACAACCACAAAATGGGAGATTTTTAAAAGCATTGTAACATCTAATTGTGAGAGGTACATACCTTATAGGATTAAAAGGCTAAGAAACAATAAGAAACCAATGTGGATAAATAGAACCGTAAAGATAGCAATAAATGACAAAAAGAAAGCATATAAATCACTAAAACAGGAGGGGAGCCAGGAAGCACTAATAAACTATAAGGAAAAAAATAGAATATGTAAAAATTGCCAAACTAGAGACCGAGAGATTAATTGCCAAGGAGAGTAAAACTAACCCTAAAATGTTCTTCAATTATATAAATAGTAAAAAATATAAATCTGAAGGAGTCGGCCCTCTACATAGCAATGAGGGGGGTGTTGCAGAGAGCGACGAGGATAAAGCAAAACTATTAAATATTTTTTTCTCCACTATATTCACAGAGGAAAATAAACTGTCAGATCAAATGCAGAATGTAAAAGTAAATTCCCCATTAAAAGTGCCCTGCTCTGACCCAGGAAAAAGTACAACAGCGACTTAAAAAGATTAAAATAGACAAATCACCAGGACCAGATGGCATATACCCCCGTATCCTAAGGGAATTAAGTGATGTCATAGCCAGACCTTTATTTCTGATATTTACGGACTCTATACTGACAGGGAATGTTCCACAGGATTGGCGCATAGCAAATGTGGTGCCAATATTCAAAAAGGGTCCAAAAACAGAGCCTGGAAATTATAGGCTGGTAAGTTTAACATCTATTGTTGGTAAACTCTTTTTAGGGTTTATAAGAGATGCTATTTTGGAGTATCTCAATGAAAATAAGCAAATAACGCCATATCAGCATGGCTTCATGAGGGATCTGTCATGCCAAACGAATTTAATCAGCGTCTATGAGGAGGTAAGTTCTAGACTTGACAGCGACGAATCAATGGATGTCATATATCTGGACTTCTCCAAAGCATTTGACACTGTACCTCATAAAAGGTTAGTATATAAAATGAGGATGCTCGGACTGGGAGAAAATGTCTGTATGTGGATAAGTAACTGGCTGAGTGACAGAAAACAGAGGGTGGTTATTAACTGTAGATACTCAGATTGGGTCACTGTCACTAGTGGGGTACCTCAGGGGGTCAGTATTGGGCCCTATTCTCTTCAATATATTTATTAATGATCTTGTAGAAGGCCTGCACAGTAAAATATCTATTTTAGCAGATGACACTAAACTGTGTGAAGTAATTTACACTGAAGAGGACAGTTTTCTGCTACAGATGGATCTGGATAGATTGGAGGCTTGGGCAGATAAGTGGCAGATGAGGTTTAACACTGACAAATGTAAAGTTATAAACATGGGAAGGAATAAGGCAAGTCACCCGTACATATTAAATGGTAAAACACTCGCTAACACTGACATGGAAAAGGATCTAGGAATTTTAATAAACAGCAAATTAAGCTGCAAAAACCAGTGTCAGGCAGCTACTGCCAAGGACAATAAGATAATGGTTGCATCAAAAGGGGCATAGATGCCCGTGATGAGAACATAGTCCTACCACTTTACAAATCACTAGTCAGACCACACATGGAGTACTGTGTACAGTTCTGGGCTCCTGTGAACAAGGCAGACATAGCAGAGCTGGAGAGGGTTCAGAGGAGGGTAACTAAAGCAATAACTGGAATGGGGCAACTACAGTACCCTGAAAGGTTATTAAAATTAGGGTTATTCACTTTAGAAAATAGACGACTGAGGGGAGATCTAATAATTAGTGTTGAGCGAACAGTTCGAGCATAGTTCGGGTTCGTACCGAATTTTGGGGTGTTCGGGACACGGACCCGGACCCGAACATTTTCAAAAAAGTTTGGGTTCGTTGTTCGGCGATTTCTTCCTGCTTTCTGAAGGGCTGCACAGCAGCCAATCAGCTATTATTTTACTTCTTGCCCTAAGAGCCCATCACAGCCATGCCTACTAATGGCATGGCTGTGATTGGCCAAGTGCAGCATGTGACCCAGCCTCTATTTAAGCTGGAGTCACATAGCGCCGCACGTCACACTGCTCTGATTAGTGTAGGGAGAGGACGCAGCTGCTGTGAGGGCGAGATTAGGCAGGGAAAAGTCTGCAAAAGCACCTAATGAAGTGATCGATCTACAGCTGTGAATGATTGAACTTCTGCTAGTTACTTGCTCACTGGTTTTTAGGCTGCACAGAGCGTTTTTCTGTCACTTATTTTCTGGGGTGATCGGCAGCCATTTTGTGACTTGTGGTGCACCAGAACAAGCTGCCACCAAGTCCATCAATCCATCAATACTAGTTTTTTTTTTGCTATATCCTACATCAGGGGCTTGGCTGTGCTAATTGTCACCCCTAGAAACTCAGGATAGCAATTTCTATATTTTATTAAGGGGTTAAATACAATTGCCAAAATACCAATCCCCTAAATCTGGTGTTCCAGCTTTGGCTAGCCAAGTATAATACTGTCTGCTGTTTGGCAAAGGATAGATTATTTTCTGTGGTGAAATTCAATTGTCAAAATAGCAATCCCCTAAATCTGGTGTCCCAGCACTGGCTAGCAAACTATAATAGTGTCCGCCAAAACATATATTTTGTTCTGGGGTGAAATTCAATTGCCAAAATAGCAATACCATAATTCAGTAGTTTCAGCTATGGCTGGCAAACTATAATAGTGTCCGCCAAAACATATATTTTGTTCTGGGGTGAAATTCAATTGCCAAAATAGCAATACCATAAATCAGTGGTTTCAGCTGTGGCTGGCCAAGTTTCATAGTGTCCTGCAAATCATATATTTTGTTCTGGGGTGAAATTCAATTGCCAAAATAGCAATACCCTGAATCTGGTGTTCCAGCTGTTGCAGGCCTAGTTTAAATCTGTCCGTAACAGGGTATATTTTGTTCTGGGGTGAAATTCAATTGCCAAAATAGCAATACCATAAATCAGTGGTTTCAGCTGTGGCTGGCAAACTATAATAGTGTCCGCGAAAACATATATTTTGTTCTGGGGTGAAATTCAACTGCCAAAATAGCAATCCCCTAAATCTGGTGTCCCAGCACTGGCTGGCAAACTATAATAGTGTCCGCCAAAACATATATTTTGTTCTGGGGTGAAATTCAATTACCAAAATAGCAATACCATAAATCAGTGGTTTCAGCTGTGGCTGGCCAAGTTTCATAGTGTCCTGCAAAGGATATATTTTATTCTGGGGTGAACTTCAATTGCCAAAATATCAATACCATAAATCAGTGGTTTCAGCTCTGGCTGGCAAACTATAATAGTGTCCACCAAAACATATATTTTGTTCTGGGGTGAAATTCAATTGCCAAAATAGCAATACCATAAAACAGTGGTTTTAGCTGTGGCTGGCCAAGTTTCATAGTGTCCTGCAAAGGATATATTTTGTTCTGGGGTGAAATTCAATTGCCAAAATAGCAATACCATAAATCAGTGGTTTCATCTCTGACTGGCAAACTATAATAGTGTCCACCAAAACATATATTTTGTTCTGTTCTGGGGTGAAATTCAATTGCCAAAATAGCAATACCATAAATCAGTGGTTTCAGCTGTGGCTGGCCAAGTTTCATAGTGTCCTGCAAAGGATATATTTTGTTCTGGGGTGAAATTCAATTGCCAAAATAGCAATACCATAAATCAGTGGTTTCAGCTGTGGCTGGCCAAGTTTCATAGTGTCCTGCAAAGGATATATTTTGTTCTGGGGTGAAATTCAATTGCCAAAATAGCAATACCCTGAATCTGGTGCTCCAGCTGTTGCAGGCCTAGTTTAAATCTGTCCGTAACGGTATATTTTGTTCTGGGGTGAAATTCAATTGCCGAAATAGCAATACCATAAATAAGTGGTTTCAGCTGTGGCTGGCAAAGTATAATAGTGTCCGCCATAACATATATTTTGTTCTGGGGTGAAATTCAATTGCCAAAATAGCAATACCATAAATCAGTGGTTTCAGCTGTTACTGGCCAAGTTTCATAGTGTCCTGCAAATTATATATTTTGTTCTGGGGTGAAATTCAATTGCCAAAATAGCAATACACTGAATCTGGTGTTCGAGCTGTTGCAGGCCTAGTTTAAATCTGTCCATAAAAGGATACCTTTCATCCAGGGCCTAAATACTAGCCCTAAAAGAGATATTCCCCTAAATCAAGGGTTACTGCTGTGCCTGGATTAGTGTAATACGCTACATATATATAATTAGAGAGGTACGTTAAAAAAAAAACAATAATTGGTAGTATCAAGTCACTTGATACTACCAATTAAAGTTTTGTTGTTTTAACGTACCTCTCTAATTATATATTGCAAAATCGAGGACGTACACCAATATATCCCCTTCTTTGTGTTTTTGTTTTTTGATAATATGCTACATAAATAAATAGGCAGATAGTGTTAGGTGCCTGTAAAAAAAAGGCCTGAATTTGAAATCAATACATTGGGCCAAATAGTTTTTTTCTTATTGTGGTGCTTGGTGAACGGTAACAATGAGGAAAACATCTAGTAAGGGACGTGGACGCGGTCGTGGTGGTGTTAGTGTACCCTCTGGTGCTGGGAGAGGACGTGGCCATTCTGCCACAGCCACACGTCCTAGTGAACCAACTACCTCAGGTTCCAGTACCCGCCAGAATTTACAGCAATATTTGGTGGGGCCCAATGCCGTTCTAAGGATGGTAAGGCCTGAGCAGGTACAGGCGCTAGTCAATTGGGTGGCCAACAGTGGATCCAGCACGTTCACAACATTATCTCCCACCCAGTCTTCTGCAGAAAGCGCACAGGTGGCGCCTGAAAACCAAGCCCATCAGTCTGTCACATCACCCCCATGCATATCAGGGAAACTGTCTGAGCCTCAAGTTATGCAGCAGTCTCTTATGCTGTTTGAAGACTCTGCTGGCAGGCTTTCCCAAGGGAATCCACCTAGCCCTTCCCCAGTGGTGGAAGACATAGAATGCACTGATGCACAACCACTGATGTTTCCTGATGATGAGGACATGGGAATACCATCTCATCGCAGTACGCACGTCTCTGATGATGACGAAACACAAGTGCCAACTGCTGCGTCTTTCTGCAGTGTGCAGACCGAACAGGAGGTCAGGGAGGAAGACTGTGTGGAAGACGAGGTGCAGCGTACTCAAGTTAGGGTTCGGTAGTGTTCCTGGGTGTTGTAGTGCAATTATGACCACTAACCTGAGACAGGCTGACTCTCTGGTACTTATGCAAGGACAGGTAGTTATAGGTAGAGTTCGTGACGCCAGTGCCAATTAACAGAACTGGAACTTTACTGAAGCTTTGGTAGTAGTCATACATGGACATAGATGGAAGCGCAGTTCCTTAGAAGACGGTTGGTTTCAGTAAGCTTTAGGTTACAGTACATTTAATGGCAGGCAATATGTAGCAAGGTGATCACAGAGGGTTAAAAGTAGGATTTGCAGCACAGGCGGCTTGCACTCTATTCCTGACTGATCCTGGAACATGGACACCATCCTCCAAGGCCCCAATGCCCTATATCTGGCGTATATCCTTGGGAAACGATAAGTAAGTACCTCCTCTGGTGTCTTTAGTACCTCTTGCTTTCTTGGACTTGGCTCTGCCTTTCTCAGCTTCCTTAGGCTGGTTAACTGTGGTGATTATAATAAAAAAGTACCACTGCGCTCCCTCCAATAGTGGGGATGTTGAAAACACACAGGAGGTTCCACAACTTATAGAAACAAGGAATGGTGGGGAAAGATACAAAATAGAGGAATATATCACCTGTAGCACAAAGGGGGTCATTTACTACATATCCTGTCCATGTAAAAAGATATATGTGGGTAGAACAAAACGACAACTAAAAATCCGGATTAATGAACACATAAGAAACATAAAAAAGAAGTATAAGGACTATCCGCTATCACGCCATTACGCAGACTATCATGATGGAGAATTTCGGGGTTCAGATTTTGGAGGAATAGAAAAGGTCAAAAGAGATATTAGGGGAGGTGACTTTATAAAACATATGTCACGACAGGAAAGCAAATGGATATTCAAATTGGACAGCCTGGCCCCAAATGGACTGAACCAAGAAATGGAACTTTTTGCTTTTTAAAAAGGACAAAGTTAAGATATGGAGAGGAATGGTTCTCTAAGACAATAAAATAACACTATAACAAGTTTCAGTTCAGGTCTGGATCATCCTGGTGGAAGAGTAGCGGGAGAAGAATATGAACAAGGGTCATGGTCGTCATGGAAACGGAACGCTTAAATAGCCGTACAGACAGGGAAGTGGAATACCCCTGACGAAGGAGCCCGAAGGCCCCGAAATGCGTAGGGTAAAGTTTGTCCTGATACGGTACTCGTAGTGGAGAGTGTGACGTCACCTCTTTTCATCTCATACAGAGAGCGGCTTCTGCGCGCGTGTCTGCTGCCGGCCGGGGCAGCACGTGTGAAGCAGCGCTGCTGAAGACGGCGTTCCGGGATCCCAGCGTCCTGCCGATCCAGCGATATTAGGAAGAACTACCTACTAATTCACCAGGTAGGACACAGAATTTCACTTTGTTATTTTGTGCTCAATATATAATACGGAGTTGAACACTAGGAGGGGGCCAGCGCATAACGGTACTCTGGATGAACTGGTTAACTGTGGTGTTCCTACTTCTGCAAATACGGACTCAGGAGGAGAACCTTCTCCTTGGATCTGGAACCCGGTTACAGGGACTGCAATGCCCTCTCCTAGTCTGCGGGCTCCAAGCCTGCTCTGCTTTCACAGGCTCATGGCTTGGACTTCACTCCTACAGGCTCAAGGCCTGGGCTTAGACTGGACAGGCTCAAGGCCTGTACTTAACTGACTTTCCCTGACTGGGCCTGACTATATATACTAGGGCTCCCTAGCTCCCTCCACTGACCTAGAGCTGGAATGACATCCCTAGCAGGCCTGCACATAGGAATATAACAGTAACAGGGAAGTACATAGCATTACATTACATTGAAGATAATTTATACCAACCTCCCCATAAATGAGGGGAACAACAGCACACAAGTGACCCTTCTGTAGTGACGGGCATTACAGCTCCCGTACACTACATACCCCGCTGCTTTAAGCTGAGTACGACCTCGTACTCCAACAGTGCCCGCCCAACTGGAATTTTCACCTGAAATACAAAAGGAACATGCAGGCACACATAGTCATACATATCAGTATCATCTGCATTGACAATTATATCAGGTCCAGCTGGCAAAGGTGAAGTGCGGTGACAAGGGGCGTCGTTCTCTTCTTTCAGGATAGTGAATGGAACTGGGGCGCTGACCTGGCACAGCGAATAATAGGAACCAGGATAGTCCATATGAAAATGTATAAGTCCCATAATAACATATTATAAAATTTGGCTCACACATAGGGAGTCCATGGTAATAAATATCACAGAGGCTCGCACATGGGGAGTCCATCTCTGGGCACATTGACTTGAATAAAATTGACAATAAATATGGTCAGCAGCACATACATAATACTGACATAAACACAACAATAGCTGATCTCAGGGAGACCAGCTACAAAAAACACCGTGGAGCCTCACTTAAGAGTCTCAACACAGCAATCCGAAGTGCAAAGTTCCCTGGGAAACAGGAATATGCAAAACAAATGTGGAGCTCCAGTTATGGGTCTACAACACAATGAAAGCCAGATATCCCTCAAAGGAAGGAAAACCAAGCAAAGGGGTGTCTCCATTACAGAGATCACCAAATCCACCATATTAAGTGGCCCCTATGTCAAGATCACACTTTTTTACAAGCTTTAAGGATGTGACAGAGAAAACCTAAGCTAGGTATCCATCCACAGACAGCTGTTTCGGGGTGTTGCCCCTCATCAGTGTGGAGTAGGATTCTGGCAAACCGGGAGCAATGCCTCGGAGACTACTCAAACACAACAATAGCTGATCTCAGGGAGACCAGCTACAAAAAACACCGCGGAGCCTCACTTAAGAGTCTCAACACAGCAATCCGAAGTGCAAAGTTCCCTGGGAAACAGGAATATGCAAAACAAATGTGGACGGGCACTTGCCAGGTCTCTGCAGAATGATAGGTTCCCAAAACACGTTGGGCCCCAAAAAGATCGGGCTGTGTAGATACGTGGAGCGGGCCGGTTTGGATCCTGGATCCTCGTCCAGGGCTGGCAGCGTGCACTCCTCATCATCTTCCCAGGTCTCAGGCCGTACCCTGAGACGGATAACTGCGGTGGCATATGGTCCTCTCAAGCCCTCCGCTGGAGTGTACTCCAGTATTTCCCCCATGGTTAGATTGTGCAGGCGATCTGGTAGATAACTGCGCTTTACAGAGCGCCTATTCAAATAAAAGTCCCAGCCTGTACCCAGCTCTTGGATGAACCCGAACCCTCGAGCCTTATCGAACGCCACTACAATGACTCGGCGTCTTTCTAATTGCGGCTTACCCTGGAACGGGTCTTCCTGGATCGACTTCGCCATTTCCTCGAACCGCTTCTTCCGAGCGGTAGTTTTCCGCGCAACCGCGGCCTGCAGTTCGGTCATCAATGTCGGCCATTGCGGGTGCCGACGGCGGATCACACTTCGGTCCGGTGACTCTTCTTCCGGTCCGGTTGTCCAGGCCGGAGGGTCCCAGGCCTCCGGTGTTGGGGAGACTGGTGGAGTGGCGCCCCACTCCCGCATGGGCTCTGGCTCAGGCATCTCAGCACTCGGCGTCGCCATCTTCTTCAGTCTTTCCCGCGGCTCCTTCTCAGGCTCCTCCCTCGGGCTGGGCAGATCTCGCCTGGTCTTAGGCCCGCCCCCTAGGTATATCGCAATAGGGTAGGCGGCCACATTATAATCCACAAAGGTAGGCGGTATCCCAGGACAGCTTTCTCCTCCCTCTTAGAGAGTTTTGGCGCCAACTTTTCGCGCCACAGAGGATAGTGATGGCGCAAAAAGAAGTTCAACGGCGCCGGCGGCCATCTTGGGCGCCATGATGCAGCTATTCACTGACAGCAAGCAGGATTGTAAAAAGTCCACAAATATACACTTTGATGTGGCGATTTTCTTCCTCTTGACAGCGCAACACTGCACAGTGCTTTTTGGAGGTTTTAGGTACACTTTTTGCACGTTTTTCAGTCCACAAAGTCCACTTTAAATAGACAGGCAATTTGTCACTTTGGTCACAGGGCAAACTGGATAAGGCACAAAGTTCACGCTTCTTGCACTAGAAAGCGTGCGTATCCTATTCGTGACGCCAAAAGAGAGGTGCAGCGTACTCAAGTTAGGGTTCGGTAGTGTTCCTGGGTGTTGTAGTGCAATTATGACCACTAACCTGAGACAGGCTGACTCTCTGGTACTTCTGCAAGGACAGGTAGTTATAGGTAGAGTTCGTGACGCCAGTGCCAATTAACAGTGGCACACCATTTGATGATAGTAGGAATAATTGAGGAACCACATTGTAGTAAAACAGAACTGGAACTTTACTGAAGCTTTGGTAGTAGTCATACATGATGCAGGGGACGATGCAGGGGACAGATGCAGGGGACGATGAGGTCCTAGACCCCACATGGAATGAAGGTCATGCCACTGACTTTCATAGTTCAGAGGAAGAGGCAGTGGTGAAACCGAGCCAACAACGTAGCAAAAGAGGGAGCAGGGGGCAAAAGCAGAACAGCCGCCTCCAAGAGAGTTCGCCTGCTACTGGCCACCGCCACCAGGGACCGAGCACCCCAAAGGCAGCTTCAAGGAATTCCCTGGCATGGCACTTCTTTAAACAATGTGCTGACGGCAAGACCCGAGTGGTTTGCACGCTGTGCCATCAGAGCTTAAAGCGAGGCATTAACGTTCTGAACCTTAGCACAACCTGCATGACCAGGCATCTACATGCAAAGCATGAACTGCAGTGGAGTAAACACCTTAAAAGCAAGGAACTCACTCTGGCTCCCCCTGCTCCCTCTTCTGCTGCTGCCTCGGCATCTTCCTCCGCCTCGGGAGGAATGTTGGCACCTGCCACCCACCAAACAGAGGATGTGCCACCGACACCACCACCTGCGTCACCAAGCATCTCCACCATGTCACACGGCAGCGTTCAGCTCTCCATCTCACAAACCTTGAAGAGAAAGCGTAAATTCCCACCTAGCCACCCTCGAGCCCTGGGCCTGAATGCCAGCATTTCTAAACTACTGGCCTCTGAAATGCTGTCATTCAGGCTGGTGGACACAGACAGCTTCAAACAGCTGATGTCCATGGCTGTCCCACAGTATGTTGTTCCCAGCCGCCACTACTTCTCCAAGACAACCGTGCCTTCCCTGCACAACCAAGTATCCGATAAAATCAAGTGAGCACTGCGCAACGCCATCTGTGGAAAGGTCCACCTAACCACAGATACGTGGACCAGTAAGCACGGCCAGGGATGCTATATCTCCCTAACTGCACACAGGGTAAATGTAGTGGCGGCTGGGCCCCAGGCGGAGAGTTTCTTGACGCACGTCCTTCCGCCGCCAAGGATCGCAGGGCATCATTCTTTGCCTCCTGTAGCCTCCTACTCGGCTTCCTCCTCCTCTGCTTCCACCAGCTCATCCAGTCAGCCACACACCTTCACCACCAACTTCAGCACAGCCCCGGGTAAACGTCAGCAGGCCATTCTGAAACTCATATGTTTCGGGGACAGGCCCCACACCGCGCAGGAGTTGTGGCGGGGTATTGAACAACAGACCAACGAGTGGTTTCTGCCGGTGGGCCTCAAGCCTGGCCTGGTGGTGTGCGATAATGGGCGAAATCTCGTCGCAGCTCTGGGACTAGCCGGTTTGACGCACATCCCTTGCCTGGCGCATGTGCTGAATTTGGTGGTGCAGAAGTTCATTCACAACTACCCTGACAGAGCTGCTGCATAAAGTGAGAGCCGTCTATGCGCGCTTCCGGCGTTCACATCTTGCCGCTGCTCGCCTGTCTGCGCTACAGCAGAACTTCGGCCTTCCCGCTCACCGCCTCATATGCGACGTGCCCACCAGGTGGAACATTGGGGGAGCCTGGCACACATGAGCGACTACATGCTGTAGTGCCTGCACAACGACAGCAGTGTTGCCCACATTTTAACGTGTGCGGACTACTGGGTTGCCACCCTGCTGGATCCCCGGTACAAATGTGCCCACCTTACTTCCTGCACTGGAGCGTGATAGGAAGATGCGCGAGTACAAGCGCACGCTGGTAGACGCGCTCCTGAGAGCATTCCCAAATGTCACAGGGGAACAGGTGGAAGCCCAAAGCGAAGGCAGAGGAGGAGCAAGAGGTCGCCAACGCAGCAGTGTCACGGCCAGCTCCTCTGAGGGCAGGGTTAGCATGGCAGAAATGTGGAAAAGTTTTGTCTCCACGCTACAGCTAACTGCACCACCACCTGATACAGAACGTGTTAGCAGGAGGCAGCATTTCACTAACATAGTTAAACAGTACGTCTGCACACCCCTCCACGTACTGACTGATGGTTCGGCCCCATTCAACTTCTGGGTCTCCAAATTGTCCATGTGGCCAGAGTTGGCATTTTATGCCTTGGAGGTGCTGGCCTGCCCGGCGGCCAGCGTTTTGTCTGAACGTGTATTCAGCACGGCAGGGAGCGTCATTACTGACAAACGCAGCCAACATGGACAAGCTGACTTTCATAAAAATTAACGAGGCATGGATCCCACAGGACCTGTGCCTCCCTTGTGCAGAATAGAAATTTATAACTGCCTCCCCCCCAACCATGTATTCTTGTACTCCGGGGCACTTCTTTATTGAATCCTCATTTTTTTAACTTTACCATGATCTTGCGCTGCAACCCAAAGTTGAATGAACCTCTCCTCTGTCTGGGTGCTGGAAATAGTTGAAAGTGGCCTTCTCCCGTCGTGGGTGATATGACGCATGATTCCTTGCTGTGGGACCTCTGTCCTTTGTCTGGGTGCTGGGGCCTAAATAACAGAAAGTGGCCTTCTACAGTGGTGGGTGATATGACGCATGATTCCTTGCTGTGGGACC